>VWZW01003082.1:1572558-1622517 GCA_013397115.1 Edolisoma coerulescens | reverse complement strand
AGCGAGCGCTGCGCGGTGCCCGAGCTCAGAGGCTCGGGGCTGGCCGTGCCGGGACGGTGCGTGGGGCCGGTCGGGGCCGCGCCGTGAAGGAGTTTTCCTGAAGGAGCCGAATGACATCGGCTGCCATTCAAACGCCGAGGGAAGGGAGGTTTTGGTGAGCAGGCAGCATTTCTGTCCGCCTTAGGAGCAGCGCTTTTTCGCTCGAAGGTGTCGGCTCGCTCCCGAGCGGGGAGAGTGGTTGTCTGGAGCGCCGCGGCGACAGGGAAGGAAGGAAAATCCCCCGGCAGTGTGAACGGGCTGCGCTCCTTCCCTGGGCACGTGCTACAGCTACAAGCTGCTTATTTCAATATTCAGCCTTTTTTTTTTTTTTTTTTTCTTTCCAGAAACAGTAGCTTTGAGAAGTGAGTAACATTGTTCAGAAGGCACTAGCTTAAAGTCCTGAGTGAGCTGTTTGATGTATTTGTGAACTAAATCAAACGCTTTTAAAATTAGGCTTTGAAACTTGCAACTTCAGCTCCATTTTTCTCATTCATTAGGATTAGTTACAGACTACTGTCGCCCTCTGAAATAAGAAGTGAGATGAAGTATGGCTCGGAGTAGTAAGAACTGACTCGTTATTTCCTGGTTTGATTTCTGCTCCAGGTTGCTTCTATAGGATCAGTATCTCATAGCGTTGTTGAGTTTGTAACTCTGTACTATTAAAATGCAGAAGTAACCTCTTTTTTATTTACAGTATATAGTGAAAGACGAGGTAAAATAGAAAATAAACCCCACTTCCACCAAGTTGGGTTTATGAGCTTTCTTTAATTTCATGTGGTATACATACTGCTAGTCAGTTCACAATGAAATTATTCTTATGCACAATGAAATTACTCTTATGCACATCAAAAAATAGTTGGATACCAGTTACTGCTATCCAGTTCTTGTTCATTTGTGTTTGTCAGTAAAAGGGTACCCACTCAAGAACATGGTTACCTTTTACTGAATAACTTTATTTTAGCTGAATCTTATCCTCTTGTCTTAGAACCTGTAATATTATTTATGAGAGGCCTCTTGTAGACAGGTTCTTAATGTTACTATTTTTTTCACCTTCATTTTTCATTGTGCATGTTTGCTTCCTTTAAGAAATCACCAGGGAAACAATGGGTAGGTAAGGAAGACATAATTTGCTGGCATTGGAAGTTTCTGCACAGGTGAAAGTGCATAATATACCTGAATCCCTCCCTAAAAAAAAAAAAGCCATGTAGCTTATAAAATTAGCTTTCTAATGCAGCCTATGCAGTCATTTATATAAATGAGAAATTGCTGTAGTTTCACCTTTGTACTTCTGAGCCTGCTGCTGCCTTTTTTTTGCCAGAACTTCATCCCTTGGAAGCAACCAGTGATGCCTGTTCTACATATTTTCACTCTACTTAATTATAAAACAGGCTCTATATTTCTTCATCTGAAACATCTGGTTTTGTTTTGTGAACAGGGCATGAGTAGTCAGGTTTATTTAGAAATGTAGTGTGTGTAATGACTGATGTTAAAAAGAGCTAGTAATTTGACTTTTTTTTTTTTTTTTTAGTCTTGAATGTTTTTCCAGACATCAAGGATTTATTCTTTTTTCTCCAAAGGGAGCCTTTGCAAATGACCTTATATATTTTGAAGCAGACAAAAACCCTTAGAGAACAGCTCAGAGATTTAATGTAGAACCGGCAGTAGGTTGCTGGTTACATGTGTCAAATAGCTCTTGATTGAATAAAGGAAATAATTACCAATATTACTGAGAAGTAACTGTGAAGTGTATTACATAAGATTTCACTTTTACTGGTAATGCTTTGATAACTTAAATAACCTCACGTGTTTGGTTTGCTTTGGAAGGTACTTGTATTTATGTTGTCTGTGTATGGGTCAGGTCGCCCTTGTACTACCTGATAAGCTTTTCACAAAATTCGAGACATAAATGTCTGATAGCTTTTCAGACTGGGCTTTAAAAGGCTCTGCAGAGAAAATGAGAGTTTTCTGACTTTGAAGTTTAAAACCGAACTAGTGGTGTGATTTTTTTTTTTAAGACTTTTTTTTATTTAATTTTTTTTTTGGTTGTTATTTGATGAAAATTGATGGCTTCCATGTAGTCTTGTGTGCTTATGAGCAGGACTGTTCTCAAGTTTTCAGTATTTACCTATGACTTGATTTGAGAAGCATACGGGTGCTTAATCTGTATGGTTTTGCCTGTACAAAGGGAGGGAACAGGCTTCAAAAATCCAGAGAACAAATATCTACATAGCTTTTTAAATAGCTTATGGTTTAAATGGTGCCTGCCTAACTCCATGAGTGGAATTTACGTACTTCTATCTTCTTCTTTTCTGATATTTTTCCCCTGTTTTTCATGGCCCTCTAGCACACATTGGGGGTGGAAGCAGGGAGGAATGGGAATTTCACTGTCTTGCTGGGTTTCCCACAAAGCAAGTACAGTCCTTTTGACCCAGTACCAGAACCAGACTGGTCCACAGGGCTTCAGTGGTCACCTGGTTTACTCTCAAAGATCTCATTCCTGGATATTTTAAATGTATAAATTAGGGAGTATAAAACACATATTTACTAAAGATGCTCAGAGGTAGGAAAACAGTTCTTGAGCAGACTAAGTGGTGAAGACTCAGAGTCACAAATATTTGGAGATAGGTATAATTTTTTTGTTGATATGTGAATAGCATCCCTTAGAAAAGCAAAGGGATAATACAAGGTAGTCAGCCTGATAGTGATGGTCTGCAGCTCTGACAGATTTGATGCCTCCTATTTGTGCAAGCGTATCCTTGATGAACCTTCTATTACATCAACTGAAACGTTTGCCTTTGCGTATTGTAGGGCAAACAAATATTAATGCACCAATACAGTATTCTTCTGGCATTACTAGGACTGACTTGTTAATTTTAATGACATTGAGAATGTGCTCACAGGCAATAAAACAAGCAAACAAAACCAGTAACAACAAAAAGTTAAAAATCTGGTTTTAAGGATAGCCTGGAACAAACCTGATTGCAGCACATTAGCCTCCCTTGGTGGAGGGGAGTCAAGACAAACCACTTCTACTTTCAAAATGGGAGATATTAATCCTGTGACAGTGTGGCAGTCCATGACTAGAGCGATCTTAAATAACATGTAGCTATTGTGTCACAGGTAGCAGTACAGATATACCATAAAGTAGCTGAACTCTGGGTTGCTTGAAAGAAATCTGCTTGCCAGGAAGTTCCAATTGGTAAAGTAATAGTTGTATAGCTTTTAAGAAAAACTATATTCTGGATTAATGACCATTTAAATCTAAGTGATCATGGTAATAAATACAGTCATTTGATTGTAACAAATTTTGTTTAACTCTGAGATTTTGAGAAGAGTGATATGCTGTGAGTCTGTATGAGTATTCACATGCTTACAGGACAACATGCTCACCTGTACCAGAGAAGAGTATAAATACTGTGAATCTGACTTCTGCTTGGAAAAATATTTTTTTTTATTTCATGTCTAGGAATTGCTGTCCTCATCATGGCTTGGAATTAAGATATGCAAACAGAGAGTTTATAAAGAAAACGGAACCCCATTTTCATTTGAAAATGTAGAAAATTGTTTGCTTGAAAGCACTGCATGCTTTTTCTAACAGGTTTAAGCCAGTCCATTTAATGATTTTACAAAGGGCTGCAGCTGAGAAAAATTCCTGCAGTTGCCTTTTCTCACTGACATGGCATCTGCTGATCTGGGTATCACTGGTGTCTTAACGTGGCATGAGGTCTTTGTCCTGTGAAGCTTGATTGAACTGTGTATTGATGCTGCATGCCAGTAGATGATAAAATAGGAATATTTACATTTCAGTTAAGTGTCTATCTAAGTGTAAGTACATTGTGAAAGGAAACAAGTCCTTTTCTTTTGAAAAAAGTTGTCCTTAGTAATGGGTCTAAGGAGTTCATTTTCCTTCAGCGCTGCTTCTTTTAGAGATATGCAGCCTCTTTAAAAAGCATGGGCAGTCTTTAATGTTGCAGGTACTAAGTTGGTGCAGGGTATCCAGACAGAACTGAAAGGACAGATTCTAATGTCAGCAAAACTGATTTGAGAGAAGTATTGATTCCATGTTGTATTTTATATCTGAAGCAGCCAATGGCAAATGTTGTCAAAATGGAATCAGATGTTTGTAACTTAATACTTAAGAAAAATGATGAGTGCATGTTTTTGACTTTAAGTATTCTCTATGCTGCCTGGCTTAAGACATAAACTGATGTAAAAATAAATGACTGCCTGCATAATTTATGTAATGTCTTGCTCCCTGATCCTGTTTGTATTGATTTTTCTAAAAGGCTTTTGTGGCCACAGGAACCAATCTGTCTCTCCAGTTTTTTCCGGCCAGCTGGCAGGGGGAGCAGCGACAGACACCGACCCGGGAATATGTCGACTTTGAAAGAGAAGGAGGCAAGGTAAGGAGGAAATTGTTGAAACTGAAAGAAATTTTTATGTTGTGCTTATGATCTTACTAGTATGGACTGCACGTCTGATGTGAGATTTCTAATATTTCACATCTCCATGCAGGTAGGTAGTTATGTGAGTACAAGTGAAAGCTGGTATGATAAAATTTTGCTTTGTTTTAAAGCATTCTAATGTTTAGCCAAATGGAAGAATTGGGAAACGTGGGCAGTAGTGGTGGCTTTGTGTTATTTTGAAGAACAGAACTATTTCTACTGTCATGCTATGAGAAAATTTTGGGGAACAGTCTAAATTTGGTGTTGTGTAGGTACTTCTAAAGTGGTTCAGAAATTAGACTTTGGCCAATGAATTGTGGTAGACTAATGAACATTTGCACCTTCAACAGGTTATTTCATTGTGTCTTTGGCTGCCAGTTGGTACAGCAAGCAGTCAGTGTGCTCTAAGTGGAATGAAGGTTTTTCTCAGTTTCACCATCAGCTATAATACAGAAGCAGCATCGCTTTCAGAATTGATTTCTGAATCTCTTTTTTCTGGGGTGGTTGTCCCATAGACTGATATTGAAAGCTCAAATTCCCTAGTGACAGTGATGGTTACTGTGAAGCTGTATTAGATTTAAAGTCAGAAACCTTGCTCAGTCTCATCAGAATAAAGTTACTGAAATCACCTACAGCTGGTTTTGTTTTACAGGAAAAACATACCTTTAAAATATAGATGCTGTCTCTTATCTATGCTACTGTAGTGCTTTGGGACTGATCCAAAAATCACTGAATTCAATAGGAGACTTTCTGCAGAATTCAGTGGGTTTAGACCAGCACTTAAGCCCTCATAGTTTTTCTGTTTCAGGCTAATTTTTGTGTAATTTTTTTTATTTTTAAAAACTTTTAATGGACTACAAAATCCTTCCTTTTACCTAAATTTTTTTACCTACCCTTGTAACGAGAAACAGCTAATGCTACCAAACCTACCAGGATGGAGGAAATACTTGAAGCATGTTCAGGTTTAATGGCATATTGGGTCTTTTAAATGCTGCTAGGTGGAAGATAAATATTTCCTATAGTGGGAAAATTTGATTGGAAGAAAAAAAAATTCCTGAGGGCAGTTATGGTATGTGGAATTCAAGTTAATGAGTTTTTTTGGAAAAAAATTGTTTTCCGTTTAGTCCTGTGAGGCTTGCAGAAGTTTGACAAATTGGGGGAGAAGTGAAGCTGGCTGTCTGGGTACTGACTGCTTTGCTAAGGAAACTGAATTGAATCTGGCTCTTACTGAAAAATATTGATTCTGGCTCACAATTGAATGAGGAATTTTTCTTGTAATGTGTAAGAAGACTGAAGTCTCTCTTCTTGCCAGTTCAAAACTAATTTTATTTACTCCTATGATTTTTTTTTAACTTTGTTTTCTCTGAATGAATTCTTAAAGTACTGAACTACTTCATCCATTTTCTTGTGTTGTCTTAATCATGTAAGAGCATGGTAGGTATGCTGTGTATTAAAATAGAACATGAGCCTCATTAATGAATGCCACTCCTTCTTTTATGTGTGTTTACAGTAAATTCTAGACTGCTTCACTGAAATGTTTAGAAGAATTCCTCTGAATGAGGCTAGAGGTGCACAAACTGATAAATGGGAGTGATGTTATGCTCTGGTATGAACAAATCACAAATTCACTGTTGTAATCAGCCCTTACTACTGTAAATCACACATGAATGCAGGCTTGCTCTGCACAGAATTAAACTTCTCTGAAAGTAAACCACTCCCATGATTGGAGCAGAGGAGTGAGCAGAGTGGGAGAGTGTTTCACGTTATCAGCGGAAACAGTTAAGAGTTTCATACGAATTGTCTGAGATTTTGTTCTCTCTAGATTTTTGTCTTTTGGTTTAATTAAGAATTTCTTTCATAGGCTTCAGCAGTCTCTTAAAACCATGTGATTTTTGTAGCTCTGTGCAACATTGTTTTATGAGCTTTGATTCTTGAGGCAGTGCATAATGTGTGTTTGTTCATCACTGGACTTATGCCAGCAAGGCATGTTTTTAATTATATGAATAAAAAAAGGCTATGGGGGGAGCTGTCAGTTAATAATTATCTTAGGCATTAGTTTGAGATCTAGAATATAGATAAACTTAACCAACATTAGAATATTTTTATTCTGGAATTCTGCTTTGGTGTTTGGCTAAACAAATGATGGCCCAAAATAGTTTATCCAGATTTGAAGTATGTCACTATTGTGCTAAAGCAGTTTTGTACACAGATTGACAAAGCTACCAATGCAGCATCTGCTAGAATTGCTGCTTAAATGATTGAATTTTAGAAAGAACAACACTCTTGTGAAAGTTGGGATTCTGAAAATACATACTTCATAGGCTTGAGGTTTTTCAATCTGGTATTTTTTAACTGAGGGGGTTTTTTTATACGCTTAATTTGCCTTTTAATTTGATGCATCTGATGTTCACAATGGGTGGGTAGGCCTCTGGTGGATACCCTGTCTTCATTAATCCAAGAATTGGATGACTCAGTGTATGCTTAATGTTTCTACTCATTTTAAACTCAAGTTTAACTTTTTTTTGAGATAGCTTTAACATTCTATGCTGTCTTTGACCTGCAGCAAATCTAATTGTATATTTGAGCAATTCTTCAGGTTTGTCATAGCAAAAGAAAAAGCAGCACTAAAAATAGGTCCCTGGATCGTAAAAATGATAGAACATTGGATTTCATTGTGATTGTGGATGTGTGTGGTGTGTGTCAGATGCAGCACATGTCCTGTTTCTGGGGAGCTGAACCAAGGCTTTCTGATCCTCTGTGTTGTCAGCTACTGTCCAGGGGTTTTTAATTTGTTTTTTGGTAAAGAATAAATGAATAGATGTTAAGAAATTGAGAGGTAGGGGGTGTAGTAGTCTAATGTATTGCCTGAAATATTAGATAATTAAACCTTGCAATTAAATGGAGAGCTTTATTTTCACCTTGATTTTCTGGTATCATTAATGACTTAGGCAGGTTTTATTGTGGTTAATGAAGTTCTTTAATTTTTATTTCTGTTTTGTACTATTGACATACGAACTTAAGGCTGAGCTGTGTATGGACTTCAGTGCTCCTTAAAATCTAATCTTTTTCAAAGTCCCTTTGTTTTGTTAAGAACTATGTGGTCAACTTTCTTTGCATGATTCATTTTGTGTACTTCTCAGAGTAAGATAATGTCCCCAGTTTTCATTTGTTATTCAAGATGTTTCTATAGCTCCACTCGTTCTTACTTGAAAGATTAGATGGTTCTCAGATATTCCATTTTACTGTTTAAATACCAGTCACTGATGAAGTCTGTGAAGTTGTTTTACTTCCCTTCTCCTTTATAATCCTATTCTCCATCTCATTCTAATGCAGCTTTACTTCCTGTCTGCTCTTTGGTGGCAGCTGCTCGTAAACCAGAGTCTTCCACACAGGCTTATTTTGCTCTAATACACTATCAACTCTGCAGCTTTGGAGGAAAACACATCAGACATGATTTAAATTGATTCAGAGTGCCTGCTGTGCCACATGTGATGTAGCTAGGATTTCTACTCATTAACCATTGACTTTATTCTAGCCATAACGAAAGATTTTCAGTTTTCATCCTAAAGAGGCCGAGTTTCTACTTGCACAGTTTTTTGTCATAACTAGATTCTATTTTGTTCTGAGTTGGTGTTAACTGCTTGGATGAATATAAAAAAAAGTAAATCTTTGTTATGCAGATGTTACAACAGGAACAGAAGCGTGATGAGAAATAGTTTTTATTAAAATACGACACCTATTCAAATGGCAGCCAACAGAACCAGCTTTCCACTTGTGTGCTGTTCTCTCATTAGAGGTTTGATAGATAGGACTTGTCTGCAAATTAACTTTCTCTTTTCTGACTCTAGCCATAAAATTTCATAGATTGTTGGGATGGTGTATTGGCTGCTCCATTTTCTGAGCAAATGCAATTTCCAGTCAAACACAGGATCACAATGTACCTAGTAGAATTTGCTTGGAAGGGGAAGGCTTAATTTATGAGAAATACTTTAATATCAGTGCTAATCTGTATTGAATCAGAAGTTTTACTTTAATTTCTTTGGTCACTACCATTTCCTGAAGAAATTAGATGTAACATTTCTTTGTCTTTCAGACAAAGTTGAAGTAGCAGCTTTCATTTTCCTTTCTTTACGTATGCTTACTTTTAGAAAAAAGATACGGGTGCCTGGGAAACCAATTTGCAGTTTCAGCCCTTATTTTACTCTGTAGTGGTAATGAACCATATTCCTTAAGTTCCTGTATTTTCAGTCTAGTAGTATTTGGGGTTTTTGCATTGTCATCATTGAAAATATTCTCACAGTTAGCAGTTACTTGTATGTCTTCCCTGAAATCCATTGAGTCTCTGGACAAAAGGATTTGATTTTTTTTCCAGATCAGTGGGAAAGAATGTCTGATGTTAGGGAGTTAGGGGGAAAAAAAGCAAAAAGCATGCTAGAGCCACAATATATTAATTAAAGATCATACTGTGGTGTGCGACCACATAGGGCGAAATCTCAGCCCTAAGATGCTTGTGGTCTTCCCAATTATTGAGATTTCATCATTCTGTTTGTCTGTAATAATGTAATGCTCCTTCAAATTGTTGTGAAGGTCTCTGTTTAGAGCATTTCGTGAGACAGTGCTGCAACCCTGAAGAGCTGGACATCACCTAACAAAAGTCCACAGAGCTGTGTGTGGTGGAAGCACATGGACATGTAAGATGGAACTTAGTTAAAAAGCTGCCAACTTTAAGGAGTATCTTGTAATTCTTTGTTCGTCCTCTTTTATATGTGAGGATATTTTGTTTCCAATGAGCTGTGCTGCTCATAAATGCCTTCTCCAGAGTCCTGTTTCCTGATCCAAAGTCGAGGTGAGGTTCGTCGCGTGGCTCAGTGAAGTCCTTTACTGGTCCCTTAATGTACTGGTGGGTTAGGATAACACTATTTTGGGGTCAGATTTTTATCCCCTTCGCCTGTTGTTCTCTGCTTTTGTGCTAGCAGAATGATGCACAATTCCTCTTCTGGCTTAGTTTCAGCTTGCTTCAGGAATGTGGAGCAGGGAAGATCTGACTAGTGCCTGTCCTCAGAGCTGGTGCTTTTCCTGAGCAGCCTTAAACAATAGTTATCCTCCTACTCATGCCTGCATGATGACCCCAAACCCCAAAAGCTTGTGTTAGCTGGGAGAGATTCTTCTGTGAGAAGCAGCAGGTGGTCAGTGAAGGGACATCAGCTGCTGGACTGTCAGTGTGCTTGGGGTGTTCGAGGTACTTTTGCCTGCTCCAGCCAAGGGAAGTGGTGTTCTGATGAAACCCACATCACTGTTGTTCCTTTTGATCTTTCTCAGGCTCTTCTGTGAGCTTTAAACAAGGAGGTCAGTGTGTGGTTATTCTCACAGCAGACAAATGGGTTTGGTGGTGTATCCAGTTTGTACCCAGCCTGGCTAAACAGCTTGATTTTTTTTTTTTTTCTTGGAGTTGCTTGGTGGGAGTCCTGTGAAGTCTTGGAGGATGAGACGAATCCACTTTTCTTGGTGATCCCCTTGATCAGTTTTTATCCAGGATCATCTCTATGGTTTGAGTAAAATATTAGTTTTCTATAGATGCTTGTGATTCTAGAATTTATTATTGTGTTTGTGCTTAAGAGTCCTTTAGCTGGCAGAGACTTCTCAGTTTCTTTTTCTTTCTATTCTTTTTTTTCTTCCCAGCAACATCCTTTGTTTATGCTCCTAAACCCATTTTTGCTTTAGAGGAGAACGAAACCTTTTCTCTTTTTTTGCCTAGATACTTGGAAGTGTTCTTCATTATGCCCTGCTGTTGCATAGAGGAGAGCTGTTTAATCCAAACTCTGTTTGAAGCCACAGTCATAGTGTACCTGTGCTTATTCACTTTACCTCACAGTTAGGAGATGCCTCTATGTGCATACACCATGAACAGTTAGGAACTTGGATTTTGGGAAGAGAAATCTTTAGAGGACGTAGACTGGACACGTTGTCCTGGCAGGCAGCCACTGGCTGGGTTTGGGCAGTTGTTCCTGCAGAGTGATTTATCATCGGGTGCCCTCTGCCACTGCAGCGTGAGTCAGAGCAGGCACCTCTCATGTGACGAGTATCCACAGCCTTTCCCCCGGAATCCTTTCACTCCCCCATCCTCCAAATGCTCCTGTGACTGCCCACAGCCTTGTCTGAGCATTACAGTGCAGGCAGTGACGATGCCGTTTTGAGCCAACGCTTGGGAGCAGTACTTGCAGCACGGCTGTGGAAGTACTTAAGGTCTGCTCTCAGTAAACCTGCTTCTGCTTAGCTTTTATTATGTATTCTAAAAGCAGTTATTCAGTCGTACTACCTTGAACTCTTTCCAGTGGCTTAAATGCACTCGTTAGAGTTGTATAGACAAGATTTCAAATATACCCATGTCATCATCCTGAAGTTTCCCAGAAGAGGAACAAAATTGGAGTTAGTGAGCTAAATTTTGCATTTGGGAAGCAGCTATATTTAAGGACAGATGAGTGCTGTGTGGATGAAAGCAGTACTTGAGATCTCTGCAGCGTAGATGCTGGAAGAAGTCCAGACATTTGGATTGTTGAATCCTCTTGTTTGCATATCAGTCTCCACTTACTGAGCAAAGTTGCTAAGATTATGCTTCTCTCCTCCTCTTATAAATGAATGAGAAAAGTAAGAGCATCATTGTTGAGAATGTCTGCTTCTTTGTGAAAATCACTTAATAATTCATATTAAAAATAAGGAAAATTCAATAAGATGATGAAACATTTGCTTCAAGAAACTGTCATTTTTCTGAAAGTTACTGAAATGGTTCTTCGAGCTTTATTGTCCAAAGCACGAGTAATGAAATGAGCTCATTAGCTTGCATAATTGCAAGTTTGATGTTACTCTGTTAAAGAAAATTTCCGGTCATTGCTAAGGATGTTCTCTGCAGAAGCTGATAGTTTTCTACAGAATAATTTTGACACTATGAAATTTTATTGAATGATGAAAGCTGAACAGTTGTAATAGTATACAAGAGACAAAAAATTACTAACATTATTTTAAGCCTTGATGCAGCACTGCTTGTTGAGTAAATGTTTGAACAGTTTTTCCAGACTTGAATCCTGCTTAAGGGGAAGGGTGAGGCTGTTGGAGTGCTCAAGAAGGCAATGAAAGCCAAAGGGTAGAAGCAGCAGCTTTTCTTGCCCCTCTCTTGCTTGGGTCAGTTCCTGGATGTTTTTATTAGTTGCTTGCCCATATTATCAAAATCAGGTAACTTCTTTTTTGTATAGTTGAGTATATTTGCATTATATATTTCATATTTTCAGTCTGAAAGTAGAAGATTAGTAGGCTGTTTATTTGTACCCAGGTAGCATGGTGTGCAAGTGATGTGTTTTAGACAAGCCTCTCTTTCTAATCCTCTGTTGCAGTTGCTAGTTGTAACTGCTTTTTGCTGTGTGATATTCTGAAAGCTTGAAAAGAACAAATTTCACAACCAATTTTGAAATTTCTGTCTGGAAAATATTCTGTCAACGTGGCAGAAAACTGTGTGTGTCTGTTAGTTCCTGGGTTTGTGAGCAGAAGCATGCATGTGTGCTTGGATCCGCAGAACAAGCAGCGATCTCCTGGCAATATTTGCTGCAAAAGCATTATTCTTTTTAGTTGTTGCAATTGGGTCTTTTTTAAATGCACACCCTCTCCATTAAAAGGGAGAGTAGATTTAAGATCCAGCCATCTTTCTCATGTAGAATCTAGCGGTAAAGATAGGCTGATAAAAGACCCTGTAAAGTTTCACAGGGGAAAACCCCAGCATATATTTGCCTTTCAGATTTTTCTTGTTATGCTCCTTGCATTTTTGTTGATTTTCAGTTCCAGCTCTGTGGTTGGCTTTGTCTTTTGAAGGCAAATGGATAGAGCCTGAGCATGAGATGGATTTCTCTTTGGGAGGCATTAGTCCCTTCTGTAGTGACAATGTGAAAACTAGAAGCTGTGTACTTTTTGCTTTTTATTGGGGTTTTTTTGGTGGTTTTGGTCAAGTCTGGTTCATGTTTTCTGCTTAGTTGAGAGATAGCAGTATTTTGGAATGATGAACTGTATCTGGAGACTTGGTTATTAGATGATGAGTATAATTTCTGTGCAGTAGCATTTTAGTATTTTTCCGTGTGAGCTTCTAAGCATAAGTACTGACCAGTGATCTTAATCCAGGAATAAAATGCTCCACAGATTTTAATCACATTTGTTCTGACATCCTTACTGCTTCATATCTGTTCTTAGTTATAGACTTGGTTTTTAGTTAAATGAAATAGCAACCTGCATAATTTAATGAAACATTGATCTGCTTTCGAAAAGGAGTCATGATTACATAGTCAAGCTGACTATGCAGACAAAAGCTAACAAATGCAACCAACCAAAAACCGTAAAAATACCAGGTTTTCTACACGGGACTTTTAAAGTCCCGGAAATTCTTCAGCTGTTCTTTTTTTGACATTTTAGAAACCAAACCCCATCACTGTAGTATTTCAGTAGTACACAAAGCATGTTGAGAGAGGTTTTGTCACAGCTCTGATATTACTTACAAAGATGCTTTTGAAGTGAGTCTGTACATGGGTATTTTTGCTACATAGAATTGTAAAAATGGGTTATATTGCATTTCAGTCTTTACTGATATTTGTAATAAAACCTGGTGACTTATATAAGCATACTTCAAAATTGACCAAAGTACATAATATCAGACCATCAGGTTTTGCTATGAAGTTGAAAACTGTAGTATGTTCTGAGGTGTTTTTCTAGTTGTGAATTGGAGTGCATTCTTTCCTCAGTTGCAAGTGAAATGTCTCTGTGTGATCACAAGGAAGCAGAGCTGCAGGAACAGGTCCCAGGCAGAGAAACGGTGGTGCTGGGCCCAAGGGGATGTCCCTGGGCAGTGCTCCTGCCCTGGCCAGCGCTGTCCCAGGAGTCCCACCTTGGCAGCTGCTCAGGAACCAGCAAGGGTCTGTTGGTGGTGGTGTGGTACAGCTGTGCCATAGGTGCCACCCTTGAGAAACTTGAAGCTGTATTCATCTTGAAAGCCACAACTGGGTCATCTGTGTACAAGTGTTTAGGAAAGACTCTTGTTTGGTTAGAAAGTATTGATTCCCGCACATTTTTGCAGAAGAGTATAAGGTTTGAATTCTAACAAAACCTCATTCTCATATAATGGAAGAAATTCCAAGATGTAGCTTTTAGAATAGAAGGCATTTTCTTTGTGCGTTCGAAGAAAGAATAAGATGTTTTGAGGCACGAGACAGAAAGATTGATCCAAATTAAAAGCACTAAAAATTCTTATTTCACTCACAGTCATTTTCTAAATGGGATTCTTTTCAGCTGTTTCTATTTATGTTTCATTCCAGTTTAAATTATATTACAAGGTTAGTGTATGGGAAGTAAACTTAGAGTGTCAGATATATGCTGTAAACTCTGTTAATGAATTGGTTGCTTGTCATTAGTTTCTTTTAAACTAATGATCGATATCTGAAAGTGTAGTGTGAAGCCTTGTGTGAAGTTAGCAGCTTTTGCTGTAACTTCAGTTGTTGTTACACTAATGAAGTTACTATTCCATTTTGTTCCCCAAATAATTGAGGATTTTAGTGTGTAAGTTCTGTTTCAAAGTTTTAGAAAAGCTTTTTTGCTGCTTGGGGTTGGTTTTTTGTTTTTGTTTTTGTTTTTTTTTTTTCATTTCTTGCTTCCTCTCTCATGCTTTGTCTCCTCTCTGAAATGCAGGCTAGAGACCCCTCTCTGTGATATGAAAGTGTCTTGGTATTTTGGGGGGAACACAGGGATGGGACTGATGAAATTTTACATTTCAAAGCAGTCATGCCACGTCTCTATGGCAAGACTGCAGCATTTTATTTTTGAAACTGTATATATAATCATATGCTGTTGCTGTTAAAGTAAACAGTTGAATACATAATTTCTCATTTGAACATTTTGTACAGGTTGTTTCCTTTTACTTGCCAGTGTATACAGATACGGTTAAGAGAAGCTGAAATGATGAGGTTAGCCTTACCCGATTTAACACCTTTCTTTCTTGGAGTAAGTGTTCAAAGCTGTTTCTTTCTTAGTGGTCAGTGTTTCACATATGAAATCACCAGGGAGACTGCTGTTTAAATCTTTACGAGTGGGGTGTGATTGAGGGGAAGGCGGGATCAGAAGTGGGATGGATGGACGGACGTGGCTGAGCCGAGAGGGGCAGCCCGCGTGCGCGGCTATGAATGGGCAGATGCGTGCGTGATGAGGCAGAGGGTGAGTCAGACCTGAGCCTCTTCTGAAAGAATGCATTTCGCTCCAGTGTGCTGGGAAAATGAAAACAGAGGGGAGGGGACTGCACCACTTCACTGGGGACTGGTGTTTCCTGGGGGGTGAGGTTGATCTCCGTGGCGCTGGCTGTTGTGAGCCTGCTGATTCATTAGTTGGTGGGTGGTGAGAACTGTGTGCAATCTCTGGGGGAGGAAATGGCTTGGTTGCTGTAGGGAGAAGGAGCATTTTCTGTAACTGCAGGATGTGTGGATGGAGCACACAGATAGCATACCTCCAGCAGATCAGTTAAATACCCTGCTGTTGTGAGATAAGGGTTTACTAGATGACTAAAATAGGATGTGAAACCGAGGTTTTTTTGTCTTGTGCTAAAATAAAGTAGCTTTTTAAAAAGTCATTGAGAATTGTCCTCTATTTAAATAGTTTGGATTTTAAAATATGAATGAATGATGTTACAGGAGCCGTGTCCCTGCCTGTTCTTAACAGCAGAGATAATTCCCAGTTAGTTGGAGTTGGAGGAGAGCAGTTATTCTGCTCATTTAAATGCAGATGAAAAGAAATAACAGATTAGTTGAAAGAATACAAAAGGGAAGGTGAGATACACTATATGTTGAAGGTGTGGCACAGAGGTCTTTGAGTACAAGCCAGCGGGGAGGCCGAGGAAGCACAAACACAGCTCAACAACTTAAGAGCCCAACTAAGCCTATTCATGCAGCACCTTCTCAAGTTTGTGTGTGTTTATTGTGCTGTTTGTCCTCTGTCCAGATAATCTGCCAGCAGATAAGAGTGTTTACTCTTGCTGCTTGTTCAGTCAGCAAGCAGAATATTTGTACTAATACTGAAAGCCTGTTTCCAATGTAAAAGCAACATGTCTATGTTTCTCATTTAAAAATTCTAATGCCACTTTGGTCTGTAGTAGGAGTTTGAAATGGAAGATGTCATTTGAGATGAAATTAGTTCTGTAATAGCCACCTGAACATAAATTCAGCTGCTATAAACTAGTAAAAATTGCAGATTTCAGTATGTGACTGTTAGTACCTAAGTCTCGTACTCTAACAAAGCTTTGGCTGTGCCAGTGTGTGGAAAATGAGGGTGCAAAGTGAGAGAGAACTTATTCTCATCCTTCAACATGTGTACAAAAGTTCTTAACTTAGTTACACAACTGTCCACTGTCACTGGCAGAAAAGCCATACTTCCTTTGATTTATAGGATGGACTGTATTCTGAAAAGAGGCTGCTGTATCATTTAACTGTTCCTCTTGTATGTCCTATAATGGCATTTCTTTATGTAGCATTGAATTTGTCCACTGAATATGAATTTGGTAATTGCCTGACTTCCAACCTTTCCTCCTTCCTTCTGTTCTGTGTGCTTTTCACCTGTCTCTTGAATTTTACAGCACTGACTGCCAGGCATTATTATGAAAAGCACCCAGAGGTGTGTGGAGGGTTTATAGAATTATTTAAATGCAGGTAATCTGGGGTTAGCAATAAAACCTTGAAAGAGTTGTTCTAACAAAGACATGCTTTTATCTACTTCTATAAAATTAGGGAGGGGGGAATTTTGGGTCTTTTTAAAAGTAATGCAGCTTTTGCCCTTGGTCTCCTACCATGACTGTCTTGAGGCAATTTTCAGAGCAGACAATTCAGAAATTTTTTAAAAGACTGCTTTGCTGAATTTTGAGGTGCCATAATAGTTCATGTGTTCACAGACAGAGCAGTAATTTATTAATAATTCTGTTAAGTTCAGAAGTTGAAAGGGAACCAACATGGCTTTATCTGAAAAGAAGGAAATATGTGGTTAAACGTTTTTGGCTATAATCTTAGGTGGTTTCCATTTTCCTGAAAGAGGAGAGGGGGGGAAAAGGAGTTTAAATTCCTTTCTCTGAAATAAATTAAAAAGTACCAGTATGCATTATGGTGTTTTAATGAAAGAAAAGTTCCTGCATAAGCTCGTGGGGTTTCAGGGTGAATGATTACTACGTTTGAATGATTATGTGGTAATTTCAAAATTCGGAATACCTTGAAAAGGAATTCATGCTTTCAGAAGTGAAAAATGTTTGTTTATCAGAGTTTTGAAGACCTCCTGAATCCGGTGGTATAAGGCTTCCAGGGCTCTGATTCAGGAGCAAGGGCAGACTACTTTATCTGGAAAGGTCAGGCTGCGTGCCAGGAGTTCCCAAGCTGCTGTGTCAGCGGCTCAGCTGTTCCCTGGCATGCTCAGGGCAGATTGTAGGAATCAGGAATCACATCAGCTCTGTCAACTTGTTTCCCCTTTGACTTCTGAAGACTTTTATAGAATTTGCAGTACTGCTTGGGCTTCCAGGTGATGCATGAGGCATTTGAAGTACTGAGCCCTCAGCAGCTACATCTGAGCTACCTGCTGTTTGCACTGAGGGAGGAAGTTTGCATGTAGTGCACTGGCAGCTGCAGTGACCAAGGCAGTTGAACGGCCACTGAAACGAGTTAGTGGCACCATAATGTTCCTTATCAAAGAAACAAACAAAAAGTATTCCTGGACAACTTGGAAAGCTGGTTTTGTCATCTGTGGGAAGGCCTATGTAACTTTTGATGTCCCAGGCTGCTGTTATGGGCCAGAAGGATAGAGGAGGTTGAGTGAGAGGTAAACCCTCAATGAAGATGAGCAAAGTGCTTGTTTGCTTCTGCAACACATAACCAGCGTTAGAGTGTACAGGCTGTTTTGTCTTTACAGACCTGTGGTTAGCTTATCCTGCCTTTTTATTTCCCCTCTTGAATTAGTCTTCATTTTCCTTAGAAAAGAATGACAGTTCCAATAGCCTCTCTTGTCTGTCCTTCACTTCTAAACTAATTAAACACATCTATTAAATTGATGCTGTGTCCTTTGTTTGTTTCTTGTGAGATGAATGAGTGGAGACTGTGCTGAAGGGCTGCAATGTATTTCATATGTTTGAAATGTTTAATCTTGAAATGAGGGCTGTGGGAGGTGGTTTCCTGGTAGTCCACATCTTACTCATACTGGTTCTGACACCTCTGCTCGCAGAGGCTGTTGGCCGATAGATGTGCCTGGTGTGCTGTCCCCACGGTGTGCTGTCCCCACACAAGGCTGAGGTGTGATGACTCTCACAGACGGTCTGTGAGCACAGGCACAGAAAACCAGGCTGTGCTCGTAGCAGAGACCCTGCAGTAGAAGCTCTGGTGGGAAGAAGATACGCTCAAACTGACATTTATTGCTTCATTACTGAGCTGCTGCATGTTGTATCAATTAAAAGGTCTAAAGCTGTGTCACCAAAGTGTGATAAGTTGTAAAAATCAGGCTTGGAGATCAAGTGTTTATTTTCTTTGGCAAATAACATTACTTGTTTGTCAGTTCAATTCGTGTTATTTGTTCCCTTTCTTCCACTCATGGGTTGCCTTTCATGTTGTTCAGTGCTTAATTCTGCCAGCACAGCCTTTGCATAAGGGGGGCTTCCCTTCCTTTGTGCCTCCTGCTTCTTTCTTTTTTTGCTTGAGTGACCTTAGCTGGTAAGTGTGGAACTGAGCAAGTAGGCACAGTGGGGGTGCTTTGAAATGCGTTATAGTGCTAAACATCAATTACGCTTTGATGAGGATTTGCCAGAGGATTAATTTAGAACTGTTAGAGGAGGCGCTGTGTGAAAGTTCCCCTACCTAGCTGAGCCTGAGCTGCTCCTGAAGGCTGAAAAAACTCAAATGGATTTGGAATGTTAAACAGTCTTTCAGTCTGAAGTGGGTGCAGGAGTGTGTGCAGGTTTCCCTCTCTAGTGATTCAACATAGACAAACTCCTGTTCCATGAGAGGTTTTGACTTGCCAAGTAGGCTGAAATAACTACTGAAGGTTGATTTTCTAATTTTTTTCTTTTCTGTACAATTCAGGTAATTTTGCTGTGACTATTTTAAGACTGATGTCATTAAGTATAGCATGTCAAACTCATTTAATGTTATATTTGCTTCTTTTTAAGTTCCCTTGTGACATCACTGTATTGTCCGTTATCTAGATGTAGGGCCTTAAGGTCATGCATTATTCCGTGCTGCAGCACAAGGCACGGTGCACATTGGTGCTGTACTTGGGTTTTCGTCAGCTGGTGTTGCTTCTTTTGAAAAGTCTTTGACACATGCTAGAATTGACACAGGAAGACTTGCTTATTTTTAGCACGATGTGTATGTATGAACTTTTTTGTAGTTTGTAAATTTGAGGAGGACTGAAACCAGTGCTTGCTCTTTGTTGAAATCACTCATTTATTGGGATAAAATACCGTGTTTCTTGGGAGCAGGAAGGTGTGTACTCATTTATCTATTTAAATGTGCTGCAGGATCCTCCCTGTCTGGCAGCATGCCGCTTTCTTTGTGACACAAAGGTAAGCTGACCAGAAAAACTCTTAGTTTAACTGCAGGCAGTAAGAATTCTAACTAAATCCTGGTGCACGCCAGTTTATAAAATGAGAACATGGCTTAAATTTATTCCATCCAGTACAGTAGGGAAAAGTTAAAGCACTCATTTGATTAAAACGAGTTCTTGGAAAGGAAGCAGTAGAAGCTGTTAAATGGAGTCTTATGTTACCAGCTGGTTTGGATGTTCTTCTAAGAATTCATATAGAAGCTTCCTGGATCAGTATTTTCATTGTGTAGGCACATGTATAAGAGCTTGCAAATTCATAGCATGTGTTTTGCTTTTATTCCAGGTGTACTTGAAGGCACCTATGATTCTCAATGGTGTCTGTGTAATCTGGAAAGGCTGGATAGATCTACAGAGACTGGATGGTATGGGCTGCCTGGAATTTGATGAAGAGAGAGCACAGGTAAGACAGTCTGCCCTTGGCTACTGTGCCTTATATACTTGTTTGTTCTTCTGGAGGGAAACACAGTTTTTGCCTTCATTTTGAGTACAAACTCCAAAGAAAACTTGCAGTATAGAAATTCAGAAATTCGTGTTTGTAACTAAACACTAGTTTAGCTACATTAGGTCAAAATGTTAGGGGCAGGAAGCATTTGTAATTTACAACTTCGAGTGATTTTGCACTGTTACTGTGCTACAGAGTAATAAAGTATTTTAAAACTATGCCTGTAACTTGTAACAATTTACCTGGAAAGTCTATTTTAGCTGTTTGTTTTAGGGTGGTTGAGGCTTTTTTGGTAGCTTTTTGTTTTATTACATGAGTGAGAATGAATAGAGGTTTTTATTTGTCCTCTGGCACTGATGGACTGTGCTCTGTTAAGGTATGGCAGCTTTTGAGAACTTACTTCCTATCTACCCACTTCCTACCAGCAAAATTACTGTCCAGCCCCTGAGTCTTTGGACAAGAACGAAGTCAACACAAAGGAAATGCCTTTCAAAGTGGATAGCACAGAGATAAGGTTGACTTGCACAGCTGTAGGGTTCTTTAATTTAGTCAGACTTGAGATATGTCTTTGCTTTTGAGATATAGTTTGGTAACAAATCCACTTAATTAATACTAAAAGCTGCTGCACCAGATTTGTGTGAGCTTCCATGCAGATCACCTGCCTCTGTATTGGAGAGTAAATCTGATTTAGTAACATCAGTTACCAGAGTTATGACTTACAATCGATATTTTGTGACAAACTCAGCAGTTCATTTCTGTAGTGAATAGTTGAACTGGTTTGTGTGACAGTGGTGATTGTCTTTGTTATACCCCATGTGTGTCATATATTTGGGTGATTTTTGCAAATACTTAACATTCACACAAACTGTTTTTCCAAATTGTCTTGACATTCCCTTTGCCCTGTGAAGGGTTGCTCCTGGAAGTTGTGCACTGCAATTGATTTAAAGAAGGAGGCATTTTCTATTTCCACCGTTGGCTCATTCTGAGCCCTCACTTCCTTGGGGTTTCCCTTATAGTCCTTCTGCAGCCACAGTTGGTCACTATGTAACAAATGGGAACCCTTTGATTCCTCCAAAATACCGAGAACACTCCTCTGTTGGGCTTTGCCTCTCCCTAACTTGAGAAACTAATTTGCCCATTGATGAGGTGATGTTAATGTGACTATGTTCTTGATTAAATAGAAACACTTTGTGTCAAAGTGTCTTTGAAGCAGTCACAGCCCTGCACGCTTCCTTCATGATGCCTAGAAAGGGAGAATAGTCCTGCCACCCTTTGTCAATCCATGAGAAAAGCCACAGACCGAAGCTTTTACTCGAAATCCACTCTTGCTGTGCATTCACTACTTGCAAAGCTGTGTCAGTGACTTGAGCGAGCTCAGTTCCAGCTGCAGCAGAGTCACTGCTGTGGACTCCATGGATTAGGAGGCCTTCAGGCTGTCATGCCTTACACAGCCAGGACACATGTAGAGCCCTGAGGACTGTGCCAGATAAATCCCAAGGTTCTTGGTCTGTAGTTATTAAGTTTGATATGTAATGCTAAGTCACAGGACTTCTGAACTGAGAGTCTGATGTGAACGTGCACTCAGGAGGAGACAGTGTCACTCTTTCTAAAACTGGAGAGTGCCTGAAGAAAGTGGACACTTCAAAAAAGGAGAGGCGTCGGGTGACCTGTGGGTTTAATTTTTCCTTTCTTAATTTCCCAATAAATGTTTTTGCAAGTGCTTGGATTATTTTAGTTTCCCAATGTGTATATGCTGCCTTAACAACACTTAACAATTCCCTTTTGTTGTCTTCAGAAAGTGTTTGTGCACTGAAGTTGTGATTTTTGTGTGTGAGGGGATGTGTGCATGCTCTCAGGTGTCAGTGCTTTCCTGAGTTGTGAGTACAGGGTGCTGAGCTGGAGGTATAGCACTGTGTGGATCTACAGAGATGTTTGCACTCAGTTACAGGCGTGTAACTTGTTTTTAGTTTGTGGTTCTCGGTGGCTATGAGGTCATCATTGGTCATTCTATTTGCTACAGTAGTAGTACCTAAGGGTCTCCAGTGTCATAAGGGAACTGTACAGACACAGGAGTAGCTGCACCCTTATATGTGTTGGTATTGTAAACATTTGGGCAATCTTTTACATTCTTCAGTTTCCTTTTTCCTGTATCTGTCACTCTGCTTCCTTGTTTAACACTGTCGTAATATTGGTAGTGGCAGTTGACTGAACTGCAGACTTTGATCCCAAAATAACACTGATGTCAGAGGGGGCTTAAGTGCCTCACACGGTATTGCCTGTGTACCCATTGTCCTTTGTAAGAGGTCCAGCTGCTCTTCACACCCCCCTCATTTTTTGGAAGCTTGTCTTATGCAAGTGTAGTGCTCTTATATTTTCCTGTCTCTTACCACTTCGTACCAATGCTGGGATCAGATAAAATTTTTCTTTGCCGTCGTACTTGGGAAAACATACTAGCCTTCACCAGGTCAACAAGTATTTTAGGAAGAGAATCCACATGTGTGAACATTGAAGTATTTTAATTGTACCTGTTAAGCTACTGTTTTTTCCACTTAATTTACAGCCTATCCATGTCTTGCTATTAAGCAGTCTTACTTTTTCTTACTGGAAGACCTGATTCCACTGCTCACTCAGGCTTTGATGGACCAACACACACAAAGCTGTACATTCATGCTTGAATATCTTCCCTCTTTGGGGCTGAAATTTCCCTGGATTTGATATTTGAGTGTCCTTAAGAGACTGTTTCAGTCTTCAGTACTTTTGCACCTCTTCCGTAGTAGAGCATCTTGCTGTCTCACCAAGTCTTTTCATACTGGGCTGTTGTGAGGATTCATGTATAAGTGTGGGTGTGTGTAAGCGTCTCTTTTTAATTTTTAAATTTTTTTTAAAATTTATTTTCTGGACTAGGAGGTTTGTTTTTGTTCTGTTGGCATGTTGATATAGCTCATGTTTTGCTTATTATTCTTTTTCTTTGTAAATTCATACCAGGAACATTTTTATAGAATAAAAGTAAGATGTATAAATTATTTGGTCTCATACAGCTGAATTTGCTAGGCTATAATTTCTAGAATTGAGTGACATTTTAAAAAAATGTTCGTTAAATTCCTGTTGTATAAAATTGAATTGTTGGTTGATTTGTTATAATGTATCACCAAAAGTAGAGCAGAATTTTATGTTTTACTAAAAAAAGTTCTGATGCTTTTATCCCCTTTTTCAAACATGAGCAAACCAGTGTTTCAGCTGTCAACACGTCTTCATTCTGGATGTCAACATACTGATTTTTTTTTCCCATGAAGTTCTAATTTAGTTTCTTTTGGTTATGACCATTTCTTTAAAATATTCTGTCTGAGGCTGTGTGTCAGCCTTTTATTTCATGACCACTCTAAATGATGGTAAAATGCAAAAACCTTTGATAAAAAAGAATCTGCTTCTGTTTAAGTCTGTTTTTAAAAAAGGTAATAAAGACATACATATCTTTTGTAAACTAGAACTAAGGCAGCTTTTCTGGAGTCATCTGGGAGACAAGCTTGTCTGTTTTCTTCCTAACCTTCTGCATTATTAAGAACAAACTTACTTTCTGCTGTCTGACTCTGGTTTCTATGCCTTGTATGAACATTAAAATGGCTGTAAAGAGCCAAATTCTGCTCTTAAAAATAATAGATGGTGTTAAAATATTATCTTGTTGGCAGCTTTAAACATTGCACATGCATCCCCAGAAAGCGACGGCGAAAGGCAGAGTCTGGGATTGGCAGCTGTTTGTATTTCCCTGCCTTGGGCCACGAGGGAGCCCCTTCACATCATTTCACAGAGCAGCTCCAGGGCCCACGATTGTGCCCACGGCAAAAAAGGCAATTTAACATTTTCTCAGGCTGGGGATGCTTTATCTTAAATTGAAAAATTTATGCACTTAGTCCCCAGGTATATTAAAATTTAGTTGTGCTCTCTACGTGTTTATGTCCTCTAACAGTCAAGGTCAGCTTTTTAAAAAATTATTAATTTTAAAATAACATTTGCACGTATGTGGGAATTGTAAGCAGAGTTAGTAGTAATTATAGTTGAAGAGCTAGAAAGAGGGAGAACCAATACAGTTTATCCCTTCCTGGTTTGTGGAGCCTCTTCAGATGTGACTCTTCCATTCTGAAAATTTTAAAATTCTGATGGGGAACAGAAAGTGTGTTAAAAGGTCTCTTTTAGAAAAATAACTTCTAACCCAATTCATAATGGGTCTACATATTACTAACACTTAATTTAAAACATTTTCTAATAGAAAATACGGTTTGAAGGATTTTTTTTTTTGAGTGTTAGTTTATTAAATCTGTTCCTGTGCATAAGCCATTGTTGAAAATAAGCAAAAGGGCTGTTGAAAACCTGCAGGTTTCTTTCTGCTCCATTGTATGGGAATGTTTGCAAATTGGTGGAGGAATAATTTCTGCTTTGCACTTTCCTATGCATCTAAATTGAAATAATATAAATCATATAGAAGTATTAAATATGTTCATACTGATGCGCCTGCAGCAGATTTTGATAAAATGAAGGATTTATTTGGTTTGGAACTTTGCTAATGCTTTCTTTTAAATACAAGAGAATTAAATTATCATTGTTTGTATAGTGTTTGTATAGTGATGCTAGTGGACTCTGTCTAGTGAATACTGTCTTCAAAACGACTTTTATAAGGAGAATAAAATGTATTGCCTTTTACATATAACTTATGAGAATTCCTAGCCTTAAAAAAACCCAAAAAAACCAGCAGCATTTAAACTACTTTGGAACAGCAGCTCTCCTTTGAAAATGTATTTTAGTAGTAGCTGCATTCCAGCTTTGGTTATCTCTACAGCCGTAGTGAAGGTGAGTATTATTTCATTAACCTGTATTGACATTTGCTGGAACTCGTCTGTGTTCTAGCAGGTTATGCAGGACATACTTGACTTTGCTGCCAAGGGATACTTTATATTCAAAAGAAATGTGATTTGGTGGAAATGAGGGTCACCTTTTGTGTCACTCTGTGTCATCTGCTTTGGTAGCAGGAGGATGCATTGGCACAACAAGCCTTTGAAGAGGCTCGACGACGAACTCGTGAATTCGAGGATAGAGACAGGTCTCATCGGGAGGAAATGGAGGTGAGGGTTTCACAGCTGCTGTCAGTAACTGGTTAGTACTTTCCCAAAACTTTAGATTGTTTACATTTTTTTGTCTGTTTGTACAATGTTGTGTATTTTCTGTTTGTTCAGTGCTGTTATATAAAAATTGCAAAATGCATTGTTCTTTACTCTTGTAAAATGGATTTCAAGTTTTTAAAGTTTTGATAAGAATTTGCTGATCCTGTATTTTCTTCCTTTCTGTAGATGGTCTTTTCTGTGAGTACTTAGGCTGTAAAGACATATTTATTCACAGAGTTACCATTTCTCTCTGAAATGATACTTTAATAGCAGAGAGAGGGATCTTTTGCCTCGTGCATTTCTCGTGAACACAGGAAGGGCTTTGGGAGCTGCGGGGGCATAATTTTGGAGCTTGTTATCCCATGTTGTGGGAAAAATTACCAGCCAATTTAATTAGATGCCACAGTCTGCTTTCTTGTACGGGCTAGTTTTATTGTCTTCTCACCTTTTTCTTACTGGTGGGAAGCCTCACTCCTTTTTTTCACTGGTTTAGTTTCCCCATCTTGTTCTTTGCTTCTTCAGGGCCCCACAGTCTTGAATCTTGTTCTTTCTTGATGAAAGCAGAAATTACTGGGATTGAGAAAAGAAGAGCCAGGAAAGGGAATGGAAACCAGCTGCTCTGAGATGTCAGAAAGGCAAGAGCTGTAAGAGGACGAGTAATAATACATAAGGGGAGTTGGCAAGTTAAGGCAGGCTGCAGGTCAGGAGAGAATAGAGAGAACACAGAAATGCTTTGAATTTCTTTCCCTTACTAATGCTGTTTCTTACTTCCTGCTTCAGCAGTACAGCCTGACTTAAGTATAATCAAATATGGTCAATCTGCTGGTTCTACGGTTTTTAGAAAATTTGATTATTTTTATTGCTAAGCTACTTTTCTTTTGGCATCTTTTCTGGTAATTGCGATGATCAGACAGACTTTCTTCCCTTCCAACTACAATTGGAAGACACAGAGCCTGAGAATGAGAGGGAACAGATAGGCACAGAGGATAGTATCTCTCACTTTGAAGTGGCTGGAGTATGTCTCATTGCAAATGCTGCTGCAGCCGGGCCAGATGTCAGCTGTAACAAAGGTAAAATCCTTGCCTTGGAGGCCTTGCTACCACTGGATTCTTGGAGCAACAGCTGGATTACCTGAGTAATTCTGTCACAGCATAGCTAGAGTCTGCTTGTAAGTTCAGTTCAGAAGGAAGGTAGAATTAGCTTTAAGCTGTTCATGAAGACTTGTGCCAGCCTTCTTTAGTTTTAACAACACAGTAGGAACTTTAGGTCCAGCCTTATGTCTTTGACCTCAATGTACTTAAAACTTCTCTTGATTTATTCTCCTTACACTGTGCCCATCATCCCCACTCCTCTTATTACAGAGAAGCCGTGTGCATGCTGAAGGTTAAAAAAGAATGAGGCTTCCTGAAATAACTTTTGGTGTTCTGAGAGACTTATTTTTCCCTCCAAGTGTAGAAAACACTTGCAGCTAGGCTGTGCAAAAACACTCTTTCAATTAACAGTGAGATTGAGGTAATATTGAGCATCTGGAACTTTGTGACAGACATCAAAAATCATGACACTGAGACACAAAAAGCAGCATCCTTGGCTGTCTGCAGGAGCTGTGTTCAATAACTTCTGAAAAGACTCTTGCTTTTAGTAAGGCAGAAGGCAGTTGCTATTAAGTGATGTCCTTATTAGCTGCTAGTACCCATTTTCTCTTGAAACAACAATAGTTGTTGTCCCAGCTCTAAAGCACTGGTGTAGATCACCTACAGAAAGGAAGAAAAGGAAAAATTACTGACTTGAAATATGTTTAAGCAGAATGAAAAGTTATTATCAAAGGTTGTTTCAAATTTGTGATGTCAAACACAAATCTTTAATAATTGCAATGCATTGTTTTGCATACTTTCCTATTTATTTTACTGTGCATGTTTAATATGTCTAACCAAGAGATTTTTTCCTCCAGTACTCCTAGGTCTGTAATTGGTTTTTACATTTCAGTTTTCATTCCTGTGTTTGGGGTAAGATGTCCTGAACATATATCTGGAATGTTTACAGACAAGCTTTCGTACTCTTGATCTTAGGACTGCATAAAAATTAGGATCTTTTGGGATGAGATGGGAGAGAGCAGAAGTAGACTTACAATGCATTCCTAAAGAGGAATCATGTTTCCAAATCATTCATTGTTACCGTTACTTTCAATCTAATGCAGCATTTGGGCAGAATCCAATGAACTTTAATCAGTAAGCACTGGGTGTTCGTGATCATTGTACCGAGTTCTCAATAGAAAGTGATGCATAAAAGTGCATTCCTGTGTTTGTTGTGTTTGTGGCCTGTATTGAATTTTCCGATGCTGACATGCTCAGTCAGCTTGGAAATACAGTTTGTCAGTGGCACCCTTCTGATGATTGCATTGCTGACAGCTGCAGAAACCTTAATCCAGACTGCCTTGTGTTCTGTTTCTGTAATTTCAATAGGGCCAACAGTATCTTTGGTTTCACTACAGAGATGGTACTTGAAGGCTTTTTTATAGAAAAGACCAGTTCTAAGCGTGCCGAGTGAATTTTTATGTATGTTATGCTATTCACAAATGAAGATACTTTCCTCATGGTCTTTTTAATATGATTTCTATACAGCTTTCATCATTACTAAAGCTTTAGATTTTTCTTTTCTGCCATGCTTGGCACGGACAGTAAAACTCAGAATTGGCAGATGTGGAACAGGATCTCATCAGTGTTAATGACAGTTTTAAGAATTGCAACACTGTAGAAAATCAGGATATTTCTGACAGTAGAATTACAGCCGAAATGCCTTTAATAGGGACCAGATTCTGCTTCAGTGGGGGAGGGAAGGGGAATCCTGCAGTATTCCACCCACTCCTACCCAAAACAGAGGCGCCAGCTCTTTGGAAATATTTATCCATCCAAAGCCTGGCAGCATATGAAAATGATCAGATTCAATTCTTTATTTATACAGCTTTCTGGGTAAAAAAGATTCCCTATTCTGAGTTTTTCTGTAGTAAAAAAATGAAGTCTGTAGGCTTAAAACTCCTCACATAGGAGTGATCAGTGATAAGTCGTTGAAAACAACATGTTAAAGTGGCTTGTGTGTGGCACTTGGATTTTAGAATTGCGACACTTTGCAGGGGGAAAAAATGGCAAGTACAGTAACAATTTAGAAATTATCACTTTACTAATTTTCATTTTTAAGTATCCTAAAAAAACCCTGACCAGTTAAAAAAATCCCCAACAAAAAAAAGGCAAAAAAACCCCCTTCAGGGTGTTGTCATGTTTGTTTGCCGTCTTTTCATCATATAGAATCCCTTCCTTTCTACTTCAGCACACCAGATCTTTATTTTAATGAACATATTCTTTGCATCTGAGGTAGGTTGTGCTTGAATTTTCAAAGGTGATTGTGTTTTTGTGCAATTACAGCACTCCTCTGATGTAAGTAGGGTGTGAGTGGATTTAGGAATTTTCATTGAAGTTTTTAAGCACCTCTGAGTTGAAGTGCATTCTGTTACATTTTTAACGTAGTTTGTTTTGAATACAAGATGCTTTTGAGTTTTTATATCAACTTGTGTAGCTCAGTTACACCAGATACCGCAAATCCAGCCCCACTGTCCAGGATTCTTTTGTTCCAAAGATGCTTTTGAAGTCAGTGACTGTTCTTAGTGCCTTCAAAATTAATAATGTATTCCAATGGCTTTTACTTATACAAAAATGTTGGCATGCTGAGACAGTCAATGTTTTATAATACACATGAAGAAAGACCTTACCCCAGTGAAAGATTATTATTAAAAAAAAAAAAAAGAGGTGTATGAACTTGAAGTATTTATATGTTCCCCTTTGCCAAACTAGAAGAGTGAGGAGACTAAAGGGATTTTGGTGAGGCAGATGTTTAATTTTCACTGTCTTTATCTCCTTGTGTCGTGGTTGAGAGAGTCGGTACGAGTGTCTCTGGTGTGGTTTCACTATGAATGACCAGAGTTCAGTGTCAGGATAAGAAGTGTTCTGCAGAAATTACTGTGAAGTTGCTGTCTAGACGTGAATTTCCAGTAAAAACTTTTGCTTGTTTTTCAGTCTTCTGGCATAGTGGCATGATGCAAAAATATGTTACACTGTCCAGAACCGCTTGGAGAGATTTAAACAGCCCCTAGTTGGTGAAATTAGAATCTATTGGAAGTAATGGCCTGAACACTGAAGTGTTCAGTGCGGAAAAGCTGCAAGCAGGTGCCTCCTGCCAGCTCTTTGCTGGAGTAGATGGCACAAAGTGGTGGATTTTCAAGGACTGGGTAAAGAGGAGAGGCCCTCTGGTGTGTTGCTGTGTGCAGGTGGGGGTATTTTGTGAAGGTTTGTTTTGGATAGACAAACTGTAATTTCAGACTTGCAGTGATCTGTTTGAGTGCGCAGTTTGTCCGGCTGTGTTCCTCTGGAGCTTGGCTGAGGATGTCCCAATGGCTTTACTTGGGGATGGCTTGGATCTGTTCTCAGTCTTCCAGTGTCATTTCTTCAACCAGTATTTTTGAAATGTCATATTTTTCTACTTTGTGTTCATTTCCTATGTTACTGCCATGCTCTTTATTTTAGCAACACTGTGAGTAAAGAGACAGAGTGGTTTGTTCTCCCTAGAACAGTCTAGTCTAGCAATCTGTCTGTTTGTGGTCTTGTGCTAAATATAAATTACATTAATGGCTAAGCAGAGCCATTTTGGGAAACTTCATGAAATTCCCATTTTAAAAACCTTCATTTTGCTGAAAAAAACCCCTGTTTTGGAACTTCTGTTTCTTCCAGAAGCAATCCTTCTCAATACAAAGCACCAAAACCCCCCACCAACCCCACCTTTTAAGAAGTGCTGGAGTAAAAATTTACCTACATTTTAAATACTGTGTCCTGCCCTAGGTTTTTGCATATTCTTGTAGTTTGTTGGGAATTACCAGTTAAAATGGGCAAGATATGTTTCATTTAATTGTGCTGAAGTTGGGAACTCTTAAAAAACAAACAAGATTTTGTTACAGAAATGTAAACAGTTTACAGTTGAAAGAAAATAAAGTAGTAGGACTGACTTTCATGTTCTTCCCGAGGTTCTAGACAGTGAAATTATTCTCCTTTTCTTAATTTTTTCTAAGATGAAACTCCTAGTGTAAATAAATGCTCTAACTAATTATATTTGCTCAAATATAACTGGCTTCAGAAGAAAGTATAGTATTACAATAAGTATGCAGGGGCTTTTTTGTTTTTAATTTTGGCTTGGGTTTTTAAAAATTTTTTTTCTCATCAGACTCTCAGATTTTAAGTGGTTTTTTTCTTACTAATCTGAATTTAAATTAATTAGTGCTTATTGTATGTACTCTCCAAACTGACAATGACAGAAAAATAATATAACCTTTAACACAGCTTTTGGGATACAAAAGAAACCCAAACCGTTAATTTTTCATATGCAGTGGGTAGCGTAGACTTGATACAGGCTTGTGTATGACCATAAATAATTTGTTTAGATGCAGGATGCATACAACATAACTTAGAAAGAGGCATTAGAGTGGGAGTGTATTGCCTCAAAAGGTTCTGCGGTGCCAGTCCAGTACGAGTAGGCCAGTTGAGTTATGACTGGTTTGCTTCGCAAGAACTTAAATAGCTGGTGGTTGTGCAAAAGTGCTACGGAATGCATGGATCAGAAAAACAATTTGTGCTGTACAGAATCAATGCTGACTGTAGGATGGAGGAGATCAATCTTGCAAATCAGGGAATACTGTAATATAAGCGTCTTCTTTCAGTCAATGAAGGTTAGAAAGGGGCTGAGCAACAGAGGAATACTGTCTGGAGGCAATCAATATTAATTATAAATTTATAACCTTTAGACCAGCTTTCAAACAATACTTTCTAAAAGGGAGCGCTTCAAGCTGTTTTTCCCTTGGAAAAGAACTTTTAATATGGAAGTAAAAATTTCAGTCTCTGCTCAAAGCTCTTCGGAGTTACCCATTCTTGCTTGTGCTTTTTCCTTCCTTGGCTTGCGGTGACCTTGGTCCAGTTACCAGTTTGGGGCAGCAGAATCGTTACCTTCATAATGGCTTAAACAAAGATGCAACCATTGCAAAGGTTTCAGGTGAGGGGGTTCATCAGGGTCAGGAAGCAGATGTGCTGCTTGGCCTGGTCATGCTCTGGAGCTCTCTCACAGCCTGTAGGAGAGCAGGCTCTGCAGGTGACACAGTTCATGTGTGTTTTCAGTGGAACACTGTTTCTAGGAAGTAGATAGGAGTTTGAAATTAAATCTTGATGGAGGTAGGTGCTAAATAACTCTTATCAATGGCCTTTGTCAGGAAAATTTATTTTGACTTTCAGTGAGCTTGAAAGACAATCGGAATGGAAGTAGGAATAGAAAAGAGCATTGGGTATAGAACTCATGGCATTAATAGTTCTACAGTTACTTCAGTCTAACATCCAGATCTCTTGCCAAGTTTGAGAGACTGTTTTCCATTATTTGCATAACTTAAGTGGTGACATTATAATTAAGAAAGATCAAGGCTGCTTCTTCCCAGGTTCAGTGAAAAGCAGAGCTGATAGCAAAATGGATGTTATGGGCAGCAAACAAAGCAACTCCAGAGACTGGATCCAGGCCACGAAGTCTAATGCTGATAGCTATGCCTGCTAGGAATGTGGTAAAGATCATATCCCCTCTGTCTGCCAGTGGCTCATAGATGCAGTATGTAGTGGTGCTGCTGTGGCTGAAGTTCTGAGAAGTGAAGATTGAGAGTCTCTGTGTAAGGCCCCCAGAGACCAGAAAGCACATGGGCTGCTTCGTCAAGCTGTGACCAAAGAAATTCTATTATATGTAAGTTGACATTCTCACTATGCTGTAGGGCCCCAGTTTTGCTGACTCTAATTCTGAGAAGGCTGAGTTTCTCCTGCCCTTCTATTGAATAAGGTGACTGGAGGCAGGGCCAGCATTTTGAACCATGTTCAAGTCTGTATGGGAGAGGCTGTTATTAACCAGCAACTCAAAGAGTTTTCAGTTCATTGGTTTTTTTTCTGTGGGTCTGCCTCAGGTAACAGGACTAAGGGAAGGTGTGCTTGATTGTAACTGGTCATTTTTCTGAGTATTGCTCTCTTCATTTATTTTTTATTTGGGTGGTTTTTATCCTGTGGTTGTATACATTTTAGAGAAGTATCTGCAAAGTATTCTCAGGTTTGGTTGGTTAGGGTTTTTTTATCCTTTTTCAGGAGGTTGACAGTCCTAAGAGAATCCAAATGTTCACTGTTTAGTTTTTCATAGCATAGCCTGATTTTTCACTTATTTAGTAAATTATAGATGGCAGATGCCAAGGCACATAATGCATCTGCTGTGTCTGTCTCAACAGGACAGAGCTGCCAGGATCCAATTAAAGAATTGCAGTGGAGTTGTCCATGAGGAGACTTTATTTTGGCTATTCTTTTTGTGACAGCCCTTCTTCAAATTAGCTCCCTCTTCCTTCCCTCCTCTTCACCATTGTCCCCAGTTGTATATACAGTGGATATGGTTATACTTGTCATTTCACTGCCTGGTATTCAGAGGTCCCAATTTTCCCTGCTGCTTTTTTTAAGTGATTCATTGAAAGGGAGGGCCATCTTCATGGCAGCCCTGTCCATCCTTACTAAATTTGCTTCCAACTTTCTCAGTTCTGCTTTCTCAGAGCTATCACATAAACCACACAGTGGAACTGCATTATCTTTTCCTGATGAGCTCATGTGGTAAGAGGAGTTGGTTTCCTTAGGTATGTCTGAGGCCTTAGAACATGCACAGGAAGGGGGTGGTTAGAGATGCTTTCTCAACATCAGTTTAAGGAGTTTAGTTGGCACAGCTGGAAGCACAATAGGCTGCAGCATGGGGCAGGATTGAGTGGCTGGAGGAGGAGGATAGGTTCTGACTGTCTTGGCTGCTGGAGGAAGTGCTTACGTGCCACCTTCCTTATTGCTGATTTGTTTTTCCTTTTTGCCCCAGTAACAGATGTAAAGGCTCCAATGTGGTTCTTGTTCAGAAAAGTTAATGATAAAAGTTACTGATTTAATGATTTCAAGCTATCTAGTTTATTGAAAAGAAAATTAATATAATACAGATATTACTGCATCATACTCTTGATAGGACTTTCAGTCCATACCAGTTAGCCTATATTTAGGCTTGGGAAAAGCTCAGACATCAGCATGTTGAAGAGAGCATAGGCGTAAGAGGTACTGCAGGGTTTTTGTGTTTGTTCACTCTCAGGTCAAAATGTTTTTGTCAGTAATTCTTCTCTTTTTTGTCAGGTGTCATTACCCCCATAGTACCAGCGTTATGAGTTCAGCATGAATAAATCTAGAGTAGCATGTGATAGGAGGCTTTGAAATGTTTTTTTGCCAGATACGTTCTTGCAATTCTTTCAATTGGTCATCACACCCCCTCCAGGGTTAGAGGTTTTCAATGGCTTGTGGCCAGTTATAATTCCTTCTATGTTGCAGAAGATTTGCATGGCTTCATGTGCTGAAAGCTGAGTGCAAAGTATTTTTCAGTGTTGAAACTCCTGATGTGTCCATCGTGTTAACTCTTCTGTTCCAGGATACTTGGCAATGTTGGTTAAAATATATTCATTTTTAGGAAAAATGCAGCTCTGGTGGGATCTGTGTACTGATTACAAGTTTCTCACAAGCAAGTATTTGTTATCCTTTCACCAAATAACAGATGAAGAACATGTGAAGTAGTGCTCCTTCAAACTCAAAATCAACGTTTGACTGAAAAAATGAAATACGCAGAGAAAAGATGAATAACTGCTGTTTTCTCATGGCTCATTAAGCATGACTCATAGCAGTGCATTCCATTTACCAATGGCAAAGATAGATGCATCTTTCTTAATTGAAGCAAGTCTCCTTAATCCTTGAGAAGCTGAGCCCATTATTCACCGAGAGTAATATTGGTGCTTTTGCATGGCAGCAAAAGGTATGCATTTCAAAAATTGTAGGAAAAATTGCAATTTAGAGGGATGATTAGCTATGCTGGGGAGTATAGGACCCCCAGTTGAGAGAAATCTGGAAATTGTTGGTTTACATCTATAAAAGGGAAGTTTTAGCTTCCTGTAATAGACTGAGAAGAACTAGCAGATACTGCCCTACTGATAGTCACACTCTTCCTACAAGGGAGTGTTAAGGCTCGTGTGGCATTTCTTATGGAAGTTGTATTTTGCCAATTGTCAGTGGACAAAAATAGCACCCAATGCTTGTTGCTCCACAATGTGCTTCCTGTCTTTGTACAAGGTGATTTTTCTAGTCTTTACCAAACATCTTTTATTTTTTGTATTTTTCTTTCAGCACGCGAAGCACAGTTGTAGTTGTTGTATACTGTGCACGTTGTGCCCTGGCAGGATGGTTGTCACTGATAGAACAAGCCTGCTGCACACGTTTGTCTTTTTGCACAGCAGTAGCACAAGGGAAGGAGGGTGCCTGAGTCAGAGCTGTCATTCCAACAAGTTGCAGTTGCTTGTGTAAATCCCCACTTACTGAATTGCAAAATTACACCTTTATCCACATACACTGTTGTAAGATATTGTAATGACTGCTTTTGGTACGTTTGAGGGTCATTTGTCATGCCTTTTGCATATCACTTGAAAGGGCAAATCTGGTAGTTGTTCGCTAGTGGCTTCTGCAAACTCTACAAGTAGCAATGAGGTCACGAATCATGCAAATTCTTTCATATGCTTTGAAAGAAAAGGCCACTTTAAGCAAAGCATAAATGCAACCATATGCTCATATCTTGGAGCCTTCACTGAAATTTGACAATAAAATTGCTGTGCATGTGATTTTTTTCTGAAGAAGAAACACTGTTGTTTTTAGAGCAGTAGTATAGCAGCAATTAACTTGCTGGTCTTTTCTAGTTAAGTGTAAAAATGTTTATCGAGTGCAAAATTGGTGGAAGTGAGATTTTGGTAATTCTTAAAGACAGTGCATGTCTTTGTTTCCTTTAGAAGAAAGAGGCAGAAGGAAAACCAGAAGAAATCTTGTTACAGTCTGTTCAATAGAAGGGTATGCAAAATAGAACTGTTGCTGTTTTGTTAATCTTGGTATAACTCTTAAATTAGCCTGGAAGTATCTATTTAGACTTGATGAACAACCATTTCATTTTAAGAAAAATCTTTACAGCACAGTTTACTTTTCTGTTGAAGGAAAAATGAAGTATGGGCTTTCCTTCAGTGATTTTGATAGTCAAAGCTGAATGATTTGGCTTTTGGAAATAATGTAAAAAGCTTAATTAAATGCCATCTTCTAATACTTTGTACCTCTACAAAGAGAACAGTTTGCAGAAGTTGTTTCAAGGGCCTAAAGGAATACGCCCTTAAACTCTTACAGTCACCAGTGCTGTGTGTGATTAGAGCAGTTTGCTTTAATGCGATTCCTCAGAAAGATTACTGAGAAATCTGTGGGTTTGTGCACCAGCAGTGATGTTGATTGTCACCTTCAGATTTCTTCTGCAAGCAGGAGAAGCAGATTGTTCCTTCAGAGTACAACCAGTACAGATAAAACAGAGCAAAAAGATTGGCTCACTCCTAATTATCTGTGAGTGCAACCAACACTGAATACATAAGCGTAGTAGGTAGCAATTGTGATATTTAAGTTAGTGGGGGTATTTCCAAAGCAATAGTGGCAATGTGACCACTAAGGAGAGTGCAGGAGGGACTTGTCTGCTCTGGAAACATGCTGATTACTGGAGGATTTGTTGAACGAACTCCATGTGCTTCAGAAAGGGACCATTTCACATGAAAGGAAAATGTAACTTTAAATTGGCTTTTAAATAGGAGAAGGAAGCAGCAGTTCTCTGTTTGGGTGCAGCTAACCTAGTGCACTGGGAGCATACAGTTAGGCAGACAAAAAGAACGGTAGATAAGGGAGGAAGAAGTGAATAGAGAAAGAAAAGTCTAAATTGGCAAAAGTGGTGTCAGTAGTGCATGGCAGAGGGTCTGGGAGTGAGCAGGCTCTGCTCGCTCACCCTTTGGAACGGGAGCGCAGCAGCAGCACGCCGTGAGCTGGGGCAGCTGCTGTGCTGGTGGGAAGGCTTCCTCTCTGTCGGTAAACGTGACTCAGAAGAGCCCAGGGAACCCCAAAGAGCAGCACTTGTGCCCCTGTTAGTCATGGTTCTGTTGAAGTACTTGTGTTGTTCAGTGCGATGGTGCAAACACGGTGATTGCTTGAAGGGTATTTCAGTGGCACAGTGCCTGCATTAAGGCTGTTACCCAGTCTTTCAACAACACAGAAGTCTTTCAGAGCAGGGAAGTTGTCACTGGCTTTGCATTTTTTTAAAGCCCTGAATGTGGCAGGTTATTGCAGCTGGTGAAGCTGTTGGAGCCACATGGAGTAAAGCCTGTGTAGTGATAGCTTCCACCAGCTGAGAATGTGGCCTGAGACTGTTTGGGTCATGTGGTCGTTACAGGCCATGGTGCCAGCTATTCACTCTGTAAACCTGAAATAAAAGTCCTGCTACTAAAATGTCTTAAAAACCAGCTAGCATGCATTAGATGTTCTCAGAGTCGAAGTATGGCTTTAAAATTTTAAGGAAATCAATGTTTTTAAGTACTTACAGCACACACAATGCTGCATATACCTGTGTACAGGTAGAGAAAGTAGATAGCCATGTCTTTTACTGTGACTGACCATACTTAATTCCCTCTTTACAATGTCATTAACTCAAACTGTTTAACAGAATCATTTATTTAAAGGAGAACTTACATTACTTTTGTTTTAATACAGGGGTGCAATTTTATGTCACAGTTTTCTCAGTTTGTTAACTTTGCAGATGCACCAAAGAAGAAAGTAGAAAAACCCCCACTTTTACAAGGTGTTAAAATGTGTGGCCATCTATAGATTAAATTGTGCTCATGTGTTACTATAAATCTCTTGATTCTAGAAGAAGCTAAAGTAAATGTTTCCCTCATAAAATTATTTGGAAATTATCTGGTGTACTCCTTTTGTATTGTAGCCTTTCTCCCTAAAATTGACAGAAAAGGTTAACAGAAGGGAATTTCACAGGAAAGAAAACTATTTTTGGAAGAAGAGACACGAAATCGTTACCTAACTATTGTGGGAGTCTCCTGCTGATTGCTAAAGCGATGTTTAAAGCCTGGCAGTGTGAGTGTGCACGTGTGTGGGCACGAGCACAGTCCCTGCTGGGAGCTCCAGGCTGGGTGGGGAGGCACAGCAGACTCGGAGCCCCTCAGAGACAGGGCAGTGCTCAGGGCCCACAGCCCTCCTCTGAGAGCCCGCTTGCTTCAGGGACTAAACTGAATCGGGGGAGAAGGAACCATTTTGATGTTAAAAATGAATACTTTGCTTACTGCTTGAATTGTAAAGTTTCTGCCTTGAATTACTGATGGTCTTAGTCGTGTTAATATACTGAATGAAAAAACTGGCCGTTTCCTGGTTGCTTATCCTCGGTGTGTGTTTGTTAATGCAGGCAAGAAGACAGCAAGACCCTAGTCCTGGATCGAACCTGGGGAGCGGTGACGATCTCAAACTACGTTAATCAGCAGGCGTCCCACGGGTCTGCACACATGCATTGCTTCTACTTGGCAAAGGATTGAATAAAAGACCAGAAACTGTGATAACTGGGTATATTATGGTCTGTTTCCTGACCTGCGGCAGTCGACGTCACCACGAACTGCCATGGTTTGCACTATGTTTATGTTACGATACCTGCATTTCCCATTTTAAGCATGTAGCCAGTGGCAATTTGAAATTTTGTTTTTCTATGCAAACTTATTTTTGTTGGCACTATTTTAGTGAAATGGAAACTTATGCAGCTATAAAACCATTTTTCTCAACTGTAATAAAAATTGTCACTTAAAAATAGGTCAAGATATTGCAGATTTAGAACAACTTGTTTTTGTTTTTGTTTTTTTTTTTGTAAACTGCTGGAAGCCAATGCATTCCAAGCTTAATTTTTTAATATGGGCTTTTGGAATTTTGATTGTCCTTACTGTGCTCCTGCTTTATTTTAGATATGCATTCTTATCTTTCTTTCAGTTTTCTTTTTTCTAAATTGCAAGACCTTCTTAAAACTGCTGACATTATTTTGCATTATTTCCAAGCTAAACCCAGTGAATCAGAGCTGTTGGAATCAGTTTTCAAACTTTGTGGGTTTGTAAATGTTACAGTTGCAGTATTCTTTTAACTGCTAACAATTCATTGGTTCCACTTTTTAAATGATAAAAATCTTAAAATGTCTATTTTCATGCATTAATGCATTCTGCCCCATTATCTGTCTTAGATTTTATTCTGTACCAAGTGAGTTTGGGTGGCTGTTATACCCTGTATATAGTGCTTTACTGAAACTCAGAGGAAGTCGCAGGCTGGCTTCTGTTTTATTCAGGGATTTTTTTAACTAGTTCTTCAAAGGGATACTGCAACTCCACAATCAGATTCAACAGCATTTAAACTGGGAACAAAAGTGATCAGCTGCCAAGGTGATATATATTAAATCATGTTTAAGATAACTGCTTTAAGTATATTTTATATCTTAGGCTTTTTGTAAAGTTGTGCTGAATGGTGAAAAGCTGAGATGAGCTTGTGTGCAGGAGTCTTGTACTGCACATAGGCCCCTTCTATTAAATCTTATGCAAATTAAGACTATGTTGCAGTATATATTGCATTTTCTAACAGGGTAAGATTTGGGATGAATTAATGTATGAATTAATCTTGTTTTATTTGGGGTGATGGTGAATGGACTTGCTCCAAAGTTTTCATTGCATCCAATATTTGAAGAAAATCAATTGGAAATGTGATGTCATTTGGCTTTGTTAAAATGTGGTGCTTCCTGTACAGCCTGATTGATTACAATGTCACTTAAATACCTTTTTAAAATAAGGGATCTGAATTCAGTATTTTAAGAATTATTTGAAAGGTAGAAACTCTATATGGTTAGAACAGTTAAGTCTTCATTAAATTCTATAATTAAGACAATTATACATTCCTCATTAATGGCAAAACAATTGATGCAAAAGAGGTCTTGCAAAAATGTAAGCAGATGTCAATGTGAAGGAGAATCTTTGTATGTTAATAATATGAATATTTAACATTCACTTAAAAATGTCATTAACTGTAAACTGTGAGAATGTCATCAAATAGAAATATTTTGATACTTCAATTTAAATGTGATTCACCTGAAAGATAATCTTTTTCACTCTGTGGCCACATATTCTTCTTGCTCTTCTTCCCCCAAAGAAATAATTTTTCTAAAGTGTTTCTGCAAAGAGTTATTTAAGGGACACACGCATGCATCCGCACGCATCCCTAGCCTTGGATCTTGTCTGCCATCTGTGTATTTTTGATGGAATAGTCTGAAGATTTATTTTAAAAGGTTTTCCTAACGTTTCAGACAGTGGTTTTAAACCATAAGTACACAGGAAATGACGCTATCAGATATTAACGTTGCTATCTCAGTGTAAATACTGAACTTTCCCTATCATCATTTAGCATTCTGCTGCTTTCCATATCTTAATGCTGGCATTAAGATCACAGCCCTTACCCTCTGCTGGTTAGTGCAGACTTTTTAAAGTGCATTTTAAGTTATTGATGCAATTTGATATTTTTCATAATTTCTATTTAAACTGAAGTTGCATCATCTTTCTTGAATTCATCTCCTGTAAGAGTTGCCTTAAGCTACAGGATTGCTTTTGCTACTTTTTGTGTTGTATGTTTAACTTTCATAATAAACTTCTGTGTAGTGAAAACAAGGTGCTGTAAGTTTATTTGACTCCTTGGTAGTCCCTGCTGACATTGTTTTAGGTGCAAGGCTGCCTTGATGTCCGTGGCTAAAGCAGTGGTGACATCCAGTGGTCACTTATCTAACTGACCCCTCTGCTTTGCTGTGTTCAGCTGCTGTCTGGGAGGAACCTTTAATAAAAGGGTCTACACTGGGGAAAATGTGGATTTTGCTGCCCTAAAACTCTTGTTTCTTACACCTGATATGCCCTGCTTACTCTGAAAGCATGGATCTGCTGCAGGGGCCCCAAGCAACGAGCTGCATGCTCTTACAGAGATTTTGTGGGTACACTGAGAGCAGCCACCAAACCTTGTTAATTGTGCTGCTTTGGGCGAGGGGGGGAACTGGGGGAATTGCATGTGTGTAAGTTCAGGAACTGGGGAAATGTGGTAAAGTTCTGTGGGGAAAATAGGAATGTTGTATGCTACACCTGAAAACCTGAAGCTGCTAAAATTTTAGGTGGTATAACTTCAAATAGCTAACGCTGACTGAATGACAGTGGTTAGGCACTGGAATCAGATAGAGGATTGCTCGCTTCATAACTGGAGAGCTGCAGGCTGCTTTGGGAATGTTTACATGCAAAAGGACAACGTGTAACCTTATTTTAGACTTTTACAATCTGTGAACAGACCAGAGAGCACCTAAGAAAAACAGCACTGCTGTGACATGTGGCTTTCCTGGAGGTGTTCTTCAGTTTGAAGGGAGGTAGCTTTTAAAAGAGACATAAATGACAAACTGTGTTGCTCTGCTTCTGTTGCTGAGGGCAGATGGTATCTGTCAGCTGCTGCAGGCTCTGCTGTCCAGGCAGTGTTTTAAAAGGCACCTGTAAACAGCTGTTCATAAAGCCATTAGGTAATTTGTCCCTTTACCTGCGAGCTCATGGAAGGATTCACTTTTCTGCCCAAGGTACATCACGAGTGCATGAGGACAGTACTTGTACAGCCTTTTCTTGGCTGAAGGCATTTAAAGGACAGAGGCACTTTGTCCCCTGGCTCTTCCTAGGTGGAATTTGCCTCTCAGGTGTGTGAAAAGAAAAGGGAATCTGTAACAATCTCCCTGCATGAGGCACATACAGCAGAAAAGAATTTTTAGTGTTACAATCCAGTGCCTTAACTAGCATGACTTAGGGATGGCTGTCCTTGATGTGGGAGTGAAAGACCACTGGAAGTGCTGGAGCTTATTGGAATTGAGAAGGATGTCAGTGACCTGGAGCCCAACCAGAGCAGGTGAGGTGTGGTCACTTCCAGCTGTGTTTTTTAACCTCCTGCTCTTACATGACCTCTTCTTAACCCAAGAGAATAGAGCATTAACTCTTTCTCAGAATTCTGAAATGGTTTGGGTTGAAAGGGAGCTTAAAGCTCATCTGGTTCCAGCCTCTCACTAGACCAGGTTGCTCAGACCCCCATCCAGCTTGGCCTTGAATGCTTCCAGGGATGGGGCAGCCACAGCTCCTCTGGGCAACCTGTGCCGGGGTCTCACCACCCTCACAGGGAAGAATTTCTTTCTGATGCCTAATTTAAACCTCTCCTCTGTCAGTTTGAAGGCCTTTCCCCTTGTCCTGTCAGTCCATGCCCTTGTCCAAAGTCCCTCTCCAGCCTCTTTGGTTACTGGGACCCTTGTCCTGTCAGTCCATGCCCTTCTCTGGGCTGTAAGGTCTCCCTGGAACCTTCTCCAGGCTGAACAACTCCTGTCTACATAGGAGAGGTGCTCCAGCCCTCAGAGCTTCTTTGTGGTCTCCTCTGGACTTGCTGCAGCAGGTCCTTCATTCGTTAGGGACCCCAGAGCTGGATGCAGCATTGCAGGTGGAGTTCTCAGTATTTAGTCCCTTTGCTGAAGTCCTCAAAACCTGGATGAGCAGGTTTCCTAGTTTCTCTTGAGGGAAACAGCAGCTGTCCTGAGCTCATGGTCCCCTTTCTGAAAGCAGAAAACTGAGAAAATGAACTGTGAGTGAAAACAGCAGCTTTTCTGTTCCTGCAGATCTATGATGGTTTGCCTAATAGTGAGCCTTTTTCAGGTAAGGGCTGGGAAGTTAGAAGAAGATGTGGTTTCAGAGAACTCCAGAACTGCATGGCCTGGGATGATCTTGGCAGGACTTCTGTATATTTTTTTGTTTGCTGTTAGTTTAGGACTCCTCTCTGTCATAGATGTATTAAAGAATCCCTCCTGTCTGCACTGAAACAGCACCAATTTCTATGAAGTTGCATTATTTTGTTACTACATTTCCAATGCAAATAAGAGAATGACAGAAATGGCTTCAAGGATGGGAATTGCAGTGAGAAGTTAGAGCAGAGTGAACATTTGCATGGGCAACGTTTCTCATAGCTCATTTGCCTGACATCCTGTCTTCACACTGCCACCAAATGCAAATCCCAGGCCATGCATATTCATCAACTGCTGCACGCTCAGAGCTGCTCGGGGTTTAAGTAACTATTAAATAGGTTTCTCAATTACAGGTCGAGATAAGTGAATTTTCAGAATTGCCTTGGGCTCATTTCTTAAAGCTCAGGAGTGAGAGGGGGGGAAAGTAGCACAGAAGAGCTGTGTGCTGCCTCTCTGGTGCTGTCACCTGGCACAGCGGATGGCTGGGGAACGATGGGGAAAGGAGTGGCAAACCAGAACGCTTCTTGCTCAGTTTTGTGCCTCGTGCTGGACCTGGTCCACAGTTTATCACAGCTGGTGACACTTCTGCCAAGTCTTTGTTGCTTCCCACAACTCCTCGGATGTGTAACTCTGTTTTCCACCCTGTTGACTTGATGGTGGGGTCTTGGAGGACACAGGTTTTCCTGGTGCTCCACTTCCTCTTGTTCCACAGGCTGTGATTCTCTGCTTTTCATAGGAACTGGTGGCTTTGCCACCTTTCCCCCTTTGCAATCTTCTTTCTTCCCTGGAGCAGGTGATGGGTTTAACTTGAAAATAGAAAGACCTTCTAGAGATGGAGCAAAGTTTACACCTGAAAGCTCCTGGCTTTTCCAGCTGTTATCCACTGGCTTGCTCAGAAAGCCTGTTCCTCTGAGCCTTTCCCACCTGCATGCCCACCCCTTTCAGCTTTTGTTATTCTGCCTTACAAAAACCCAGCAACGTTTAAGCATAGAGAAACAAGCAAGCTTTTCAGGAGGTGGCTCTGAGCAGTGAGAGCTGCTCTCCCCGGGGTGAGCAGTGCCACACAGGGACAATGTCCCTGCTCGGAGGCACTTGCTGCTCACATTCCTCTAGGGTGGGTTGGGCCTTCAGTTGCAGCTGGTGGCCAGAAGAATAGAGTGAACTGCCCAGGCTCGTTCCTGGCTTCTGCAGTTGACATGTTCACTATAACTCTACAATACAACTTGTGGTTCGTGTTCTGTTCAGTCTTGGTGCCATGGTGCTGTTCTCAGCTCCTGGAGGATGTGGGGCAGGAGAGGTCAGTGGAGGTCAATGTACAGCTGTGGGTTTCTCTTCTGCAGTGCGTGAGATGCCTCTTCTAAAATCCTGCCCATCTGCACGTTGGAACTGCCCTCAAACAGGGGCACCTCACTGCTGCTGCAGCCTTCTCCTGTGGCAAGGATTTCTCTCCAACCCCTGTTTCTAAATGCACAGAGCTGCACAGGGGCAGTGACCTCCTGGTGAAACCCCGGGAGCTCTAAGCTTGGAGGAGAGCAGAGAGGTTGGTGGAGGGAATGTGGGTTTGCTGCTGGATTGCAAACAAAGCTGTGGAGGGAACAACTCTTACCAGAAGACAATTCTTAATAAAGAGGCAGCTCTACCCAGAAACGCCAGATTGGCCATTACCTCAGAGCCAGGAAGGCTGCCAAGTATCTCACTTCCCAGAATGATGTGCCACCTACCCAGAGGAAGCACCAGGTCCCCTCCCACCCCACCAAGAGGTGAGCAGCCCTGTCCTTCACAGCACTCCAGCCCTTGGTCCCCAATGGCCCCTGCACGGGGCAGCACCGTGGTGAGACACCTTCTCTAGAGGTGAGATACTGCAATCCCCTTCCAGCACCATCCAGCTCCTCACTGGCCTTCCCCAGTTGCCCCAGTCTACCCTCTGGCTGCTGCCTGTGACTTGCCACCAGCCTGCAGACGCCTGGGCAGCCTGTCCATGGAGCCAGGAGCCTGTGGCCACAGCTGCAGCAGCCCGGGAGGAGGAGGATAGTGGGGGATGCTCAGCCCTGCGTGAGAGCCGGCTGTGATCCAGCTCCAGGTCACAGAATCATACAATGCTCAGGGCTGGAAGGAATCTTAGAGAGCATTCAGTCCAGCCCCCTTGCTATCGACAGGGACCCTTCCAGGTCTGGCTCTGGCTGTGTTTGAGGTCTGGGGGCCAGGGCGAGGAGGGAAGGGAGGGACAGGCAGAGTTGCATGCACAGACTGCTCCTGAGCTGCCCAGTGATTGCCTTCTGCTCGGGTCAGAGCTGCTGCTGAGGAACCCCCGAGCACTTTCTTGGCAGCGACAGCCCCAGCCCAGAGCCACTTGGCGGATGCTCCCACACAGATGAGAGGACAGATCCTCTTTTTGGTTCTGCTTTCAGTTCTGCTCTGCAGAGCCTGTCTGGTGTATGACTGCCGGGACCTGGTGCCGGTGGTCCCGTGGGGTGCGTGACTTTCTGAAACCACCAACCCCAACAAGGTGCCTCATCACCAGCTCCTTCACACCCTCTCAACATCCAGACCTCTGCATCCGGGGCAGGATGCTACAGGGCACTGCATTGGGAGCGAGGCTCAAAGAGCATCTCTGTTGTTGATTTTATCCATCACAGCCCATAAGATTCAAGTCACCCCCAAGCTGCTCGTTCACCAGAAGTCAGTGACAAAATGGACAGTCAGAGATCTTCAGGGGCTCTGAGAGGGCCCCTGCTGCTCTGACTCGTCTCCCTTTAAATGATGAAACCCCAAGCACCAGGGCTGGAGCAGGCTGGTGTAGGGAGCTGACCCCTCTCCCTCCTTCTCATACCATGCCCCATGGCCCTTCTTCATCATCACCTGTAACACTCAAACATCCCTTTTGCAAACATCTCTGGAGGTGAAATTGAGCCCAGGTGAAAGCCCTGCCATGTGTGCAGCACTCCTGGATCCACAAACCCTTGCAATAGGGGGTTTGGGGATTCTGTAGAATACCCGAATCCATCTTTTACTTTTTTTTTTTTTCATAAAACCTGTGCTTTAAATTATTTTATTTTTACAGAATCCCTGTGCTTTTCCCCAGGGTGAATTTTCCCACCAGTTTTCAACGCATGATTAAAACCCCAAGTGCCTGGCCGGGCAGCCGCCGAAGGCAGGATGCAGTGGCCAGCGGCTCCTGGAAGGACAGATGGTCCCTCGCAGCAGCTGCTGGCGCCGCTGGCTCCGTGCTGACTGATCCGGGAAGGAGCGGGTGACCATCCCCGGTGCCGGTGCCCCGGTGCTGCCGCATCCCGGCTCCGTGCCCGCACCGCGGCGAGCTGGGCTTCGCACCCGGCCCACGCCCGGCGGCGCCTCCCGGGCTAAGCCACCCCGAGGCAGAAGGAGAAACCAGCGCATCTGTTTCTAATGAAGCCGAAGCCAGTTTAGATCTAGCCCTGCACGAATCAGAGCTTTTAAAATATATCTGGAGTTCTGTGAAATGCACATGAAGTGTGCCGGCCGCCGGGCGGGGAGCGCTGCCCTGGGGCGGTGCAGGGGAGCTGCTGCCTTGTGGTGAACAGCCCCTGCCACGGCCAGCTTTTACTGCTGCTCCCTTTCCTTCTCGGGAATGCTCCTTGCACATCCACCCGGCCATCCTCCTCAGCCCCTGCGCTCGCCCCAGCCCCGTGCAAAGCCCTGTGTGGTGGGGCAGGGGCTGTGCCTCTGCCTGGTCAGTGTTTAAGGCACCCATCAGCATCCTCGGTGAGCGCTGGGATCCTCCCGTTTCTGCCCATCTCCAGACTCTAAGCACGGTGCAAAAATGCAGGGGAGCTTTTGCAGCTGCCAGAAGCCCAAATCTGGGATGTGAGAAGTGATGCTGGTGACCACTGTTATCCCGACTGAGGACGAGCTGTAGCCTTGCCCTGCTCCCCACAGCCCATTCCAGGCACGCACCACCTCCCTACCCCTGGCCAAGCACAGAATCACCTCCAAAATCTTACTGCCGACGGGCTGCACAGCCGCCGGTCCAGCACACCCAGCAGGGAGGAGGATGCTGCCCTGGAGCATGGGAACCCCAGCCCAGGGCAGCGCTGGCAAGGCTTAGGACAGGCTGGGGGCTGAGCGTGCAGGCAGCCGGGCGGGCGGAAAAAGGCACTTTCTGCCCCAGCAGCCCCCGGGTGCCGGGCAGCGGGGCCGCTCCTCGCACCGCGCTGCCGTGCTGATGCTGCGCGTCCCGCCCGGATCAGCCTTGGCCGCCGCTCCAGCGGGTTTGGGGGCGATTGAAAACCATTCCGGCAGGGCAGGGCAGGGCAGGGCAGGGCAGGAGAGGAGAGGAGGGGAGAAGTGCTGAGCCAGGGAAAAGCGGAGCCAGGGGTCTCCCCTGGGAAGGGCCGGGTTCGGTACCGCCGGACCCTGCTCGCCCGGGGACCCCCAGCCTGGCACCGATGGGGCACTGCCCAACTCGGTGGGACCCGAAACCCTTGGCTGCAGGATAAATCCCCCTGAAGAGGTGGGATAACCCCCCCTTGGAGAGCGCAAGGATCCCTCTTGGAGCTGCCAACGCTGTTTGGATCCATTCCTAAGCGCCAACCCGGAGCCTCGCAGCAGGAAATGCACCTCCAAAAAAATCAGAGCCACCTCAGAGCTTTATAGCAAATATCTTTCCTCCAACTGAATCAGGGCTGCCAAGGCTGGTGTCTGCTTCCAAGGCATTTGTACGAGCCGCCGCAGGGCAGATTTCCTTACGGACCTGATCCGTGCTGCTCTCGAGCGCGATCGGGAGAGGGCAGCTCTCCTTCGCTCTGCGCACGGCTGCATCCCGCGCCTGCCAGCCCTGGGGAGTTTTGGTCCCTCCTGGCGACTTTTGCAATTTTCCGCTTTCTTTTAACCGGCTGGATTGAAAAGCCCAGCTCTTCTCAGCCAACATCTCCCCGCAGATGTGTGGAATTTAGAAAAAAACTAAGTAAAAAAAAAAAAAAAATCAGAAAAATTTTAGAAAATTTCGGTAAAAATCCATTAATTCCCCACAGCTGCTGATCTCACCCCAAAATGTGATGGCATTGCAAGGCTTTGGTAGAAGGGAAGCTGTTGTCTCCAATGGATGCACCCACTGCCATTCATTCAGTCAGAAACGTTAACAACTGAGCCAGGCTTTAAAAATTGATTACGATTTTCAGAAAGCTGTGCATTGCTTCCTGAGCCCTGGGGCTGAATTTTCCAAGAAGTGTTCCATAATCTGGAGAGCGAGAAGGGTAATTTTATTCTTTCAAAATTTAAGTTTTGACTGTCATGAACAGTTGCCAAAATGATGGTGCTTTGCCCAATCTGCCTTAAAAGTGCCACCCTGTCTGGAGTCACTGGGGAGCCCAGGGGGCTCCTCCAGTCACTCTGGGGGGTTTGATTTCAGCTGCCCACATTGGTCCTCACTTGAGACCTTTGGCAGTCTGGCTCTGTGGTGGGGACACACAAAGAACCTCCATCCCATCATCCCTGCGGATACCGGCTGCTGCCGGCCCCTGTGTCCGAGGGGGAAAACATTCCCATGTCCATGAGCAGCTCAGGGGTGCTTGATGGGTTTGGGGAAGAAGAGGTGTTGGGGGATCTGGGAATTTTCATAACTGTGAATTTTCATAATGAGAATTTTCTTAACTGCTGGCTCAGCTGTGCAAAAGAGAATTACCTAACCCAGCTTGCAGCTGGATTTCCGGCTGGGAGAGGCTCTCCAGGAGGCAGGAGCAAGCCCGGAGGGATGTGTCCAGCAGAGATGGGGCTGACCCCGGGGGTTTCTAGCTTCTCCCTGGAGCTGGTGATCACCTGTGCAAACCACCCACTCCCACTTTGAGCCAGGGGCTCAAAAGCAGCCCTGGAGCTGCTCTCCTTCAGTGGCACAGCCAGACAGCAGCCGTGCAAACAGCCTTGGGGGGGTTCTGCCTTCTGTGACTTGGGATTTGGTTTCTTCTTTACTTGCCTTGGCTGATAGAATGAGGAATGTGATCTGAAAGGGAACCAGCTGCTCTGGGAATCCAGGGAGGATGCCTTAGGTGCACAGGGGACTTTTCCTGCGCCCAGGGAAGGAGGGGGCTTGGGCTCCGTGGTGGGCATGGGTGCAAGGAGGTGCTCCATCTCAGCTGTGCCTGCACTTGCCCTCCTTCAGGATGCTGTGGTGGGATCTTCAGCCAGCTGGGATTTACTGTTGATCTGTGCTCCTGCCTGGGACCTCCCTCCTCGCCCTGGGCAGTCACTGCAGCTGGCCAGGAATCACCCAGCTCTGCAGGGTGCCACTGGCCCTTCCTGCCCACGGCAACCGTGCTCTGCCCTCCCGGTGACATCAAGGGTGTGTTTGAAGCTCGGGGTGAGGTGACAGCCCCTTGTCAATGCACTGGTGAGTGTTTTAAACAACAAAGCCCCAGACCTGGCAGCACCCAGCCCTTCTCCACTTAGCCTGGGGTTTGGGTTGATGTGTGAAAATGGGTGGCAGGGGAGAGGCACACTCAGAAATAATTTCTTTTTTTTCTGCCAATGTATTTGGCCTTCATTCTCCTTGGTGAATTTGGCTTGTACTTGTGGTACTCTCTTACAAAGGATGCTGAATCTTCTTTAATGAAAGCCCAGACTGTTGCATCCCCCAGTGTGCAGCACTGGGCATTCAAAGGGCATCACCAAACACAGGAAGGAGGTGGAGAAGGGTTTCTGCAAAGCCCAGCTGACCTGCACCCACCTGACCTGCACCCACCTGACCTGCACCCACCTGTTTTCTGCCCAGCACCTCAACCTGAGGGCTGTGTGTGCCATGGACCCGCTCAGAAGTAGGTGCTGTGCTTTGTGCTCTGTCAAATGAATGAGGGATACAAAGTTTCTGGCTACATATTTATCCTCTCAAGTACATTCCTTAGGGGTGCCACAGTATGAACTTATATATAAATAATATATAACTACTGTATAAATTCAAGTATATATATTTCATACCTCTACAGTGAGCTGGAGAGAGGCAAGTGGCTCATAAGGATTAGCCCCTGCTCCCGGGAGAGGAAAGGCTAATTTCTGTTTTTGAGCCAATAAAGATGTGTCAGAGGGCTGGAGTGAAGGGGAAACATTGGCAGCACCTCTGTGCTTTTCAGCATATTAAGATGTCACCATGCTCAGATTAAAAAAAAAAAAAAGCAAGCAAGGCATGAATAATAAATAGAGCAACATGCAGCTGACTTCAAGGGAAAACTAATTTCCCTGGGGCTTGCTCCACGCCATATACATTAAAATCTCACCTGCTTTGACAGCTCTGTGACCTGAAGAGAGATGCTGAGAAATGTGGTGTTCAGAACAGAGCCTGGCCGAGGTCCTGCTCCCAAACGTGACTGGGATTTCTTTTTAATGCTTTGATTTCCCCTGCCAGCCATGACTTGCTCTTCCTGTGGGAAGGAGCTGCAGTGCAAACCCAGCTGAAATTATGTTTGACTTTTATTTTTAAAAATATGCAACCCCTAAACTGCTGTGTTGGGCTGCCTGAAGGGTGTGTGTTACTGATGTTTTCTGTCCTGCTGTGGGACATGCCATGTGATGGGGCTGCCCTGCTGCAGACCTTGCTGGGACATGGTGGGCACAGGAATGGGGTGTGGGGTCAGACTAGGACTGAGCATCACCACCTGGAGGGATGCAGCAGAGGAGAGGGGACAGAATGTGAGTGTCACCCAAGGAGACGTTTTTCTGCTACCACCCTCAAATAAATACGGAAAAAATGCATCTCCCCCCATTTTCTGCCCCTGCTGGAGCCTCAACCTGCCAGCAGAAGGAGTTACAGCTGCCTCCACACACTCTGCACCCTCTTGATTTCCATCACTTGTGCAGCCTTACTCCAGGGAGGTGTCACTTTGTGTGAGCATGGCATGAGTCCATACCCTTGGTTTTTCTCTTTTAGTTCTCTGCTTATTTGGGCAATGCTTTACCTGCTGCCTTTCATCTTGGATCAAGTTTCCACCACAAAAATGAGGGCTGGTCTGATGTGGGTTGTCTCAGGTGGTGGCACATCCTGGCACACTGGGGGAGTTCAGTTTCCTCCTCAGCTCTGTGGATGGTTCTGGGCCCTGGGGTCTTTGGGTGTGACCAAAGCAGGTTCCTGCGTGGTGAGCCCCATCCCAAGGGAAATGTGGGCTTTCCTAGGGTCAGAACCCTGGGGTGGCAGTACCCTGTTTGCTCAGACAACACTGCAAAGCCAATGACCTCGTTACTCCTTTCTTCCTCACTGAGTCATTCCCGAGCTCATCCCGGTAGCTTTGCTCGTGCCACTGACTAATTTCTCCTTAACTTTTCTTTCCTCCACTCTGGCCTTTCAGCTGGAAAAACTGGATGCACCTGGGCTGTGGTTTGGGTTGGTTATTCTGTTTTGAATCCCGAGGTTATCGTGTCGGGTGTAGCTGGTGCTGTAGGTCTGACC
>VWZW01003082.1:1520692-1572419 GCA_013397115.1 Edolisoma coerulescens | reverse complement strand
CCCCGCTGTGACCCGGCGCTGGCCCCGGGGGTTGGGGGCGGCGAGTCCCCTCAGGGGGCGGTGGCGGGGCCGGGCTCGGGCTGCGAGCTTCCCTCCCGCTTCCCTCCGCGTCCCTCCCGCAGGGGTCCGGCGCAGCGACCCGGTGACCCGCCGTGCCAGCCCGCGGCCTCCGCGCTACCTGAGCCAATGCTAGATCTGGAGGTGGTGCCCGAGCGCTCTCTGGGGAACGAGCAATGGGAGTTCACCTTAGGTAAGTGTGTTCCTTCCCCCGGCCCTCTGCGGGTCCCCTCGGCGTGCGGCGTCCATAAGGGTTCTCCCAGCGCGTTCGGGGAGTTGGAGATAGAAAGGGAGCGAGAGCCAAAGCTCACCTTTCTCTGTCACTAAAAACACTGAAGTACGAGCTTTAAGGATTCCCTTGTCGTTTATAGTTTCATCTTTAGCTTTTGTGTGCCCGCTTGTGCTTTGTTTATCTTCTTGTGTGCTTTCGTGTGCTCGTTTGCTTTCTTTTGTCTTGCCATCTAAGACTAGTCATTCTTTTAAATAACTCCTAAAAGAGGAAGCATGAATGTTCTGATTGTCACCTGAATATGTGTCAGGTGATACTGGCAGCTTCAACTGTGCACTGATACTTACTATAAATGCTGTTTCTGTACAAACCCTTCATAAACATGGGTCGAGTTTCACAATTTCTTTGTGTTGCTGTTGGGTTGCGAAATAGTAGAGAAAGTAAACTTTGGAGATATTTTCTCAGGGTTAGATAACGAGTGTTTTTCCCCCCAATCATTTGTATTTTTCGTCTCGCTGAGTAGTCCTTCCCTACCAGTTTTTGCTCTGCTTACTGGGATGAGAAAGACCTTTTCCCCAGCTGATGCAAATTTGGCTGGTGCTCAGGCAGGACACTTAAATGTGCAGTTGAAATGAGATGGTGTGGATTCTTCGGGTGACCTGTGTTTTCAGGCAGATATTGGTACCTTAAAACTCTCAGAAAATACTGTAGATGTCACCTTTTCTGAGTGCTTGTGTGACGTATCAGTGTTGGACTCTTTATCTCCGTTTTCTGTCATTTCTGTAGCTCTGTGTGGAGTTAATGGTGGCAGGAGTTTGGCAAATGTAAACAAGGCACTGTGTGTCAGCTCTCTGTGTCTGCCTGAACTTGAGTTACGCTTGGGCTGCTGCTCTTGTCACCTGTGACAGCAAGGGGACAGACTGTTCCTTGAAGACGCTGTTGCACAGTTGCCCTGAACTAGGGTTGGACCAAAGGAGTGGTGCTGTGCCGTGGAGTTATTTACATGGAACCCATCAAACACGAAGGGCTGTTTATGCTGCTGTGACTTCAGTCAAGTACAACTTGATGGTTACAGATAGGGCTAAATGGCTTTTGGAGGCTAATTATAGCACCTCAGGTCCCACCCTTCGAAATCTTGGTGAAATCCTTGTACCCTAAATGTTCTGTGCTCTCAGCTTTGTGTGACCTTCTGCCATCTGTTAGTGCCTGTGTTACCTGGGGAAAAGCAGTTCCAACTGCATACCCTGAGAGTCTTTATAAATACAGAGTACCAGCTTCCCTGCGTTCTCCTTATCAAAACAAAAAAAGGAAAGAGAAAATGTTTTTCCTTTTCCCAAAGAAAGCCTGTTAATGCAGTCTCATGGTTAAATTTTTGCAGCGTCTCTGTCTATGTGCACGCACACATGCATAGATGTGAGAAGGAGGAAACTCAGCTGTATTTCTTGGAGTAAACATAGCCACCACGTGATGTGTCTAATATATAATTAGCATGACCTGCTGGTGCAGAGCAGGAGGCTGACTAGGTATTGGGATACTTAACTTTGTCCTGCACCAGCGATGTTGTGTGAAGATTGTCCCTGCTGACAAAGCTGCTTCAGCTGTGTTAGTGGCAGCAGGGCTGGTAGTGCTGGTGTAAATGGGACTCTCTCTGCCAGCAGGGTTCTACTCATTATTTGTTTAGCTCTGCTCTTAGCAGAACTAATGGCAGTATTCCTGAACTGCTGCTGACTCTGGCTTCCAGTACTGTGCCCACAATGGAGATGACTGAGGGGAAATGCCAGGAAAATTTTGTACATGACTTTTTGGATTGTGTTTCTGGCTCCAGTGTTGACTCACTGTGTGACTAGAGCATAAAAAATTTAACTGAGACTGAGTTTAGATACCTGTGCCACTGCACCTCTCGGGCTACATTCCTGCTGTTTTAGAGGAGAACAATTAAATACTTATTCTGTAGTGCCTGTAGCTGTATTATTAGTGTTTGAGATGTATAATTTCTAAGGTATACTTGCATTTCTCTGGCACTTTATACTTTCTTTTCCTACTGAGTTTCACTTATCTTTATTTAATGCATTATGATTCATCTTAGATTTTCTTGTATTTTTCTCTTAATCTTTACTCACTTCTCTACCCTCATCCCTTCAAGACACACAGTCTTAGCACAGGCTGATGCTTCAAGCCATGATGTTCCTGACCAGTGTATGTGAGAGAACTGTCTTGTGCTGCTTGTATCAATCCAGCATTTAGGAAGGGGAAAAGTCTGTGGTAGAAGAGCCCTAGCACCAGTCTTTGTGGGTGTTACTGCCATGGCTCAGTTTGGTTGACTGTCTGATGTGCTGGAAACCATGTTTGCTTCTCCATTCCCCCTGACTGATGAGCAAGGGAAAAAGAATTCTTTGTTTTCCTCTTCGACTGCAAAGGCTGACAAATGTTGAGGAAAAAGGGAATGTTGTGTGTGAGAAGACTGGAGAAAAAGAACCCATTTTTTTTATTCCTCCTTTGACTTTCTGCAAATGGAGGCAAAGGGAGGACACTGGCTGTTCAACACATTTTGGGCCTTGTAAGCTTTTCTTGGAGAATTTGGGTTGCTCACTGTAGCTCTGCTAAGCAGCTGTATGGCCAAATCTGCTTGATTCTCAGTTGCTGAAAACTAAACCAAGTCAGTCCATGTCTGTTTGCTTACAGCCTGAGAAAGCTGTGAGTAAGAGAGTCACATGAACCATCTGTTTGCACACTTACCAGCTCGAGATTGCATCAGTTCACATCGAGCTACTGCCCAAACCTGGTGTTTCTGCACTTCTTGCACCGGGTGCTTCTTTACTGACTCCTCACAGGTGGCTGGCACCGTCAGCATACAGACCCTGTCAGCTGTGCTGGCTGGGCTGCAGCCTGTGCCACTGGTTTATTTTTTAAATGAGCTCATGGTCTTAGCTCTGCTAGTCTTTTGTGAATACTGACTTAGGACATGGGTTTTATACCCTCCAGTCAACCTTACTTCTTTTTCTGGATTCATACTTTTTACTAGGTTAAGAAATGTGGAACTTTTACAGCAGCATCTTTGGTCTTAGCTCCTTGCTGCTATTCATGTTTCTGTTCCATTTTGAAAATATTATCTAATATGTAGTAACTGTCGTCTTCAAACTCGGCTGCCTAGACTGCAAGGCAACTGCTATTTCCTAGATAATAGGAAACAGTGCTGCTTTATTGCGTGGCTCTGCATTTTAATTTTATTACTGTTATTAAAATAGTAATTCTTCTTTCTGACTTAATATCATCTACTGATGTATAATTTCTAGCTGCAAACCAAATTGTCCCCAAGGTAATGGGCTGAGGTGAAAACCAGTTTTGCAGACATGTTTGTATATGGTATTTGCAAATTGAATCACTGTAGTTCTAATCTGTACATCTGTTTTGCCAAAGCTTGATTTCATCATTTCAGCAAAGCTGCAATGTATGGGCATGACAAAGAGAATGATATTTTTGGCGGGTTTTTTTTAGTGTTATGCCAGTATTACTTTAAAGCAGTACCCATGGTGAACTAGGTGTGTATGTTATAAATAGATATAAATGGAAAGAGAGTTTTCTCACTTTGATGCTGTAGATAATGTCTAAAAGGTGCTTTGAAACATGACGAACTGTCTGAGTTTGAGAGGTGTAGCTAGTAAGTAAAAGTTTTGAATGTAATAAAAATGTAGAGGTAAATTTTCCCTAATCAAGGCAACTTTCTTAACATTTAAAAACTAGAAATAGAAAAGGACAGGGCAAGGAATGGAAATGAAGTGTCAGATAACTAATCTGAATTGACTTGCAGCAGTTAGTATGAAAATAAAACTTCACAATTATGAGCTCATAACCTTACTTTATAAATGCTTGCTTTGAATCCAGGAATGTGATCACATTTCATTTGGAAAGGCAACGAAGGTTTTTAGTGTGATAAATGATGAGATGGTGTGGTGCTATTTTTTCTGCAGAATCAGCTGTTCCATTCTGCTTTCAAAAACTTTTAGTTATAAAGATAAGATATACATTGAGGAAAGAAAAAAACTATTGAAATTGTATGAGAGGCTGAATGACTATGAGTGTATTGTCTCAACTGAACCAAATTTTTTAGTGTGTATATCTTGTCTGTAAACTGAGAACATAAAGTTTCTTCCTTGACACAAATATAGCCATATCAGCAGCTAATGTGGCCTGTTAGGACTAAGGAGAATCATTGCTCTGTGTTAGTATTTGTATCTGTCTAGTATGGATGCCCAGTACATTATCAAGGTTAATAAAAGTGTGTGCCATAAAAAGTATTTCAGGAACCTATTAAATGTGTACAGGAGTGCTCTAGCTCTAGGGGAGTTTGATATGGGCTGTTTTATCAGTTATTGGATTCATGACCCCAAAAAGCAGAAAACTTTGTGCACAGGCTGTGGTAAGCTCTTTGCTTTTTCTGCCTGAACTTTGCTGTTTAATTTTGTGTCTGGAGATACGTTTTTCATATATGCCTAACAACTGGTAGATAACAATGACTGTTCTGTTTCCAAACACCAGATCTGTGCTGATGCCATGAGTCAAGTCGGCTTGTTTGTTGACCACATACCTTTCTGTTGTAACTCAGTGTTTGCTGATGGTGGTTTGGTTACCTCATGTGTAACCTTGCTGTTAAAAATCTCTGTTAGTTGGTCTCAGCACTGAAGAAATGCACCTGTTTTTATTTCCAGGAATGCCGTTGGCTCAGGCTGTAGCAATTCTTCAGAAGCACTGTCGCATTATCAAAAACGTCCAGGTTCTCTACAGTGAGCAGGTGAGTAGTGCATTGGCTGGCCAGGAAATGCACCTCATGGTGAATTAAGACATGCTTTGTACTGATGTGCATATTGTGTGAGTTGTGGGGCTACTCGAAATTGAATTACACCAAATTATTGCCACCACATCAGAGATGTAGCTTTTATAAATTTCATGTCAAATGTAATAATCCTCAGCAGAGCAGTGCAGTGATTTAACAGCTATCAGTTTTGTATATGCAGTGGAGGAGTGGCATTGTTTTTCCTTTAAGAAGTGAAATGTTATGTAATTAGCTGGACCATTTAATTCTAGTCTATTTACTTCATCTTTGTGAAGTGTTGCTGCAATTTAAAGAACTGAATCACTCATTACTTTCTGCTTTTGTGTTTGGACCAGTGGTGATGAACCCCGTGAAAAACCTTCCACACCTTTTCTCTGCATCTGCAATACTGTGGGTGCAGTAAGTAAATCTGCAGAAAGTGGGTGCAGTGATTTAAACCAGCTATAGATGTTTTAATCATTCTTCATAACGCAGCATTTAAGTTCCTGATATGTTTGACTTCCATCAAAAAGGTGACTAGAAGTGAAACCCTTCTGCTAGATCGAGTAAAATGTGTTATTCTGATGGAAGTATAAGGGGAGGTAGGACAAAGGAGGACTGTGACTCTCCAGATGTTTTATGTGCAATGCATGTTAGTAAGATGATATTCATGTTGCAAATTACAGCTCTTTGCTTCAGGAGAGAGGCAGAGTCTGTACAATGTTAGTTTGTATCACAATAAGGATTCAGGCCTTGTGCATTTGCAGTGAATACTGCATGGCTAAGAACAGCCTTGACTCTGGTGTTCAGTGGTGGATACATATTTCATGTTATTAAATGAATTATCCTTTTTTTTTTTTGTTTCACTTTATGTGGATTTATGGGTTTTATGATGACTGAATTGCAAATCTGGCTCCTTGTGATTAATGCATGGGAGCGTCCGTCTGGCAGTGAACACATTCCTTATTTTTTGTATTCTTTGGAGGTTTTTAGTGCACCACAGTGCATTTGAATTATTTCTAGGGTTGTTTAGATAAAGGATGAGATTCCTGTTCCACTCAGATTGTAGAATCATGGAAGGATTAGTGGTTCAGTGCTAACAAGCAGAGGTGTACCACTCCTTGGTTTCTTACACCTCTTGGGAAGTTACATTGTTCTAGACTGTGTTCACTGAACTTCTGCTCTGTCTGCAGAGGGCAGGTTTAGTGGTTTGGGTTTTTTTTTTTCCCAAAATGTAATAAATGTAAAGATGTTTTAGCATTTGCATAGTCTAGCAAAATAGTAGTTCTCAACTTGCTAGAATAGTTCTGCTGATTATATTTTTTCTGTATATTATTGCAATTCAGTGCCTGATATTTTTTTCACACACCACTCAGGGCCTGCATTTGACTGTCTGGCTCTGTCCTCACCCTCATGCAGAGTGTCATGCATTTCATTAGCAGCTGAGCACAAAGAGCTCAGCTCTTAGAAGATTCAAGGCTTTAAAATTAACTTTGCCATGCACAACTTCTATCTAGCTAAACTGTACCTGAACAGCCTTCATGTTTTTCCTCTTTGCCTTGTAAAAGAATGCCTTTGAGCACAGTGATCAAATGTTATTTAAAGCTGTTGCGTCTAAAGCACTGAATTTCTGATCCTGGAACTCCAGCAGTGAGTATTTCCTTTCAAAAATTTATATGGCAATTAAATGCAATTAGATCTGCCCACGGTGCTCTCTTTAACTTGACATAAATGGGATGCCCAAACTGTGCCAAAAAAGCTTGATGAATCCTTTTCTGTGAATAAAAGAATTTTAACTCCTTTTTGGTCAGTTTAAGTGGGGTACTAATTGCCTTTGTTTTCCTAAGCTGCTTCCTCTGGATTTTGGTTGATGGGATTGTTCAGTGATAACAGTTTTTCCTGCATCTTTGTGTAGATTAGCAGTATAACTGCACATCTGTGGTGCTTCCTTCAGGAAGAACTCTCCTGTTGCTTCTTGGTATCATCTTTCATACCTGAGGTTCTATTTTGTGTATTAAAAGTCACATGAACTAAATTTGTGCCCTTGAATCTTTCCATGTATTAGAAAATATGCCAGCATAGAACAGAAGTTATTTGCTGTACTAATTATCAGGCTTTTCCTCAGATGTTTGGAGTTTTTTTTCCTCCCACACAAAGGTACTTGTAATGCTCTCATTGATTTTGGAACAACCTTATGAAAACTTTGGTTAGAAACCAGTGAAATGCAGAGCATATCCCATAGCAGAACAACTCTGCCGGTATATTTGAATGCAAGATTACAAGTTTTTTTTTTGCTCTATCTGTAACCTTTCTAAATCAGATTTATAAGGGATTAGAAAAAGACGGTCAGGATCAACATTAGACCTTTTTATCTCAAGCTTATAGTCCTGTTGCAGTGCTGCTTCAGTTCTATACAGAGCCATAAAAATTTGTCAGCAAGAGTGAGGTATTGATGCCATTGTGCGAAATGTTGTGAAAGCTTCATTTAGGAGACAGTTTACACACTAGATCACTGGTGTTCAGGAAAGATGAGCTCAAACTGAACCAGCTTCAGGAAAAGCTTCCGCAGCGATCCAGAGGAACAGGAAATCTGCATCACAGGGAATGGAAAGCCCCATGGCTTGTTTTGACCTAGTGTTGTGAGGTCTAGGATCTGATTACTTCAGTATATGGTTTGGGAAGGGGTGGGACATGCATGAAAATGCTCAGAGAGTATCAAGGCTAGAAGACAGTGCTGGTGTGAGAAAATTGAGGATGAGAATTGGACTTCTGACAGTCAAACCCCAGAGCTTCTCCCAGTAGAGCAAAGTAAGATGGCTTATGCTTAATTCATGAAAGGGCTGTATGGTGTGGCTGCCCACTTTGGAAGCCTTTATTTGGCCCAGTTGTCCATCCCCATCCTGTCTTTTGCTAGAAAACTGCCTGATGCAGTTCTAGGGCATGAGTCTTGCTGCCTGCCTGCCATTCAGCCTTTTTTCTCCTCTGAGGAGACAGCTCTGGGGGATAGAGCATTTTGAAGCAAATGTGCTTTAGATTGTACATGATCAAAAAGCTGAACTGGGGCCAAGTGACAGTGTCTGTGTGGATTGCACTGGTAGAGCAGAGAGCAGCTTCCCCAATGGCCCAGCAGACTGAGAGGGTGTAGAGCCTATACAGACACCAGGAAAGGCAGTGGAATGTCTTCTATTGACTCCAGCAGACTGCAAATTAAGCCTTTCGTTGTTATGATTCACAGTAACTAAGGAAACCTAAATTCACAACATAAGAGTCTGAAGCCTTCCTTTTGAGGCCTGAAAAAGACTGTGACAGTTTGATTTTTGAAGTGGAAAGCCATCTTTTTGTCAAGCCTGGTTCTGATGTGAGACTTGGTATTTTTGTGCACCAAGAAAGCAACAGAGGCTGTCCTTAGATGATGTCTCTGATGCTAAACTGGGAGTGTTAATTTTTGGGGTGGGGTTTTGTTGGTTTTTGTTTTGTTTGTGTGGTTTTTTTTTTTATGGGGTGGGGGGTTATATTATTTTGAGTTTTTTGGTTTTTAAATTTTTTTTCCCCCCTCACAGTAATGGACAAAGTACCTTTGCAGGAGTTCTTGCAGGGCACAGATATTACACAGACACTTTCGTTTTTTTTCATAGGGAAACTGAAGGGCTTGAGAGATTTGGCCAAACATATTTTAGTTATGCGTATTAATTGAACAAGTGATTGTTTTCTGAGGCAGCTTTGTTTTTCCACAGTAACCAATTTATACTTTTACAGTGATAAATATCTCAACAAAGAAGTCTTGAAATTAAAAGCCTAACAGCTTTTTTTTTTTGGTTTTACAGTCACCTCTTAGCCATGACCTCATCCTTAACCTGACTCAGGATGGAATCAAACTGCTGTTTGATGCTTTCAATCAGAGACTTAAGGTAATAAAACACCCCTCCTGCAAACAGACAGTGCAAACCAAAACCCTGGGATGTATTGACACTTAACAGTGCATAAGTATGTGGCTCATTTAGGCATTGAATTTGTCTTAGGTAGAGTGCTCTCTTGTGATTATGAACTGCATTTCTTCAGTGGGATTTAAATCTTTGTTTATGGAAGTAAGACACCTCACCTTTGTTCTGGGGACTGTACAAGTGCCACAGGAGTGTGCTGGTGCAGTGTGGTCTTGCCCATCTTGTCTCGAGGTGCACAGAAGCTGCATGAGGCCCTTACTAGAGCTAGGCCTTGGATTTGAAATCAGATCATCATTAATGCAAACCAGAGAGGTGTTTTATGCCCAGGTTGTTCCTTTATGTGGGCTGCCATTTTATGTGTGGAGTTAAACTTCCTCCTGTTCACAGTTTTCATTTAAGTTAGCTTTGCAGAGTACTTGTGTGGCTGTGAGCATGTGATTCCCACCAGAATCCACGTCCAGGCCTCTCGTAAGCAGCTGCCTCCTGCACTGACTTCAGTTTGTTCTGGATGAGTTTTGGTTCCTGCAATTGATGTCTTCAATTCTGCTTTTGTGCTTTTAGGTGACCAGGAGTTGATCTGCATCTCTCAAGGATGCTTAGTGTAGTTAAGATGGAAAATAAAAGGCAGGCTGGTCACTACCTTCCCGTGGCATTTATCCTTGCAAAGTATCTGTAATAGAAGTGGTATTTTTTATCCATACAAAATGGGCAGCTGTGGGACTGTAGAGGTATGACTACATGAATATAAAATTTTGAAAACCTCTTAACTGAAGCCTTTAAAATATCTGTGTGTAACTTCTTAGTTATTCAGGGTGATCCTTTCAGCCAGACCAGCTGTGCTGAGCAATTGTCACTGGTTCTCACCTGGTGGGTGTAAGTTTCTCTGTGACAGAAGTGTTTAGGTGTTGATTTGGCTAATTGGGTGAGAGTGAACTGCTCTAACTGCTATGTTGCTTAACACTTGAAAGCAGAAGTGTGGAGTTAAATGTGATACTAAAAAATTGAATGCTTATCGTTTAGGTAAGTCTGGAATATGGTGCTCACATCCATACTTCCAGGGTTTGGAACAGTGGTAGGTGGAGCCCTCTGCCCTTTACTCACCTCTAAAATAAAACCAGCAGAAAAATACCACTCTCCAAAGTTCAGCCATTGCTTTATCCCAAAAATTACTTTAGGAGAGTAGCATGTGCTATCAGCTGAAACTCGAGCTCTTTGTGTACTTCATATATATGAAATTGTTGAATAGCAGCCCAGATTAGTTGTTGGAAGTCCTTATTTCTCTAAGAACAGCCTGTAACACCATGGTGTGCTTGTATTTTTCTAGATTTTTTTCTATATTAATTATAAAAATACACATTTTAAAGAAAATTTTCAGTTCAAGTTGAGCTCAGCTGGGGGACAACTGAGCACTTTTTTTCCCAGATTTGTTTGTAATTGCCTTATGGTAGTTTCTGTTCATGAAATCATTCTGTAATAATGATATTCTTGGTTTTGACAAGTTTTTGAATTTAGTTATTCAGACTGTGTATGTGCATTTACAATTTTTAAGAGAGTATCTTGAAAATTCTTTGTCAGCTGTACGAAATCTTTCCAACTGCATGTAATTCTGAAGGAGACTGAACTCAAAATTGGCATAATCGTTTCAAGTACATGGCTTGCTTACTGACTTTTTTGGGGAATGTTGCAATCCTGTAGTGTTTTTGAGGTGCTGTAAGTGGTGTATACCTTGTCTCTTCACCTCCAGTTTCTGAGGGTCTGATTTTGTCACACCCAGTGTGCTAAGAACTAAGCAAGAGCTTTTCTTGCCTTTCTCTGTAATGTATTTAAAAACTAGTTTTAAAGAAAAAACAGAAACCCCAAACTCTTCTGGTATGTGCTTCTAGGTTTGTTTCAAAAATAAAAAGAATACAGGAAAAACAATCTCTTCTGTTATGTTGTGGTTCAGTGGTCTAGTGACACTTCTGTTTGTTTGTCTGAACTATGAATAGTCAAGCTGTGTAAATGCATGCAGTGCTATGAGAACTTATCCTTGTCAAAGTGTTCAGAAAGCTTTCTAGAAGAAATTCACTGGGATCAGTTCAGAAGTGAGCAACAGGACTTGTTAAAGGATACTGTAGGTGTAAAGTAAGTAATGCCTGTTTTTAAGATGGTGTGACTTTGTGTTTTCAGTGTTGCTCAGCAGCAGCAAAACTGGAAGAATCAGGAGGCCTTTCTTCTCTTTGCGTGTTGTTTTTTACACACTTGTTAATAAATTTGGCTGTGAAAGAGTTTGAAATACAGGCTACTAAGATGGAAAGTCTTGACAATTCCAAGGAAGCTGGTGCAGGAATAAAGTCAGCAATATTCCTAGGAAGTTTCCTCCGTTTTTTCAGGGAGAAGGGGGAAAGACTCGCCTTCAATAGCCAAAGCATTGCAGGAGGTGTTGCTGATGTGAATTGGTAGATCCAGGACTAGGTTCTGAAAGCAATTTTGGCATCAAGGTGTCTGATGTGTGCTCTCTCTGGGGTGGAGAAAGAGTTGGGTTTCACGGCATTGGTCTGTTATTGCTGGTAATAGACATCTGAACATTTTTATAAGTCTTAGTAGTAATTATCAAAACAGTGAATATTAGGAAACATCAGCTTTTACTCATTTAAAGCAACTGTCTTCTGACTGTGGAGTAAACCCATCACTGAACAGTCCTTGGTCTTCTCAGTTTATGTTCTCTGCACATAGAATCACACTGATCCTTTTGTCAGTGTAGCTGCTGAAATTTAGAAAAGAAATTTTTTTCTAGTGCTCTGGCCTATTCTTCATTAAGACTTTCATGACTTCGACTGCCATTAGTTTTTGCTACGTTGCACTCGTTTATTCCTCTGCTGTTGGTAAAAAGAAACGTTGACCTGAGTTGATCTGAGTCATGGGAAGAGGACTGTTGGCAAACTGGTGCCTGTTGGCTGCTGTCAGGGTGTTTCTCTTGGGGAGAACCACATTTGTGCCACTGCAATTCCTCATGCACTGCTCCTGGTTGTTCAGCTCATCCTTTTGTCTTCCACTGTGCAGTTTGTTCAGCAGAACTAAAGGAGGGTGCCCAGTGCACTGCAGTAGTGGCTGCAAAACAAGATCTGGGGTGGGGCTGGTTCTCTCTATTTTCAGAAAAAATTTTGTGGAGGGAAAAGATGTGCAAGATCACTAAAAAAAAAAAGTAAAATCAGTCCTAGCTTTTCATGAAAGTAGCCTTTGTTTTTTAATAGGCTTTAACAGTGAAGGAAATCTGGACATGTCAACTGCACTTAAATTAAAATACTAGATAACCACTTTTTTCCAAGAAGCGTAATTCCAAGTGTATTTTATTAAGAAGAAAAATATGTTTGTTCTCTTATGTTGGTTCTGCCAAAATGTTAGTTTGTTACTTGCTTTGTGCCCTGCTTGTTGCTTATATTCTGAAATGCCATTAAATGTTGACTTATTTTTTTTTCTAAATATATATAGAGGTAGTGGTTTAAACATTGCCAGTTGTTTTATTTAGGGTTATTTGCTGGGCATCTCCCAAAACCAAGACTTCCTTCTCAGCTGGTGATATTTTTAGGCTTTAAAGCCACACTTGGTAGCAAGCTCCCTGGGAAATTCTCCTTTATTCTCTCACTGAAGAGTGAGTTGTGTCAGAATCTGCCAATGATTTGTTGGAGGATTATACAAAACAAAAAATGTATTTTACCTTTTCTTTACAGCAGTCATGAGCTGTACATGTTTTCTTTTTCTGTTGACACAGGAACACGTATGTGGGGTGGAAGAAGCTTGTGCTTGTCCATGGCTACTTGCCAAAAATCATCTGCTTAAAGCCCAGTGTAGCCTCAAAATCCAGTGACAGTCATAAAAATCATATGACATCGGTCTCAGATGCATGTTTGCAGTGATGTATTCAGAACAAAGGATCCATATCTAGTATTTTCTGCAGAGAGGAAAGCTCCTTGGAATATTCAGTAACGTCTAAAAGATTTAGTAAATGTCAGAACTGGGTATTATGGCTTGCCCTGATTCTTTGTGGCCTGCTCTTCTGATTGCCTTCTGTAATGCTTGGTGAGGTTGCAAGGTATCTTATGTATAATTGAAATGGGATACCACTACTAAGTCTTGCTGTGTTCATCTTTTGCTTTAGAAGAGCTGGAAAGTTACAGCAGTGCAGTCAGTGTTAGGACTTGGTGCCCTGCACAGGCATTCTTCAGGGTAATAGGAGCAACCTGAGGAATGGCCCATTGTTTGACATTCACCAGAGGATTCCCTAATTAGCTAATCCTTGCTTTGCTTTCCTTTGAATTTAAGAGTAAACTTTGTAGAAATCAAGATGCTGATGTGTCAGTGAAAATATTTCTTCCTGCAGGCAGTGCTGATGTACATGGGATATGGGGGTTCTCTCCTGAACCCAGGGTTGTTCAGTCCTTATTTCAGATGTGCAGTTGCTGAGTCTGTTTTTGAAGTTCAATCTCTGACACTGTGGTTTATCTTGGCAGAGTTCTGTCAGAAGGGGAGCAAGCAGCACTAGCTAGTCTTGCCTTTTGACAAGGATTTGCCTCTGTAATGATTTGCAAATGTCTGAACTATGGCAATGTTTCTGTTTCCTGTATTTCAGGTGATTGAAGTTTATGACTTGACTAAGGTGAAGTTAAAATATTGGTAAGTGATTTAAGACCTCCCATGATTTCCTCTTGGTTTTAGTCCTTTTTTTTAAAATCCTGAGTTCATTTTTTTCAATTATTCTTTTTAAAAATCAAAAATAGCTGTCATAAAGGAATGTACATAATCATCCTTTCTTGAACGTAGCACTCAGTTAAATTACCAGTTTATTCTTCAGTCTTGGAGACTTCCTACAATTTAAAATGTGGTATTGCCATTAGTAAATGTTTGTAACATCTGTTTGGTTCTCTTCAGGCAGATTCATTTTGTTTTCTTTTTCAGTGGTGTCCATTTTAACTCTCAGGCAATTGCTCCAACCATAGAACAAATTGATCAGTCATTTGGAGCAACACACCCAGGAGGTAAGCCAAAAAATTTCTGAGAAGCACACCTAGCCTGACAGACTTCTTTCTAGGAAACCTTTCCAGTATGTCTGCCTAGAGCAATGTGTAGGCAGTTCTGTTGTCTTATGATGTGGAGCTGTGTTCCAGAATGGTCATATTCTTACAGCTGGGAAATCATGTAAAATGTACTGTCAGTTCAGTTGTGACTCTTTTTAAAGTGAAATGGTGAGGCAGGGAGTCACTGGCACAGAGTGGTGTGTTCAGATGTCATTAATGATCTGTTTTGAGCTGCCAGTACCAGCAAACTGTGAGCTTTGTTGTTGGTGCTGTTGTTGTTACACATCCTTATGCAGGGTCAGCTCTCAAGCATCCTTAGGGATTGTGTATCCCCTGAGCACAGACATCTGAGCTGCTCTCTGTGCAGTCAGCCAGGGCTGTTCACTCAGTCTCCATGCTCTGTGAACCTAGTTATAGCCCTGCTAGGCAGGATCAAATCTGAGCTGTGTGTGGCTGGCTTACACCTCCCTGAGCCCCCCTCCTGTACTGGGAGCACTGGGGAGGTGTGAATGTCTATGTGCAGCATGAGCAGAACCAGGACAAGTTTGTTTAACCTGGCTGAACCCACTCTGACTCTTGCACAGCCACTTGGCTGTTCACCATTTCTGCAGGAGGAAAAAGACTGTCTTTAAGCTCCTTGTTTATATATGAAAACGAAGAGTGTCTTTCAGGGGGTTGTTAGGCTATGAAAATAAGCCAGTGGTGAAACTCTGAAGAGGATATTTATAATTAAACTGCCCGGGAACTTTCAAGAAATGGAGCCACAAAGTGGCACAACAAGGAAGAACATTAACTCCATATAGTTAAGATACCATTTTCAGAGCCTCATTTTCTATTTTTAGCTTAAGCCCTTCCATTTGTAGTAGTCAGGCTGATCCCAAACAGGCGAGTATTCTTTGTGATGGATGGTGATTGCATATCCAGCCTTTGTCTCTGCTCTCTGCAGACAATCTCTTGCACATTACAGAACAGGATTTATTAACTGGGGAGGGTCATGTGGGCAGAGCAGTATCATTGCATAAAAGCCTCTAGTAGTAGATGAATATCAGAGTGAGATAAATGAAGCTTGGAGCATTTCTAGCTGTAATACTCCAAGGACGAGAATTAGCCTTTTTAGATTTTGGTCCTGACATTAACAGTTCCTCTTAGACAGAAACTCTGAAATGTATGGTTAGATCTATTATGGAAATGGTATGTACAAGAGACTGTAGAACTTAAGAAGGGTAAAAGTGCTTCCATATCCTGGGTGGCTTATTTTTATTTATTCTGTGATGATGGTTATTTGCAAATACTTAGAGGTGGAGCACATCCAAAATTGTGATATTATGAACTGTAAAAATACATATTTAGCCACAAGCATTGCCTGTGGTAGTGATAGCATGTTTTATTACTGCATAAAATTGTATGCAAGCACTTAAAAACATAGTTTGGCACCACGTGTCCCTGTGCTGAATTTGCAGATCTTGTGCACCTGTCGTATTCAATTAAGAAAACTTGGATGCTTGCTTTATCTGGTGATAGCTTTTCATAACATCTTTTCATCTAGTGACATGTAGATAAGAAAATGTATTTATTAAAATGTTGGCCTCTATTACCATTTCACTAGTGCATTTGCTTATTCAAGTTTCCTCATTGGAAAAATACTGCTTCCATTAACAGCCTGCTTAGCAGAAGTAGATGCTCTGTATTAAGCTGCGTGTCACAAACAGTTTGAATTGTATTATGCAACACAAGTTTTTGGTAACTCTTTCTGTTCCTTTGTGTTTTCTGAAACAGAAAAGGCAAAGAACCAGGATGGTTTTCACCATGTGGGAGGGATGGTGATGGTGTTTTCATGTCCCACAAAAATTGGAGGTGGGGTGGGAGGAGAAACCTTCCTCTTAATGTGACCAGAGTACCAAATGCTAGTTTCCTGAATGAAAGGAACATAACCATCCCTTTACTTCTCTGTGCTAATATTCCTCCAAACCCCCAATGCGAGCACTTTAAAAGTATTTTGTTGTTTGTCTGTTAACCTCCACTAGAGTTTCACTCAAAATGTTGTCTTTCATTTAAAACCAAGGTGGTTGCAGCAGAACTTTCCTGCAACAGGATACAGTGGTAGTTTCAAAATAAATTTCGAAAGGTTAGCAACAGTTTTGTGTTGAAACCGACCTTCAGTGAGCATTTTTGGTTTTGCCAGATCAGTGGTTTTCAAAAAGAAGAGTCATCAGAAAAATCAACCAGCTTCATTACTTTTTGGCTAACGTTAGTTTGAAACATTGCAGTACCTTTGTCATGGGGTTTATTGAAATACAACCACTTTGGAGGTCAACAGCTTCATCAAAGCCAAGATTTTTATCCCACATTTCCATGATTCTCTGACCTGACCTCCTGCTGGGAAGTGCTTGCTTTTGCCAGTGGCTCTACTGAAACCACATCCTGTCCTGAGTCCTCACGGATGTGGCTTTGTGCTGAAGCGCCATTCAGCAAGGATCGGGGCTGTGGGGTTGAACTCAAGTCATAAGGTAGAAGAAAAAGACCTCCTTCCCTCCTACCATGGTGGCCTTGCAAGGATGGAAGAGGTTCCTGTGTTCTAACTCTCTAACTCTCAGACTTCAGCAGTGGCCCAGGCTCCCCTAGCGTGCCAGAAAAGTCTTATGCTTTATTCCAGTAAGAATGGACTTTTGGATCTGCCTCTGCTTTTATACCAAAGCTGTGTCCATTTTGCAGCCTTGCTGGTGTTGGTGGCTTTGTCCTGTCCAGCTCTACAGAAATATTTCCCAGCTGGTCACACTCTGCTACCTTCCTAGAAGGCAGACCTCCTCCCTTTCCCCCACCCAGAGTGCAGCAGCAAAGAAGCAGTCCTTTTGCTTCTATCAGCAGTTTTGAATGGAATTAGCAGGGTACCTGTTTGGTAAAAAAAAATTTAAAAATACTAAAAAAATATCCTTACCTTGTTCAGTCATGTGGTTGTGATCTATGGTTTTGAGGGAGACATGAGAGAACTTCCCAAGAATAAAAAAAATCCTTGCCCTTTAAACCTAAGCATCAACAAACATTGCAGGGGATGGGAACTGATGCGATTTGTATAATCAGATATCACACTTGGCATGACTAGGGGAAAAATAGTTCTCCAGCTGGCTGTGGGCTTTGGAAAAGATGTATCATAATTTATCACATGAGAGAGATTTGTGTAATTTTCCTGCCGATCAAAACATTTCCCTCTCTCCACACGTTTTCCTTTCAGTGACAAGCGTGGAAAAGACTCTTAGCCAGCACATTCTACAGAAAAGGCAAATGATGACTTTTGAAAGCTTAATGCTTATTGCTCAACGATTATTTTTCTATCCTGGGTGGCCTGGCATTGTCCAGATACCTTGTGATATGTCTTTCAAGTTGAACATTTGAAAGACACTGTGGGAGGGAGGGAATAAAATATTTCTTTATATGCGTTTTCTCTCTATGCTATGTCATTTTAAATATAACATTGTAAGAAAAAAGGGGAATATTGAGCCTTTGGTATTCCTTTGGTAAAGTGGAAGAAAGCAGCTTCTCTTGTTAGAGGGTTTCTTTATTGTTTTTAGCCTCTGGTGTTTTCAAGCTGTCAGCTCCTGTGTGTTACGAGAACACTCTGTTCCCCCAGTGGCTACCGGGCACAGGTTGAAGTTTGTAAAATCAATCCCAAAACAGTTCCTGAGCTCTCAGTCTTCTGGGATTGTTTTTTAATCTTTCCACAGTCTCAGAAAACAGTATGTCTTGTTAGACTTAGTACTGGGACGACATTTATTGTTGTTTGTAGTTGATGTTGTGCAATTGATTGCAATGAATCAGGACATCTCGTGATGTGGTGACAGCTGGAAGTCTGTGCGTGCTCTAATTTATTAGTGCTCTTTGTGGGAGCTGACTGGTTGGCTGCTGTTTCTGGTGATGCTATTTTTAATTATCATTGTAAATGGCCCAGGACCTGTGTGTCTGAAGCATTTCCTCCTTGTGCCGTGTTACCCGGGAACGCACGGAGCTGATCGGGGCGTGGGGGCTCCTCTTGGGAGGAGAGGTGGAAGTGAGGTCGAAGGGTGAGCTCTCCTTTGAACTCCCCTTTGTGCTGCCCCGTGGTGTGAAAGAGGGAATTATCAGTGTTCTGTGCACATCTCTCTCAAAGACTTTCTGGTTATTACTGTACAGTGTTTTACATAACAATGAACAGAATTGTTTTATACTAATAGTGGCTATTTAAACTACTTCAGAGATATTAAGGTATAATTGATTGTGTCATATTGTATAATTGTGTTGTTAGGGATAGGGTAGTGCCTGCAGGCTTGCAGAGGCAACTGTAATGAATCTATGGTTTCTCTTACTGCTGTGCTTTTACTGCATCAAATTAAAAGCAAAGCTGTTACTGTCCTGTGTAATTGTGTTCCTCCTGCATTCTAAGATGTAACAAATTCATTGAGGTGATGAAGGTGCTGTTAGATATGAACTGGAGAATTCTTAGACTATTTTGGTAACTCTGTTTTTGCTTTCTTTTTCCTTTTAGTGTATAACTCAGCTGAGCAACTCTTTCACCTCAATTTCAGAGGACTGTCGTTTTCTTTTCAGTTAGACTCCTGGACTGAAACCCCGAAGTACGAGGTGAGCAATCATTCTTAGTTAATGGATGGTCTTTTTGCCTCTATGGTACTTGTGAAGTATCACCTCCATTGTGTCTTGCTGTCTTTTGCAAGAGAAAGCAGTAATTTGGAAGGAATCAAACTCCTCATTTGTGTTCTTATTAATGCTGCGTAACCATCTCAAAGTTAAAAATTTACTTCCTGTTGGCACAAGGCATGTGCTTAGGGGTTTTGCTTGCGTCATGAACTGGGACTAGCAATTCTGTTGGTGAAAGGAGTCTTCTAAAAATATGACTGCTGTCTATGCAAATACATAAATATTAAGCAATCTACTGGGAGGCTGTTCTTTTATCAGATATTTTTGAGTCTCATCAAAGTGATTATGCAACTAAAGTAGGATAGACTTCATAAAATACATTTTCATCTTAAGTGTCCTTCAGTATGAGTGCTTTTAGCAAGCCAAATGAATGAGTTTTATTTGCAATGCCAGTTTGCATATTCACCACATGTTTGGATGAGTTACTGAATAATTAAATGCATTACTGCATTCTCTGAAATCTTTGGAAATCACTGTCTAGAGTGGAAACAAGATCAGGTCCTCTGTGGTTTCCTTTTGTACTAACAAAAATGTACGTATAACTTGTTTTGTGGGAGGATGGAAATGCTCTCAGTTGTATAATCTGGATTTATCAGTTAAAAAGCATGGTATTAAAGTAAAGGAGCATATAAAGAGCCAAAACAAAGGGGAAGAAATCAACCTACATGATGACACGTGTTCTTTGTCACAGCCTAGTGCTTTAGTGGTTGTGGTTGACATGTCACAGGGCTAACCAGGGGAAGTTATTGTTTAGCAGTAGGGGAAGGTCAGTTGGGCTTCAGATTGGAGGGTGAATAGAAACCTAATAAGCCAAACAAAAAGAATGCCCCAACAAAGAGTAGTTTCTTTTCATGCAACAGTTCCCAGGGCACTGATGAATGAAATGGCCAAGCTACTGAGGAAGTCAATTGTTATACCAAAGATTTGAAAAGATCATAAAATATCTCAAGTTTGAAGGGACCTGTAGGGATCATTGAGTCCAACTCCTTGCTCCTTGCAGATGTTAAAATAAAACTGCTAGAACAGTGGAGAAAATAATTTTACATTCTCTAAGTGTCTCATTCAGTTGTTCTAGTGAGATTAGTAAAATGTTGTTTGCAGAGTGTAATACCAGAGTCTCTCCAGGAATAGGTAGAAGTAGGATTGTTTAGAAAACAGAGCAGTATGAAACAATCCATAGGAAAGACAAGTATTTGTGGAGATTTTTAGAGAGAAACATTAGAGAAGATTGCAGAGTGAAGTCAAATTTGAGTATGTCAAAATCTGTCAAGTTCAGGGAAGATTGTATAGGAATGCTAAGCTACTTAACAAAGCAGTGTAATCTTCTGCTTATGGAAATGGAAAAACTATGAAGAAAACTTTGGAGTTTATTGTTTAGATGGAAACAGGCTGCAAGTGAGGAGAACGTGAAAACCTTTTCTCACTTCAATAATTTGAAGTCTGACTATTTTAAAAAGCAAAAGGTATTAATGTTCTAGGCAAATTCAGGAAGAGAATTGAAATCAGGACATCTCGAGATTTGCTAAGTAGTGGAGGTTCCCTTCTTAATACCTACAGCAGTGAAAGCCATGGTTCTAGGTTAGTTTTTTTCCTAAGAATTTTTTTTGTGTGTTTACCTTATGTGATGTCCTGCTAAAGTAGACCAGGTAATAGTTTGCATATTGTGCATCTTGTTTTTGTTGACTGCTTGTGACAAAGATAGGGTTTGTTCTTTATGATGACAGCAAAGTATGTTATTGGTCTTGAATGTCCTGTCACATTCAGAATTGAAAGAAATTCCTTCTTCCAGTGCAGTAAGAGTCAGTCCAAATTCCTTACTCTGCTTTCTACTTGATGAGAGCACTCAAATCCCTGTCAGAACAGTATGTGTAAGAACGTGGTGATAAGGAGAGCAGAAAATCTATTTAATGAACAAATTTCTGTTCATCAGATAAAGGCATCTTGCAAACCAGCAAAACTGTTAAAAGGCTGAAATTAATGCAGTGGGAGACAAAAAGAGGAAGTTTTCCTTTAAGACAGATGATTTCTTAGACCTTAAATACAGTGTATCAGTACAAATACTTGGAAATTGCTAGCTGTCAGTGATCAAACCAAGGAAAAACTTGAATTCTCAGTACACACAGTGGCTAATTGTCGGACTAATGGCATCTTCTGATGAATAAACATAGTTTCACCCCAGCTCAGGAATCCAGGAGTGGTGGAATATGAAGAAACACCACCTAGAGGGTTGGGTTTTTCTGTTATTTTGCCCCCTTTTCTTTGGCTGGAGACTTACTTGAATTGGTAAGCATACACTGCATCACTAAAGCAATTTCTGACCTTGAGCTGAAGTGTCTGCTGTGTTGTGTAGCAAGAATGATTTTGTATTTCCACAGCCTAACTTTGCCCATGGTCTGGCCTCTCTGCAAATTCCACATGGTGCGACTGTGAAACGTATGTACATCTACAACGGAAACAGTCTGCAGGATACCAAGTATGTACAGCTGCTCGTGCTCTTCTGATCATTTATTTAGTGTTTTGCCATTGCTAAATATAATTGTATATTTTTTTTTAGTTCAGTTTGGGTCTTCTGTTAATTTGGTAATGTGCAGAATGCTTTAAGATACCAACCTCAGTCAAATTTCTGTAGGTGTTCTCCTCAGACCTTGTAATCAAATGTTAGTTTGATTTATGTTGCTGTAAAATCAGCTTGGTTCAGCTGTAGTAGGCAGGTTCAATTTACCTAAAAATGAATTAATTAGAGCAGGAAACATTGTGAATTTAGTAAGACATGTTTAGGCTATTCTTACTCTAGATTTTGTTTGTGTGTGCTAATGACCTCTCCCATAGCAAATCAAACTTGGTGGAGGCAGTCAGTAAGCTTGTAGCATATTGATAGTATGTATGTCATGGCAGGGCCCTATGAAGGGTCTTAAACTCTCTTGCTAACAAAAATAATAAAATATGCCATACGCATAATCTACCATATATTCAATGTATTTGCAGATACCTGACTGAGCTTACTACTTAAAGGCCAGGCTGGATGGGGCTTTGAGCAACCTGGCCTAGTGGAAGGAGTCCCTGCCCATGGCAGAGGGGCTTCCAACCCAAACCATTCGAGGATTCTGAGATACCTAATCTTAGAAATACCCAAACTGATAAGGTGGTATTTTTTGCAGAGACAGTTGAGTTTTAAGGCCAGGAGATAAATGCATCCTTGGATTACTGCTCAGAAGGGAGGGAGCCTTGTTTATGCAGACATTGTCTCCTAATTAGAAATAAGTGCACTTGAGAAAAATGCTGTTGTCTGTGCCCATCTGTGACATGGTGAGCTTTAGTGAAAGCACTGATTGTTGCGTGGGGCTCTGTTGTGTGTGTGAGAGAGAGAGCTCAAAGCCCAACTTTAAGCTTGTCATTCACCCCGAGGAGGAATTGACATAAGAACAGTGCATTTTAGGGAGCATATATAAGCTAATACACAGGAAATAGGCCTTTCCATTAAAACTATCTTACTTGGGGCTGTTACTGTTTTCTAAAATAATATTGTTGTTGAATTAAATGGAGAACTCTCCCAGTAAAGCAGCACAGTTGCTTTTGGTGTACTGGCACAAGCTGATTTCATGTTCTGGGCTATGAGGTGCCTTCCCAAGAGCAGTGAGAGCATCACAGAGAAAGCTCTTCTGCTGCGTTTGGGTGATATGCCTAGTTCTAGGATTTAGTTAGCTTTAAAAACTCCACAACTTCCATTTTCCCCAAGAGAAATCTGAGTTGACATGTTCTCATAGGAGATATCCAAAGGCTAGGTACAGTTTCTGTAATTCCTTAATTCCTGGAGTGTTTGAAACTTGCTGTGAGTGCTGTTTTGTTCCTCTTCCTTTTCCCCCACACTTTCTGATCCTTCTGTTTAATACAACTTTTAATCTTCAGTCTCAGTTACATGCAGCTTTGTCAAAATTAATGTGCTCTGTTCCAGTGAACTGGTAGCAGCTTGTTACAGGAAAATTTGAAGATGAAGCAAATCCCATGCACGTTTTGTGTGATTGGTTTCAGGGCTCCCTTGATGCCTCTCAGCTGTTTCCTCGGGAATGTGTACGCCGAGAACGTCGATGTTCTGCGAGATGGAACTGGACCCTCAGGTTTACGGCTTCGCCTACTCACTGCAGGTACTGGAGACACTCAGAACATTGCACTGGTTGTTCTCCGCAGGAGAAGAGGGATAAACCTGTATAAATTAAGCACGGGTTATTTGTGATGATTTAATAGGGGATTTCAAAGTGTTTTATCTACCTTATTTTGAACTATTGGAAACAAAACCCAGTTAAATCTTTGTGAAGATGAATCTGCCTGCTGCTGCGTTTTCCTGACCCTGGAGAAATCACTGAAAACTGGAGCCCTGTCGTCACATGTTCCAAGTCCTTGGAATGTTTGCAGAACTGGAATTTATCTCCAGGTGTACGTGTAGAAGAAAACAGATCACTGTTCTCAGTACATCACTAAAAAAAACCCCATGACAAACCTAGAAACCTTGTGTAGTGCATTTTCTGAGTTTCCAGGGAGCTGTATGATGTTGATATTTTTGTGATTAAATCTGGAAGGCTTTTAAAAATGTCAGCAAGTGACTACATTAATGCTGCAGCCTTAAACTGCAGTTCCAATTCAGTTCTGTTTTCATTTACTGTAGGAGACAGTGGTGAAAGTGAAGAGAGGCTGATGAGTCTTTCTCCTTGTATGTGCTTTCAGAGATGGGAGCATGCTTAGAAATTAGGGAAGGACATAACAGCTGCAAAGGAGTCTTCTTCAGTCACCATAACTTGAGACTTGACAATGTTTTTAAGAAAAAATATTGCGATGTTTTAACAATTTTCATTAGAAGGCTCAGCTTTTGACCTGTTCTGATTGCTAGCTCTATGTATATTGAGGAGACACTTGGAATACATTCACAATATGCAAAAATTGAAAAAGAGAAAATTATAGATGAAGAATAAAAAGTGATGAACAAAAATGGAGCAGATATTTTCAAGCTACTTTGCTTCTGTCATTACAGAGGAAGATAAGGTAGAGCTATCTAGTGCAGAGAACATACATCCTCACATACTGGGGAAGGAGTTAGCTATAGCATCATAATTATGTAAAAGATTTTGAGAAATTTGACACTTTTAAGATAGTGTCAAGTTTTTGTTAAAAATGTATATGCATGCAGCTTAAAGGAAACATTGCCAATGAGTAAAATAATTACTAAAGTATCACTGATGTTCAGACGAACTTGCAGAGATGAAATTTGGATGTGCTGTTCTTATCTCGTAAGTTCTTGTACAATTCTTGCACAATGTATTACACACCTGTTCTACCATGAGTTTCTCTGCCCACGTATTAATTTGAAGTTACTGTTGCTTAAGAAATCAAGGATTACTGAATTGGATTTTTCTGATTTATTTTAGTGGGTAACTAGCTACATAAATAATGCATAATGAGGAAAGCTAAGTGTGTATTTAGAGCACATCCTGTGTTTTGCAGTAACTGCTGCATATGTGTACTTGCATTCTCGTAAATGTAAGATGCTGCATTCCTGAAAGCAAATGGGCTCACAAACTGCAACATCTTTTTATTTCCTGACATCTGGTAACATATGTCAGCAATTCATCTGTGTAATGGCTGTTCAATAAGATCTGGTTTGAACATTGTTTGCACAGGGACATACTTACTATTGATTTAGTCAGTTACGGGAATCTTGAGTAAAGAATGTCTGTTTTGTGATACAGTTAATATGGACGAGGGATTTTACTTTATGCGCTTGACGTTTTTAGCTGGAGATAAATCTCTAGCTGCTAAAGTAGAACATTCTAGGGATAGAAATAATTCCTGGTATTTACTGCTAATAGCCAGCTGATCAAATTGAGATGGGCTGGGAAACCAAGTCACGTTCATGTGAGTGGCAAGAAAGTGAAGGCAGTGTGGCTGAAGTTGGAGGTTAAAATGGGGAACCACGCAACAGTCAGCACATGCACTGCTCTGATAACAAATGTTTACACTGTTGCAAAGTAAATGGTTAAATTTAATTTGGCACTGTTGTCTGAGGAATGCAGCTGTTTGGTTTGTGATAAATGGAGGAATGCTAACCTTTTGGTGTTGATTTACTGATGTATTCTGTGATCAGGAAGGATGCATGTAGAGTTGTTTTCCATTCCTCAGGCTGTGGCCCAGGTGTTTTAGCCGATGCCAAGATGCGGGTATTTGAGCGCTGTGTGTACTTCGGTGATTCCTGCCAGGATGTGCTCAGCACCTTGGGCTCTCCACACAAAGTCTTCTACAAGTCTGAAGACAAGGTGAGGGAATTCTTTCAGGCACAGACATTGTTCAGTGGTGTGTCAGTCTCGTCATGGTGCTTGTGTTTGGCAAGGTTAGTGAAGTTGAACTGCCAGGCAGCACAAATTACAAGTGCTTGACATATTACTTGGCATAACAGACCAGGCTGAACCATTATATAATAGGTTTTAAGAAGCTTTTTTAAAATCTAAATTGATGCAAATCTGTTTAAATTTATTTTTAAAAAATCAAATTACATCACGTTAACTGGTTTAAGAATTGTTACAAATGGGAGCACTTTTGTATCCAAATGTGCCTTAGCTAGTGTGTACTGCCTATTTTTTTTCAATTATAGTTTATATAAAATAACCTCAGCATGTACTTTGACCTTTTCCTAATGGTTTTACACAGCACAATGTAAGTAAACCTTTTAATTACGATAACTGAAAAAGCTGATGTGTCACTGTGCCACTGCAAGCAGATGATGGTCCTGTCGTGAAGCACAGTATCTTACATAGTTGAGCAAAGAGTCTCAAATGAGATTATAGCAATTTGTTTGAATGTAGAGATGTTATTAAAGGCACTCATCTTTGAGCATTATTGAATGCATCTGAAAAGTGTGTTTCTTGCAGATGAAAATCCATTCACCCTCACCACATAAGCAGGTCCCATCAAAGTGCAATGACTACTTCTTCAATTATTTCACACTTGGAGTGGTGAGTGGAAAGCTTCCCTAAACAATTCATGTAAACTTCTGATTTAGTTACACAGCAATTCTTTCAGGAGGCTGAAGGCTGTGGGAAATGAGACTGCAAAACTCTTGATTGCTGCCTTTCATATCTCTGGATATGAAAAGCTGCACTGACTTTCCTTTAACACTTACAAATCCATCAGTGGATGGGATCTTTGCACTTTTGCAGTCTCTTAGGTTTTCTCTTTTTTCTCTTTGTGCCTGATGCATAGGTTAACTAGTTCTTGTTCCTGAGATCCAGGCCTCTGTCCCACAGAATTGAGACAGATGTGCCATAACATCAGTTGTGAAAATTTGCTGAGCTGTGGGGTGTAGTTAAATCTTCATGTTCCTCCTTGTAGCTGTTTTGCTTTAGTCTACATTACTGTAAATAATATGCAGAAAAACAAGACCTCCTTAGAAAACTTGCCAACATTAGCAACTGCAGCTGCAGTTGTGATTGAGTGCTGGAGGAAATGTGTGTTACTTGAATTTACAAATAGTCTTATTTTCAAATACTACTTTTCATAATTTGATTCCGTTTCAGTGAGATAAATATATGTCACTCTATACAGGTGCTATTTTAAGTAATCTCAGGTTAGTTTGGGGAAAGCCACCTTCCTCTATCCAAATTGCTTCATCTGTCTTTTTTGTCTTCAACAGGATATTCTCTTTGATGCAAACACTCACAAGGTGAAGAAATTTGTCCTGCATACAAATTACCCTGGTCATTACAACTTTAACATGTGAGTATACAGAACTCGTCTATTAAAGAGTACTGAAAAGGAAATCTTATGTTCCCTTTAAAGAATTCCAATATTTTTTCATAAGTCTCTTTGTGTATCTAGTAACCTGTGGAGGTTTCAGACATCATTACCAACATTGTTTTAGTAGTATTTTCTTTTTACTTTTAAATGCCTTTATATATTGGCAAGTATGTCTTAAAGCAGTGAATGAGGTAAGATAGTTCTTGGTCCAGGTATGATGTTCAAACTCTTGATAGAGGCAAACTTTGTATTAGCAAGAGTGTCCATTTGCTGGTAGCTGTGTCGCTGTTTTTTTCGTAACATGATTTCAATTAGTGATTAAAAAATCTCATGCTTCTGAACATGTTTTCAATACTTTCTAAGTGTAAACTCTTTAGAGGAGGAATATGAGTTAGTGATTAGATGTCTGGTTAAAGCAGTTAGTGACAGAGAAATCTATAGTGCTGTTTAATGGCTAAATGTTTCTCCATCCACTGTGTGTAACAATAGAGTAATCTGTGCTGAAGGACTTCTTGTGTCCTCTAGAAAATTGTATTAGGACATTCCCAGGCTGCTGCCTTTTTTGATGTAGAAAATCTAAGTGAGAACTTAATCTGCTATCATAGATTCTCACTTTCATTTTATTATTGATGTGACTTTTCATTAAAGGAATTATTAAGATCTGTGAGTCTGTGGCTGTGCAGTTTATCTTGGCTTCTCTGTTTTCTAATAGCTTTACGATTTGCACTTTCTAGTTACCATCGCTGTGAATTCAAGATTCCACTCGTCATTAAGAGAGGTGAGCATTTCTCTGCTGTCCTGCTTCAGGGGGCACAGAATGCTCCAAGGGGAGCTAGGATCAGTTCTCATCTCTAATGGTCCTTCATTATCAGAGGATGCTAACAGTGACAGTCATTGAGAGAGAGAAGAAATTTTGGGGTTAGGTTTCTATTTAAGTGGAAAAGACACTTCAGGGCAAGGTAGCAGTTCTCTGATTTTACTTACACTACCTCTTTACTTATTTAGATCACACAAATATTTAGTTGCAACATCACAACATCCTGTAATGCTACTGCTCTGCTAAAATCAATTACCTTGTACCTGGAGGCTCAAAATCTGTAAAACAGTGTTAGTCTGAGCTCATCTGTCCAGTCCACTGATATTTAATGTAATCTGGTTTGTCTGGGAATGAAAATAAACACCCAGAATATGTTGGCTCTATGTGCTACAGACAAAGTATGTTTGTTTGTGTTCACCTGAAAATCTCTACTTGAAAAAATACATGTATAATCAGTAGTGCTGATTTGGCAAGGTACTAAGATGTTCCCAGCTCTGTGCATGTAACTAATCTCAGCAAAGTAGGGGAACCCTGTCTGAGGATCACAGTGATTGAAGTAGACTTCTTCAAAGTAAGAGTAAATGTGTTCTGGGAAGGTATTTGGATTATCCCGGGAATGCCAGATGCTGGCTAGGTTTTGGCCAGGGATGTTTTCCTCATTCTGATTGGTATTCACTGCAAGCACTTTGCTGTGTGAAGTGCAGTCCTCCTGTGGCTGTCACAGCAGTTTGAGCATATGGAGGATTAAAAACCTGGAAAAACAATGTTTGTGTATACAGGCATGTATGAAAGTTGATTTATACTTCAGCCAAGAGAATGAGCATGAATGTTCTCACTTCTAAAATTATTTTCCCTTAGGTTATTGAACGTCAAAGCATTAATTTGTGATTAATTTTATTTACCTCAAGTAGCATTATGAATTTATTCTTAATGTGTCTGGTTTTTTGTTTATTTGGCATTTTTAACCAGCTTTTCTGGCCTCTAGCTTATGTCCAGGACATGTAACAAGTTGTGAACAGATGTTATAACAGTTTTGAAGAGCCTGTCTTCTTCCCTCTGGTGGCAGTGCCTGATGCAGTTTTATTAGTTCCCTTTTGTAGTTCGAATTCAGATTATAAATTAAGAGCCAGAGTTCAAGTTGCAGACACTGAACTCACAGCACAAAGAGAGCATGTTTAGAGAGGAGAAAATACAGAGAAGCAAATGGTCTTTACTTGACTGGAAGCTACGTTTGACTTGTTTAGTGCCTAGGTCCATTCCCACTGCTTTGGGAATGTGCTTTCAGTATTTAGGAGTACCCAAATATGTGTATGTAACCTATGTATGAAGGTACTTGAAACCACCAGCAAACAGTTTCTGTTTAAGGCTGTGATTGTAAATGCAATGCTGTCCTTTTATTATTTAATAGGTAGGCTGCAATTCCCAAGCCCTCTGCCATCTTTATTTTGGAAGAGCAATGTTTTAACTGATTTCAGACCTGCCAGCTCCTGAGTCTCCAGATGTCAGTTTTAGCCAGCTTTCTTTCGAAGTGCAGTGGAGTGTTTGGGACTTAATGAGTGGCACATCATGTTACCTCCTTGAGTGGCTGTTAACTTAGTGCAAAGAGATGGAGTTTCTTTTACAGTGGTGTTCATCCATCTAAAATTCAAGCTTAAGCATTTGTAATCTTAAAGTTGGGACTTGCTGTAAATAGGGAGGTTTGCTTTATCACCTTAAGTGGCATTTAGTCAGTGTTACTGACAATTCTGATTGCTAGTGAATGCTGATAAATTTGTGTATGAACTGATCTAATGCTCCTGTGTCTCCTGCTATCTGAATTAACATCCAAAAATAAAGATTATATGGGGACTGTTCGAGCTTAAGCTATAAAAGCTTTTCTGTTTTTGTTTCATAGATAGTGCTGATTCCCAGACAGAAACATGTACAACATACAGCAAGGTAAGCCTGTGCAGAACTGAGTGTTTTCCTAATTTTTTTAAACCATCTAAATGATTCATGCCAACTTTACAATATACTTTAAAGAAATTACAGCAGTGGTATCATGTTGTTTGAAAGTGGAATAGTAGAAGGCCAAAAGTTTGTGTATATCTTGTGGTTTGAATATTTTGGTGTGTTAAAAAATTGAATTCATTTGTAATAGCACACTTCAAGTAAACTAAATTACTGCATTGTGGCATGGCTTGCATTTCAACACAGCTGCAGGTAGAAATAGTGAAGTAAGTGATAAGGGGAAACAACAGCAGTGGTGGCTGAATGTTAGCTAGAGACATGTTCCTAAACAAAATTCTCACAGAACTATTGTACTAAATGTAGCTCTTGCAGACATGTACTATTTAACAAGAGAGTCCAGTGCCCTTCCACTTTCTTCTGAAGGGCACCAGTAATGGGATGTTTCTTAGGCAGCAGCCTTTCAAAAATGTCACTGCCAGTGTGACACCTCCTGATGACAGCAGAAGACTCTACTGCCGTAGCACCTAAATGAACTTCCCAGCTGGGCAGTTGCTGCTGCGTATTTGGCAGCTGCATTAAGTTGAAAAACTTCTCAAAAACTGTGTTCAGCAGTGTCTTTGCAGTCAACTTGCAGCCAGGGTCAGTGCTGCTCTCTTGGCTCCTAGGGTGCCAAATGAAGGCTTTCCCTGGTGAATTTTGGGTCCCATACTGGGAAGAAAAAATGGAGTCAGCAATCTGGAAGCTGCGATTCTATGCTTTTTGATTTGAATTACTTACACCCTTCAGTGCTTTAACTTATTTCAGTCTTGTGTGTGAAACTGCAGCTTCTTGGAGTCTGGTTAGAGTGAGGAGAACTGTTGGGCACTTCCCAATCATTAAATAGTGCAGCTTTCCTCTTCTTCAGTCTTGTTGCTTAAATCAAGGAAAGACTTTGAGGAGAGGTAGCAGTGGTGATATTTTTCCTCTCTGCAAAGGTATGTAAGAGGATATTTTGTAGAAGTTTCCCACAGCTGCTTTGGTCTCTGAGGTGCCCCTGAAATGCTACGAGACTTTCCAGCTACATTTTATCCACAAGACCCATAGAAATGTTTATATTAATAATTCTAATTCCAAACTATTTTTAGACAAAAATGAGAATATATCTTAAGAGAATTTACTAGCCCTAGTACTGGATAATTCCATTACTGAGTATGGCTTCAGTCACAAAATACTTCTGTAAATACAACCTCAAGTTTATTTGACAAATAGGTTTGTCACAAACAAATGTGCATGACACTCTTCCTAGCTAAAAAGACGAGTTTTCTTATGCCTCATTTTAACACAAATTCGTTGATGTGTTTACAGTGGGACAGTATTCAGGATCTACTGGGGCACCCTGTAGAGAAGCCAGTGATACTTCACAGGTAAAAATCTCTCTCTTTATTTTGCTTGGCAAGGATTGGGCTGAAAACAGAGGATGAGGAAGAGTCTTTATGGCACTAGGGACTTTTGTACTGCTTTGCTGGTTAAAGTTTCAGGGGTTTTGGCCACTAACAAGACGAGATAGCATAGCAGCTCTGAGAGCACATGAGTGAAAGCATTTCCAAAATTCCTTGAACTGCGAAGTCCAGAGAAGATCTCAGAGAAGAATAAACAGTGCATAAAAAAAGTCTTTCTTTATGAGTAATAAATAGTGTAGAGTTTATATACTCTTTATATGTATTTCAATAGCATGCCATTATACAGCACAGTACATATGTGTATGACAATATGTATAACAGCAGTCTGTCTGAAGAAGCTTGTCTTTTATGAACCTACATGGTTCTACAGTTCCTTTAGGCTGACTGAAGATAGAATAGCCCTTAAATTTTACTGTGTTTCTGCAGGCACTGAGGTGGATGTTGGGTTAAATGGGCATTATCTGTTTGCAGAGTTGTCATTTTGTGATGTGAAACCATGATTTTTATCTCAGGACATGCGTAGGTGATGGGTTCTGTGCAAATACTGCAGCAATTTCAGATAAATTTAATGTATTTTTATCAGACTTTCACATGATTTTGACTTTGATTTTTTTCTTTTTCCCCCCTTAATCATTGTGCCCTTTGTTCCCCTTTACTCCTGTGTCATGCCAGTGAGATGATTAGAGCAGAAGCCATGTGATTCAAGTAAAGCTAAGGTGAAATAGTGATAATATAGAGCCCTTCTATTTTTTCCATCTGTGTTGTAGAGAGTAGTTCAACCAGAGAGCGCTTTACTGAGCACATCTCAAATGGCTCAGACATGCAATTTGAAAAACTGACCAGTTTGCAAGAGAGGACAAAAGATAAATATTCACTAGGGGTTTTTTTTGGCTGTAATCTAAAGTTCATTGCAGTCAACAGAAATTGTCAATGTAAAATCCAAAAATACCAGAAATAACTGGAAGACAGGTGGTACGTAGATGTTGAAAAACACTGTTTAATAAAGCTTGGATTATTCTATTTCAGCATCTTACAGGTTAATCTTCTTAACATGCTAAATCCAGTTGATTAATAGACAGTATATAGTAAATATAAATAATAGACTATATATAGTAAATACATATGGTAGAGGTTGAGACACAAAGGGAAGGATCTTGCACAAAAATAATGTGTAATAAGTAACATGGTGCTTTTCTCTTCCTGTGTATCTGGGGTTTTTTAGGGTTCTTCCTGTTCAAGTGAAGTGCAGGAGAGTTTTCCTGTAGAGGTCACTAGTGGCTTTTTGGTTACTTTATCCCCAGGTGTTGTTAATGGCTCTGTGGCATCAAGCAGAATTTCCGCTGGCTCACTTGGAGTCTAGCAGTGGTGTTGCATAATGTAGATGTACTTTCTTTTGATGAAAGCCATGATAAAGATGCTATAATTTACCTTATGTTACTGAGTAGTTATTCCTCCCTAAGAAGTTCCTGATCCTCACATATCCATTTTTAAATTTTTTTCCCTTCTTTTCTGTTCAGGTCGTCATCTCCGAACAACACTAACCCATTTGGGTCAACCTTTTGCTTTGGACTGCAGCGAATGATCTTTGAGGTTAGGAAAAAACCCTTTTATTTTTGTCTGAGCATGGGAAGATGAGGAATTTGCTATTACTGTGAGTGGCTTCTTACTTCCTATTGCAATAAAAGCCAGTGCTTGGGAGTGGTGTAATTTTAGTGCCTGTTGGCAGGAAGAGGCAACTGGGCAACCTCTTCTCTGAGGTTGTGCATTTGCATGTTAAAGCTGAATCTTCAAGTTTGTCACCTGGAGCTCATGCTAGCAGGAGATACATGCACATGGCTGGTTGGAGCATGCTGGTGTTGTGTCATGGAAGTCTAAGAGACAGTTTTTAGTAACTAGCCAAGAGCTTGTTGCTGTGATTTGTTGTTGGGATTTCTTTCTTCAGGCAGATCACTTCTGTATTCACCATTTTAATATTTCTGTGTTTCTGTTTAGTGTACCACTTCTTTTAATTTCCTGTTTCCCTGCTGTGCTTTTGCAGGTGATGCAGAATAATCACATAGCTTCTGTTACTCTGTATGGCCCCACACGGCCCAGCAGCCAGTTGAGAACGTCGGACCTTCCCCAGTGAGCATCCCCTGCAAAGTCAGCTAATCTCAATGCTACAGAATTAGTACAGCGTGCCTTGATTTGCTGCCACTTATAATATGGAAAGCACGTTATGATTTTTTTTTTTTTTTTCAATAAGCCTTTCCACCCAGGAACGGTGTGGAGAGGAAATTCTCTCAACCCTTCATCATGGGGCATGGAACTGTTGATGGAGGAAAGCAGCTTAGGTGCCTGTGCCGTCGTTTATTCCTCTCCGTTGCCCTCATCCTATGCAGCACAGACCTGAAGAGACTGTCCCTCCTTCTCAGCTGGCAGAAGGGGGAAATGGAAGAGGGGCACGTAATGACTGCAAGAATTAGAAGCACAAACTTTCTGAGCCTTGGAGCATCTGGAAGCAGGTATTGATTTTAGTCTGTTTGTGTTACTGTATTGATGTGGTGGTCACATTTTAAGAAAACGTGTGTGTATATATATATAGATATAAACACCTCGGTATTTCTGTGGCTTAGGACATTGTACCAAGTGTGACAAGGATGTATATATGTCCATGATTTCAGGCACCACATCTTTGTGTAACTTTAAACCAAGCAAGTAGCATGTGCATAATACTTGGTTGTAACATTTGCACTACATACACTTTAATTACTTGATAAACGTTTATCTTCACTGAGGAGCATCTGTGTACTGGGTGTGAGTGGGGTGTGGTGGTTATTTAATGTACACTGCGCATAAAGCTTATTTATACAGTGGATCAAATTTATCCACCTTCCTGCACTAATATGTACTTGATATGCTGATACATTTTTTTTTTTCTGTCATGGCTGGTTTACTAATTTTTTTCATATGCAATTTCTAAAGAAAAAAATTCTGGAAGGGGTTATTTCTATGATTGAATTATGTTTTAGTGAAAAGATTTGATACAATTTTTCATACTAGTGAAAAATTTAACGAAGAAATAACGTTGCCTCATTTGCCTCTGTTCCAAAATCCTTTATTCCTACTCTGTTTCCTCAGAGAAAGAAAAGCTGTATATAATGGTATCTCAGAAAGAAATTCTGGAATTCCGCCATCACCAAGATAACCTTTTCTGTAACTTTTGATGTATGATTTTAATTTATGCCAAAGGTTTAGCCAAAGACATCCTTGTTGTAGTTTCACCGTTTCTGTACATATATGCTAACTGCACACCCCACCCCAGCAGACAGGATATAGGCTTCTTTCTAGTTGGGAGATGCTGCTCGCGACATTTTATCCCAGGAGGATACTTTAGGTTTCTAGTTCTCTTATCAGTCTTATTTGGGAGAAATAGGTGGTCTGTCTTTGAAATAATGAACCCTTTTTAAAAATGGACAAGAGAAATGTATAATTTTATCCCATTTTTAATATTTTGGTGTCGCAACTTGTGATACATAGATGACAATTTTGTGAGTTTTACTATGTGTGTACAGATTTTTGTAAATATGACATTTTTGTAATTTTAACTCCATGTACAGTGTAATCCTGTATAGTTTATCAATGAATGAGAGATAGGAAATTGAATGTTAACTGAAGTTTTGGATCCTGGACCAGTAGCAGGGATAAATGTGTGTGTGTGTGAGACGTTCTTTGGCATTTAGTCTTCCTGTATACTGTGATACTCTAAACTGTTTTGCTAAAACAAACAAAAAAAGCCCCATGGAGAATCTAACGGATAAGGAAAAAGTTACTGTTTACCTTTATCCCTAGGTGTCACTCCTGTTGAATCCCTGTTCAATCTGTGCTGTCTCCTGTGATCGTTGCTTGCTAAGAAAATTCTATGCCTCAATCTTCCTTTTTGTTTCCTCTCTAATTTTAATTTCATTTTACATAGCCCTTCTGTAAATTAAATGGAATAATAATGAGCATGTACACTGAAAGAAAAATAAAAAGAGACTCTCAGTTACTGTTTTTGTGTTAAATACAGTTGCTGGGTGTTTTTGTAATAAAATCATGGATGTTCTTGCCTTTTTTTTCCCTTATCAATTAATTCTTTTTATTTTACTGGTTTTCAGACATACTTGCAGTACCTGACTAGTGTATAGTGACTTTATAGCCAGTTCACTATGTTCTCCAAAGAAACAGTAACTGACATAACTTGACATACATTAAAGCATTTTGTAAGGTTTTGCCCTACAGTGGAGAAGCAAAGTCTTTAAACTGAGGTCGATGCACTGTGAGTTCTCCATTGTGTTCAGAAATGGGATTGTTATGCTGCTGTCGGCCCTTGGGGCTCATGGAAATGGATCGAGCTTCAAAGAGGGGAATATTGCACAGCAGAAGGGAGGAAATGCCTGAAGTGAAAGCAGCAAATGTGAATTCTTGTACTGCGTTTGTGTGCCCTGAGGGAGCTCACAGAAGAGCTTTGGAAGTCTCCCTGCCCTGAAGGAGCTCAAAGGTTAATGCAGGGCATAAGGAGTGGGACAAGGTTCCATTTGGTTTCTCCTGCACTGGCTGTGTGAGGCAGGCAGAGCACTTGGCCCTCCTGCAGCATCCCTTGGTGCTGGAATACAAACTGACCTTGCTTGCTGCTTGGCTCAGGGTGCTCTTGCAGAATTTCATGGTCTCTGAACTGAGATGGGTGTGTGTGCTGATTCTTGTTACTAAAATGTGACAGCAATCCTGATGCTAACTGCAATTAATTTTAATTCATCCTTTTCTAATAAGGGCTCCAGATAAGCTGCAAGAGGAGATAAATCCTTGATGGGATGATTTGAGTAATGGCTATGCAGATGCCACCACTATCCTGCTCTCAAGCATATTGAGTTGAATTTCTTCAGAAGAACGAGGTCAGGCCTGCTGCTGTAGCATGAACCCTGAGACTTAGGACAGAAGTAGCAGCAAACCAAAGGTATTTAAGAGCTACAGTGACTCCCAGCTTCACTTGTAATGCTCTGGTGAGTCCAAGTGACTGAAATGGTATTGGTAATTAATAGTGCTCTCAACAACCCAGATACTTCTCTAGGTCAGCCCTGTGATATTGAAACTTTCTCTACACAGACAAAAAACTAAAGGCAGTTTTGCATCTTGGCTGTTGCTGCTGGGCTGAGCTCAAAGCATTTGACTTTTGGGAGAGGCAGATCTGAAGAAGCACCAGGAGAGGTAATGTGAAGCTGCTCTTGTGGGTTTCCTCACCCACCCTTTGTGATTGCAGCTGTTCACAACTCTTGTCTGAGATGTTTTGATTTGTTTGCTCCAGCCAAGCTGTTCCTGTGCTGATGAATTAGGGAAGCTGGTGTGGAGCATTTAAGGACTTGCTGGCTTGAGAAGTTTAGGATTGGGTAGAGGGGACTGATGGTGGGTTTGAATCACGAGAAAGAAGAGAAGAAGGAATAGAGGAGCTCTAGGGGACAAGGCAAGGACAGAAGGATGGCAGTGTGGCAGGAAGGGAGGCTGGGACGAGGCAGTTCATCTGAACCAAGAGCTGTTCTGTGCAAAGGGCTGCTTGGGGGAGCACGGGGCCAGCTCTGCCTCCCTCTCCCAAAGGAACCGAGAGATTTGGGCTGCATCAGATCCCATCATGCCAGGTGCCCTTGTTCCTTGTACTAATTCTCTGTGGTTTGATACAGATCCTGCATGTTGGCAATATGTGTGTTGGTCCATCATTTTGGTTTCATATGATAAAACTGTTTGATATAAAGTTAAATACAATCACATTTTTAATAAAACATGTAGTGCATATGATCCCCTTCTGATGTGTGCCTTTTTCCTTTGTAAAGAAGTGAGGAGTTTGTGTGTCTGCTTAACTTGCATATTGCAGTATTGTCCACAGTATTTCATTTGTTTACACTTATTAAAACTGATCGTTGTGCCCTTCTTTATGGTGAAGCTGACATTTCTTCCCGTATTCTTCAGGCCTTCAAGCAGTCCCTGGGCTCCTGTGAGGGCTCCAGGCACTGCTGTATAGATCAGTGCTGCTGTGTAATACTAGAACCCTCTGTTCCCCAAAATGCAGTTCCTGTCAAGAAAAAGCAATCTTCCGTTGCCAGGAGCTGTCACATTTCTAATTCTAAACAGATTTTTTTTCTGAAATAGTAATCATATGGTGTGTGAGATTCATGTGATCGTTCATATTCCAGAGCTCCCATCCAACCTGTTTAAAACAAAATCTTTCAGCACTACAAGAAGATGGTGATTCATTGTTACTTTGGGGCTGGCTGGAGCTTAGGGGCCAGCTGCCGTTTTCCAGAGGGAAATCGAGGGTGCTGCTGCCCCCTTCACAATGACTTTCTATCTGCTGTTAGAACCTGTTAGTCACTTAACTATTCTGCTAAGCCAGAACTTCTGTTAGGTTTTGTGCGTGATGGCTCAAAATGTACATTGAGAGTAAATCTGCATGTGTGAGTCAGCGTGGCTCTTACTTTGACAGAAATGTTATGTCCAAGCCCTCTCTGTTTGCTTTCTCCAGAGTATTTGGGCAAGGACCAAGTTGTCTGATTTGGCATGATTTCACATGAGCTGGTTGTGTTCAGAATAATTTTTGGTGTTGTGATGCAAGAAGCATTATTCCATGCTAGTTAAAATTGTTCTGTGTCAACTTTTGCCCAATAACCTTTTTTTAAATCCTTGATTACCCCAATGCAAAGCCCCCTCCTCTCTGCCTGACACTGTCAGACATAATCTGACACAGCCCATGTAGCCAAATAAATATCTCACTATGTGTGTCTGAGGAGTTAAAATACCAATTAGTTCTGGTTGGCTCTTTTCATGTAGAGTGTGGACCAGGATGTTTCAGAGAGAAGGTAAGGCCAAAGCAAAACAAGGGGAAATGAAAGATGGGGCTTACTGGAGATATGTAACTCTTAAGCATTAAAAGAGGCTCAGTGAAGCAGAGGGCTTTGTTACAGGCCAGGATACAACCAGTTCACACAAGGAGAACTGCACCCATGAAGGATTTGTTTCTGTGGGGAGTGAGATGTGTTACTTGGAGGGCTCAGGAGCAACTCAGATACTATATTCTTTGCCTGTGTGAATTTTTGCTGTAACTAATAAAGTCACTGTCAAAATGTTTTATCTGCCAAAGCTTACATCCCAAGCTCTTGTGGTGTTTGTGGGGATGTCTATTTTTCCAGCAGGCAAAATCATTTCTCCTCATGATGTGGAAAAAACGAGTGCTTAAAACAGCAGGAAAGGTAAGCTGGAGTTTGCAGAGTAGGTCACTCACTGTGGTGTAAGATAGCATTATTACAGTAGCATTTGTTCTGGACTAGCTGTAATGGTTTAATGTAATCTTTTCTCTTTCATTCATTAATGAATTCCCCTTTAAATTTTACTTCTTTAGTTAAAGTACTGCATATTGCAATTCTGGAAGCTGGTTTTAAGTGCCTTAATGCTTTACACCTACACTCTCTCTCTATATATATATATTCATTCCACTGAGTGCATAAGTTTCATTCTAGCATTATTATCCTTCAGAGAGACGTTTAGTTTAAATACCAGTCACAGAAAAATCCTGCATGATTATGCAATGTGCAATCTCATCAACTAAATAATCAAACCAGCCTGATTTGCTGTATTCCCTTTTCCCCTCTGCTCATCTCAGAAAAACTGCAGCCCTGAAATCCTGAGTTTACCCTGTCCCTTGCTGGGTAGCTCTGCTGCATCCACAAGCAGGGAGGCTATGGAGATTATTCCACCCTTTTCTGCTTCCATGGCCGCAGACACTATTTGTCTTATTTCACACCTTGACTCCCACCCAGCTCAGGCAGCCCCCCCTGGGACAAGGCTGCCACTGCAAACCTGTGTTATTTTACGTTTTTACCGTGGTTTTAGCACATGGATTGTCAACATATGGGCTGGGAAAGGGAGGGGGAGAGAGAAGATCCGTGAGCTGGGTCTGAATGGATTGGAGAGAGCATTGGGCTGGCCAGGAATGGTGGGGGAGCTGTTTGCCACTCTTGGAGGGACTCCGTTGTGCTCCTTCTTTGGGTTTTACTCTCCCACTTACTTTCCCCTCTCATTCCTCAGTATGGTTTTCTTACTGATCATAAGCCTAGAGAGTAATGAAAAGTTTTATTTAAAAGTTTTACTGGTTTTTAAAACTGTCCCTGCAGTTAGTAGCATCATTAGGGAAATGTCGTGGGCTGATTTTCTGGGCTGCTGAGACAGGCAAGTCCAGCTGGAAGAGGTACAGCTCAGGAGATCAGCAGTTTGTCATGCTGGGCTTTGCGACAGACTTTTTTCCTCTCTGAAGGTCTTTCAGCACTCCCTAGGGAATGTTCTCAGTGCTGATATTTAGTGAGGGCTCTCTGAGCCGTTTGATTATTTTGTACTGTTTGAGTTTGCAGCTGAGGTTTGCTTCTGAGAACCTGCTGTAGAAAGATGAATAATTAGGCTGCAGACAGGAAGCTCAAGACTTTAATACTCAGTTGCTTCAGAGCCCTCTTTGGCTTTCTTTTTTATGGTGTCTGAGTCTGCAGTGGCTTGACCAAGTGATGGATCTTGGCATTCACTACCAATTCATGTGTCCAGAGATGCACTTGGAGGTGCTGAATGTGAGGCTCAAGCCAGCTCTGCTCATTATAGTGACCAAATCTGGCTACTTATGTCCAGCAGGAACAAAACTTGACTGTGTGTGGATCCTTGGGACTCAATAAAACTTACTGTACTGTATTAGCTTCAGAAGTTTATGCCCGTACTGAGACAGTGTGCTTGCCTTGTTTGCTACCGGTAGAACCCACTTAGGATGTCTTTATGTTTTCTTTTCTTGTCCTGAGTTAGTCAGGAAAAAAATGGCCAAGGAAGGCTTTATAGCAAGCGTGACTGGTGCACTCAATTAGCCAGTTAATAAAAGCTACTCAGAAAGTAATTCTGAAAAGGATGGGTTTGGTTTTCCGAGATACATCAGAAAGGTTGGTAGAGGGTCCTTCCTGCCAGTTCTCATATGCATCTGGGGCTTTAGGATTTTCTGAAAAGACCCTCATCTTTAAGGAAACAATCTTCAGCTTGGGTGAAGTCAAAGCCTTTGCCTACTATAGCAGTAAGTAGATTTTAATAAGCTGCAGGGGCTGCAGCACTGCTCTCAACATTTCCCCAGAGCATTATGCTCACATATGGGGTCTGTGAACTTCCAGCTCAGCTGCAGAGGCAAATGGAAACTTAAAGCCAGGTCAAATAGGCCATGCAACGGAGGCTGGAGAACAAAAACAGATGGATCTTTCATTAATAGAGACTTTGGTGTTCACTGGATAAAAGAAATGAGCTATTCTATAGACTAAGACAATGGAGTAACCAGTTTGCTCTAGTTCTGTTTCTGCCTATCAGGGTATGTGCTGGCACAGACTATGTCAACACAGATGTTGAACAACAACTTTGATCTGGGACAAAATGCACTCATTAATGCTGTGTTGTGGGTAGATTGCAGATCTGAAGACATTATAGAGGGAGGAGCCAATCTGCATCTTCAAGTGTAGAAGGAAAACTTTAATAAGGACTGCTGAACCTGACTAGCTGCCTCATAGGAAATTACAAGGTAAACTTGTTTATTTTTCTGTCATTGCTATTAAATTAAGTCCAGCATAAGGAAAGACTTACCAAGTTATCCAAAATAATGAATAATGTATTTTTCATGTTACTGTCTTCATGAAAAAATCCCTGTGGTTTTAGTCTTACAATGTGTTTGCAGGTGTACTTGACAAACTCACTCTGACAACTAGAGGCACATCTGCATGCTGTCTTTTAATGATGGTATAAATAATTTCCCAAACTGTAAACTACTCACAGGTAATACATTTCTGTACAATCTCATAAATACACAAGTATCACACATGTTAGCAGACAGGGGCAGGGGTGACTTTGTCCCTCCAGTGAGGCTTTGGCTTAGTTCCACACCCTGCAGAGCTCCTTGTGAAGCTCACATGAACATTTTGTATTTCAGGATTGCATCCTGAAAATATCCCGAATGTAGAAATCTTTCAATTTCTATTTAGCTGACCTTTCCTTGGAAATCCATAATTGTAAGGCTTAAACTCATGATGAAAATTACCAACGAGTAAGGCTGTTGTCCACAGTGTGCCCACAGACACTCCCAGCCTGCTGTTCTCTTTGTGCATAGTTAGCGCCAGTACTGAGCCCAGGCTGCTGCAGGGTGGGAGGGAGGTTATACACGGATATGAAATGCAGCTGTGCTGCAGGCTCTGTGCAAGAGAAAGGAACTTTGGACTTTTCTGACTGATTGTAGTTTCCTTTGAAGCTGTGTGGATGTGCCATCCCAAGGGGTTCTCTGATGGATTGGAGTTTTTTTGAGGGGTAAAAAATTGCAAAAGAATTAACAAACACAGTATCAGAGGTGAATTCAGGCTCTGCCCCATGAATTTCATAGCTTTTTAACCCTGATTTAGAGGAATTCACATCTGCTTTGATGTCTGATAAAAGTATATTCTTCTAAGGTAGACTGCTGTTGGGAAAAACAAAATGCGTCAAAGTCTTGACTATACTTTGAAAAACTGAGCAATTCAGTGTTCTTGTCTGATGCTTAAAATACTTTAAAAGTTCCCAACTGAGCCTCGGGAAGTCCAACAGAAAGATTGCTGTGTGGTTTTGATTTCTTGCAATAAATTTAGATGGACTTTTATTCTGAAGTCCTTTTGTCTGAAAACTTCTGCCCTTCACATGACACCCGCAGCAGTATGAAAGTCCTGGCTGCTCTCTGGTTGACTGTGCTAAGCAAGAGCACCAAGGTCTGTAGAAACCAGCCCAGTCCATTCTTCGGTTTGAAGCAGCTCCCAAATGTGATGCAAGCAGCAGCTCTGTGTGGGGTTACCCTTATAAGCAAAGGCCAAAGGATCTCTCCAGATGCAAACCTTCTGAAAATCTGGGTCAGATGGTGAGAGTGATCAAATACTGCTGGATGACTTCTGAGTTTTCCCTGAATGTCAGTCAGCATAGTGCAGAGAGCCTGAGCTCAGGGAAGTGCCAAAACCTGCTCTACTGTTCCCCTGAATCTTGAGCATGTCAATGGAGCAGATATTTGAACTGAGAAGAGTGATGAAAAATCAAGACTCAAAGTGATCAACTCAAAGTTCTTGTCCTTTCTCTGAAGGCCCTTTGTAAGTCTGCTCCTTTCTAGTTATCTGCTTACCTGTCCTTTGCTCAACCAGCCACGCCAGCCTCAGCATCCAGTTTGATTTCTTGTAATCCACCTGAATTGCAGCGTGTAGGACCCCATTCCAAAAGCTGTTTGTTGTTGTCGTCTTCTTATGAGGCCTGCAGAAAACCAACCAGGCAGCAGCGAGGTGATTGGAGTAGACACTAAGGGCGCTTGATTTCCTGTACCCTACTTACTGTCTGGTCATTTTTCAATGAGTCCAAGTCAAGTAGCAAGTTGACAATGGTCCCTGTGTTCCCTGATGTCTGTTCTTACCCTATGTTTTCTTTCATTTCTCACACTTCTAACAGTGCTAAAAAATCTCCAAGGACTGCATTTTTCAATGTGCTTTTACACATTGTCCCACTAAGTACTATTATAAGCCTAATAAATAATAATAAATTATATATACTGTTATGATTATTTGGACTCATTAGTACAGAAGATCCCACATGATATGTATGTGCAAGTGTGGAATTTGGGCAAATTCCTGCAATTGTTTGTTGTCTTCTCGTAACGTTGTAAATAAGATGTGCTAAAATACTTGGAAAGTTGGTTTGTTGGGCTGTGTCGGTTCCAGGTTCCCTTTCTTGGCTGGTATGCTGTGTGTGCTGCACTCTGCCTGCATTATCTGAGGGGTGAGGCTGGTGTTGTTATCTGAGCTTTCTTCTTCCATTGGAAAGGCTTCTTCACCTGCTTCTTCTGAGTGCAGGAAAGCCGTGGGCTGTGGAGCAGGTTCCACATTAGCCAGATCTCAGCAACTTTCAGGCTGTGAACTACCATGAGATCTTTGTAAAAACAGGGATCAAACGTCTGTAGGTGTGGGGCAGCAGAAGGCTTGACAATGCCAAAGGTCTTGAATCCTTCGTGTAAAATGGGCTTGAGGTTGATTCTCTGTAAGCACATGCCCAAAAAGACGTCGTCGATGGGGAACAGCTCCACCTCTCTGCAAGCCCTAGAGAGCTTCCTCATGGTGCGGCTGGACAGCAAAAACCCTCCTCCTCCTGCGTAGGCGGGGTAGATGCTCAGCCCGTACATGGTCTCTGGGATGTAGTATTTGCTCTTCCGGACACGGATGGGACGGGCATTGTAGATGATGTCCCCAACAAAGAGGTCTTCAGTGGGATCGTGTCTCTTGAGGAAATCAACAATGTTCTCAACGTTGACAAAAACATCAGCGTCACCTTTAAAAATAAATTTCACACTGTGGCAGAATTCAGCAGCCCAGCTCAGGAAGTGGATCTCCTTCAGGGTCAGGTTGAAGAAAGTGTCCATGAAGTCCCAGAGTAAAATGTCCCGGTATGTCTGACTCTCCTGGTGGATCAGGGTCTCCCATGTTGCCAGCACTGTCCTATTCTTTGGTGTTCCCAGGAGGAACACTCGCTGGATCTGCTCCCCATTCACCAAACCCTCCCTGCCCCAAGTTTTCCGGACAATCTCACGCCTGTCAAAGTCTTCAACTACTGATTTGATAGCAATGAGCAGAAAGGGACCTCCCGGTGTTTTTTGGCATTTCCTGGGCTGGTTAATGAGGAGATTGAAGTTCCTGTTATCCTTGTTTAGGAGATAGAGCTTGAAGTTGAAGGCAGAATCAGTCAGCGGGGGTGGAGTTGTAGTTTGGACCCTGTTTTTGGCCACTTCTGTTTGTCTCATGACAGGGGTAACTTGGGGTCTGGGGGCAGTTGCCTCTGCTGGCATTGGTCTCTGAGATGCTCTGGGATCTGAGAATATTTTTGGTGCTACTCGAGGCTTGTTCTGTGTTGGCTCCTTCTTTCCTGCCGGGACTAAATGCTCCAGTTGGGAGTAGAGCAAAGAGCAAAGCGCTGCCAGCAAGAAGAGGGTACAGATCGCATCCCCTTTGAGGCGAACTCTCATTGTCTCTCCGGTGTTCCTGGGACTGTTAAAAGCTGTGTTTGAGCTGCCTGGCACCACTGTCCATCTGTAAATAAACACAGGGTGTGTCAGCAGTGAGGATTTGGCAGGTCTGAAGCAAGCAGGCAAGACTAACTGAAACACCATTTAAAAACCCAGCAGCAAAGCACATTTTACTCACACAAGCACTGAGATGTTGAGGAACTTGTCAGAAGGCACACGGGCTTGCAAACTTAATGCTGATCCCAGTGCCAGCTCTGTGACTTGGTTAGTTCAGTCACTAAGCAGTCATCCATCATCCTGAAAACCACTCTCTAGGCACATCCCAAAATCCTGCATCCCTTACTGCTGAACGTGTTTTGCCATTTCAGAGATTTCACTGGGAAAAGCAAAGTGGAAAATGATGAATGATGCCATTCTTCCATAAGTAATTACTTTTTTTTTTCCTAGCTTGATAACCATTACTTGCTGCTTTTACCCTTTTTGACCCAAATCAGGGAGGCCCAGAGCTGACTGCTGAAGGGCAGACTCTTCATGGCAGTGTGTTGCTGGTTTTTCCCTGCACACGGAGCCAGCTTTTGTTAAACCAACTGTGATTTGTATTCAAAATGAATATGTTGGGTACAATCTAGAATTCACACAGGACCTTTTCCCTGCCAGTATTCTTTATAAAATATTAAACCATTGTAATTAACTTCCATTAATAAAGTTAGAAGGGGCCATGGGTGTTTTTCCTCTGCCAAATCACCCTAACTCCTAAGTGAGAGGTGGGGAAATAAATCCCAATATGCAGAAGCAAGACAGAGCCTAGGAAAATTTTGTTCATATATGATAGATGAAGCTGCCTTTTGAAATACAGGATTTTTTCCTCACTTACACTTTTCCTGGAGATCTTCTGTCTTATTTGATCAGTTCTTCAACTGCAAACAAAATGAGAATGAAAGAGCAGTAAGAAGGCAGCAAGCAGCAGGTAACCATAGTCCAGGGAAAGAGCTGGTCAGGTGTCTGCAGCTGCAGCAAAGGCAGGTCCTCTCATCACCCTGTAGGTGCAGCCACTCCCCACAGCAGCAACAGCAGAGCTGGACAGAGGGCACCCCACAGCTGCTCCAGGAGGAGGTGAGTGACCATCATAATTCCTACAGTCCACAGCAAAGAGGAAGTTGAGCCCCACTCAAAAATTCTCCCACAAGTGCACAGAGTTATTTTATACACCCAAATATTATAATGTATCATGTTCATATGTGATTTGTGGCTCTATCCTGCCTGTGCTGTACTAATAGAAGCTACCTGTGAAGATACTATGGTTGTCTGTCTTGAATTAGCTGAGATCATATCCAAAGACAACTTCTGGGATAAAAAAAGCTGGAGAGGAACTTTTGACAAGGGCATACAGTGATAGGAAAAGGGGGAAGTGCTTGGTAAGAATTTGGTGGTATCTGTTTTAATAAAATCTCCTTTTATTGTCCTGGATTGGATCACCTGCTAATTGTTCATTGACCATCAATTTTGTATCAGCCATAATGTTAAGTTTTCAAACTCAAAATCAGATTGACGAGTCTGTAATTATGAAGTAATAAAATGGTGGCACCTGTGGTATCTAAGCAATATTTCAAGACTTAGGAGGAAGAAAAATTGTTACACCGATTGATTCCTTGGCCAGTCCCTTTAACGTTCTTAGATGCACGTTATTTGGACATCATTATTTAAATACTGTGCTTTTTCATTACTGGTTAACTTCACCTCCAAGTTACTGTTGAAATAGAGAGTATTTCATTATCATATGCAATTGCACATCTTTTTCCCAAGTACAGCTCCAGAATGTTTACTGACCTCATCTGCTTTGTCTCCATTATTTATGAAATCGTTATTTTGGAAAATAGCATATCCATGCCTTGGTGTAAGGCTCTTTGCATTCCTGGTGGATTTAAAATCATTTTGGCCTTGTCCTGATGACCATGGGTTTTTTCCTTAGGCCTTGTTTCTTGCCTTTTTCTGCCCTCTAATAGAGGTTTTCTTCATTTGTTAGCTTTTTTTGTTTACCTTTCACTCCTCTCCTAGGCGAGGCAGATGTTTTCACTGGCATAACTTTGCTACTAATAGCAGGATTGAAGAATTTTCTCAGATGTCTTGTAAATTGTTGTTCAAATGTTTAGAATATTCAGGATCTGTTTTCTGTTTATGTTCTTTCTGCCACGTGGCTTGGCTCATAACTATGTTCAGCCTCATGAAACAGTCCCTCCTGACATGTATAGGCTGTTGGTTTGCATTTTCCATCTGAAGTCCCATCTCTTTCTTCACAGTAATAGAAAATTTCTTTTTCTTTTTCTATGCAAAAGTTTCATCTTATTTCAGCTGCCAGGCTCCAGATGGTAATTAAGGAGCTGGATGAGAGTCCTGGCTTTTTCCTGTGTTTAATGTTATCGGCAAGGGTTTGGAATAAAATGTGTGTGTCATGAAACTCGTAATTTCCATGGCTTACAGATTTATCCTGCCAGCATCTCAGAATCTGGCAATAAGTGCCCTTGGAAGAGCCAAGAAAAACCCTGAATTGTTACAAGCCTGGGCTGATAGCCCAGATTTTCCTCTGTGTTTTCTTTTATTGAAAGTAAAGGATCCGAAAGAGCGATTTCCATGCTGAAATATTACAGTTCAGTGCTGAATATAGACCTCTCATTTTCAAAAGAAGTTGCCAGCACTTGAAGTGATTCCTTGATCTAATTATATGGATTTTCCAGTCTTTGTTAGATATTTCCTTCTTTGGAAGGAAAATACCCTCGATTATTACACCGGTGCAAGCTCTATCCATGGATATCAGTGTGGGAAAAGCTGTTCTGCTCTGGAATACAGAGGGACTGACAATTCTGGCAGACACTCTGGTATGTCCTAAAGCCAAAAGGATTATTCATCCACCTTGACACCAGAGGAAAAGAATTACAGGGCTATCAAAGTGAGCAGGAAACATTTGATGCCAAACAACAGAGATGAGAGCACAGCACATCCCTGAGTGCTGTATCTGAGGCAGATGCACCTCTGCTTCCTACGCCGCTGTGGGGAATCTCCACCCAGCCCGTGAAATGGAGCTGGGCTTACCAACTGCTGCATCACTCAGTGCCTTGAGGAATGGCTTGGCTGCCAGCACTGCCTCCTGTGTCCTCCAAGCTTGGAAAAACAGGCAGCTGTCCCTCTTTGTGTTGGCTGGCTGGGGATGGATGCAGAGGGATGTTGAGTCTGGCTTGAAGGGGTCTGAAAGGGATAATGGGGTTGGTCTCCCCAGAACAGCGGGGTCCTGGGGAAGGCTGGGGATGTTGTGTCCCGGGCTGTGAGCACCAGCAATGTTAGAGAGCTGAGCTGGGCAGTAGGAAGAGGCTGACAGGTCCCATATCCGTGAGGTGGCAAGACGGGTAGCCCATAAATAAGGAGTGAGTTGGAAGAACCAAGGGGGCACAGCCCAAGAGGCAACGAAAGGCTGGAAAGCTAGAAGTGGCCAGAGTTGGGCACAGCACCCTGATGAGCATCCAGGAGGGAATTTGACCTGTGCTGCTGCACGCTCAGGCAGAGGGCCCAGTCCTCTGCCTGGTTTTCATTTATTTGAGAGGAGGATTCTGAAATATAGCCAAGAACAGCTGCAATAAAAGCAGTTAAATGATGGTTTAAAAAAATTAAATTGCTAGCCCTTCATTCCCAGTTGAATGATATGAAGCCTTGAGCTCATCCTGGAAATCGTCTTTTGCAGTAGTCATCACATCTCCATCACTTGGCACTTCTGCTCAGGGCCAAGGTGGGAAAAGTCCTCTGGATGCTGTCCCCAGATTCAGTCAAGAAGCCTTGGTGATTCTGGTACATTGCTTTGTGCCTTGAGGAGTGGTTATTCGATCCAGCCAGCCCAGGGAAAAGCAGCTGGGATAGCCAGGCAAGCTGAAAACGTGGTACACTGAGCATGGGGGTACAAAATCAGCAATGAGCTCTGCTTCCCCCTCATCCCAGCCCGGCTCATGGAAGCATCCATCCCCACCAAGCATGGCTGTGGGGTGTCCTCAGATCAGCTTGCTCCCTGCTGCATGGCAAGTGCTTCCCGCTCCCTCCTGACTCCCCTCCTCTCCTGTGATGCTGGAGCTGGCACTGGTAGGTTTGGGTTGGGCAGCAGAAGGACACTGTGTGGCCATGCAATATGTGGGGCTGTGGCTGCTGATGGAGGTGTCTTTTCTGTTTCTCTGTAAAATGAGCTAGAGAAAGTGCATGGGATCCAGCACTGATGGGTTTGATGAGGTTTTCTTGTAATCATCAGAGAAGCTTGTATAATTCTGGGTGGTGGGGATGCTTTGAGGCAATGCTTCACGTTTGGGATATTTGTTTTCATTTCATGTTGGCTGAATGCATTTCACAAGAACAAAGTCATCTGGTAGCAGCCCTGCTTGGGCTCTGGCCTGCAAGGGGAGAGGTCTGTGCACGTGTCCCTCTCCTGCCTTGTTCACAGGAATTTTTCCATCCAGATTCCCTCAGCAAGAGCAAAGCAAAGTCCCAGGACCCTCCTCACCCGGTTTCTCTGCCTCAGGAAGAGTCCTGACACCGTTCAAGAAACAATAATGACACACCCTATGCCCATCCTGCAGCTGGGGCTGTGTAAAACAGACGTGTGCAGATGAGCTTTATCCCAGCAGAGCAGGATGCTGACACCAAGAAGGCTGCACTGCCTGAAGCCCTGGAGGCTGCATCTTCCCACTCACACCCTTGGTCCCATCCCCTGAGCCCCTGAGGGCTGGGAGAGTGTTTGACTTCTGTGTCTGCACCAGTTCAGTTTAAATGTCTTGCTGAACACACGGACACGGGAAGCATTGTTTTGGGTGAGGAATCACATGTTTTGCTCTCTTCAAGCTGCACTGGGCTGCCGTCCTTCTCCTACCCTTCTACAGGAACCTGAAGTGAAGTGCAAAGGCCAAGGCTTCAAGTTCTCAATCTTGCTCTGGCAAAACCTCATCTGGGCTTTTTGGGATACCCACAGGGAAATGTGTCAGCTTCGGGCACTGACGTGTGTGGGGTCATGTATATGGGGTTTGTTCTGCCTCACATACAAAAACTTGCATGAAACAGCTTGAGTTTAATCATTTAAACTGGGTTTGAAGTGTTTAAAGGGGAAAAGTAGCTTTGTGTGTTGGAGCAGGGGAAGAAGCTCTGTTCCATTTCTACGTTTGGGTGTCATGTAGTGGGTTTTATTCCTGCATGGTTTTGGGTTCCTTTCGTTCCTTTCGTTCCTTTTGTTCCTTTCTTTTCCTATCCCCTGCTCTAGGCAAAGTCAATAACCTCATCAAAGTTATTGCTTTAAATGGCCTTGGTGCCGAACATCTCTCTGCATTTCAGGGTGGTTGTGAAGAGGTCTCATTTGGAGTTACAGGATTATAAAGTGATGCTGAATTATTTGATCTTCTTGATTAGAAGACAGAGGTGGCTGGAACACAAAGACCCCTTTTGGCATGCTGGTAAGTGCAAAGCCCTAGAAAAATGAAGTAACCAAAACACTCGCTGTGCTGCCTTACCAGATAAAAACTCATCCTATTCAGCTGCTTACAAGTTCTGAAGTCTATAAACAAACTGAGAGCAGGCTGTAGGATTTAATTAGCTGAGAGTCTTGAGAGCTATCCCAGGAGCTGGGATCATGAACCAGGACCAAAGGAGCACAGTGAGAGGGGCAGAGGCTCAGTGCTCAGCTGCACACGATGGCACAGCTCAGACACTGCTGGCCAGTGCCACCGACACAGCGCTGCTGCTGTTACTTGCTGTAGCAGCACCTGGAGGCAAAAGCTCTGTTGAGCCAAATACTGAGGAAGCAGGTAACAAAAATGCAGGCCCTGCTCCAAAGACAATTTCCAACTTTCCTGTCAGAGCTGCTTTTCAGGGCATTTCAAATTTTTTTTTTCCAGGCCAGAGCAAACGAATGGATGAGATCCATGCTGTTACAGGACAGGGAGCCTTATTTATCTGCTTGCCCCAGTCCCCAAATATGTAGTTTGATCAGCTTCCCAGCTGGCTAGTCCCATTTTACTGCAGTTTCTCCTGTTGGCACTGCCGGCCTTCCCTTTGCAATGCCAGTCACGTTGGATAACTGCTTGCAAATGGCTGCTGCGGTCGCCTCCTTTTGCCTTCCACCCCAGTCACGAAGCTTTTCTGAAGTGTACAAACTTAAACACAGAGGAAGGGCACAGCTGCGGTGTGAGGGCTGTTGAGATGGCTGTTTCCATGTGCAGGGGTCCCAGGAAGGACCGTGCCCCTCCTCGCTGGGCACCGGTGCGGTGCCGTGGCAGCTGTGCCCGGGAGCGCCGCTGAGCCTGGGCAGGAGCTGCTGCTGCAGGCCGGAGCTCAGGAAGGGCTGGCTGCCAGCCCCCTGCTCCCCTCGCCCTGCTGGCCCGGTGTAAGTCACTCAGGCACGCGTGGCACAGTCTGGGGGCTGCAGCTCACTTCAGCAGTGCGTGATGTTTTCCCGTCCCTTTCGGGGCAGGACGTGCCACGGGGGCAGTGCCCGCTCAGGACCGTGCTGTGCCAGGCACCCGAGCTGGGCCCCAGCAAACCGGGAAAACACCAGCTCCTTCTGAGCACGGCACCACATCTCTGATGAGAGTGCTCGGCCGCCTGCAAGGTAGGAGAAGGTGATGCACAATGACCTTTTGCAGGCTCAGCAGCCTCCGGAGCTACTTTCCTACATTCAGAGGCAGTCTTGCTCATTGGCAGTCTGATTTTCAGAATGGCAGAGGGCTCAGCAGCTCGACTCACACCCTGAGTGCTTTGGGGAGACAGGCCCCTCCTGAGTGGCCAGGGTGAGGAACCTGCCCTCTCTCTTCCAAACGTTAATTTTTCCGGGTCCCAGGAGGAGAATAAAGCCTTGCAGGCTTGTGAAGAGGTAAGAAATAGTCCCTCTGAAACAAACACCTTCCTTTCCCAGCCCTCCCCGGGCTGCAGTGCTCACCACTTCTTCAGCTCCCAGACCCTCTTCTGATACGATAAATAATTTGCCTGATGCAGCCCAAACCCAAGCAATTGCAGTGCAGTAGCATGGATGTATTGTTACACCCAGGCTCAGATGGGAGAGGGAGTATATGCTGATGTGCCCCACTAATTTCAAGACTATACCCAACAGATAAGTTTCTCAGAATCTGCCCAAACGCTGTTAAAAAATATGATCAGTAACTGCCTGTTTCACAGGGGCTGAATTATTTTCTATCTTTGTCACACTAGAGAGCTTGAAAATTCCCATGTTTTGCTCAAAGCATACCACAGCGTAACATGGGGAAGAGTCCTGTCCTTTTACTGATGAAGAATAGCTTGTAAATATAATGTGCCACCACTGGAACATGTTTGTGGTTGGGAGGAAACCCTGTCTCAGAGCACTGCAGGCATTGTCTAAAGAAGCCCCAGACTTCTTTAAAAACAACCTAAACATTCAAAGAAAGTTCTTTGGAAAGTAAAGTGTAAAGCAGATGTCTCAGGGCTGGAGCCTGTGTGTTCAGAGCCTGCAGCCGACCCTGCCGCGTGTTAACCATCACGGTCCAGGTTGCTGCATGTAACAACGTTCAAGAGCAACAAGGTAAAAAGAAAAGCTGGGAGCAAAGGGAGGCAGTAAGGACAGACTCCAGTTCACCCTGCTCGCTGCACAACTCTCCCCAACCCGCCCTGATCAAACACACTTAATAGATACTTACATCCCATTTGATAGCGCTGATCCTGTGTCCCCTCGGTAACGTCTCTGCAGCGGGCTGCCAAGTAGGCACATCTGGATGTAGTTAGCGTGAGACATTCCTCAGCCTTCCAGCGGAACCGAGGAAGCCCTCGGGGCGCGGAGCAGCGCTGGCTGCGGCGCGCTCGGGGCCGCTCCCCGCTGGCAGCGAGCGGAGCTGCCCG
>VWZW01003082.1:1507285-1520683 GCA_013397115.1 Edolisoma coerulescens | reverse complement strand
AATAGGAAATATAATAATTTTTCTGAGTTTCTTTTCCTTTTCCTTCTACAGTTTGGCTTTTTTCTTTTAATTCCCTTGTAAGTATTTACTTCTGCAAAAAGTCAAATTGAAAATTTGAGGTTGGGTTCAGCTCAGAAGTTAAATCCACTTGGGAGTTGGTTTCTTTTTTTCCTGATAGCGAAATGATGGGAGGAGGTGTGAGCTGAACAGTGCAGAGGCTGAAGATAGATTCAAGGGTCCCTTCCAAAACCTGGAACAAACCCCCGCCCCCCCTTTTTTTTTGTATTTAATTTGAAATACCTCAAAACAATTTTTATTTGGAGCTAAATCTAAATTGCCATCACTACTGATCTGCCAGCTGAGTGCAGCCGTAGCCCTTCCCATCGCTGTGGCTGTTTCTTTGTCTCTGCAGTGTAAACAATGAAACAATGACCCTTATTCCGCTAACAGAGGCCAAGTGTCTGGAGTGCCCAGACCACGGCCACTTCAGGAAGCAAAGTTTTTCATTTACTTGTCATAAAAGCAGGTTTTGATCTACTCTGTTGTTTTCACAAGCACCTCTTTTAAAAACACAATGTAAAAATCCCTTTTTGTAAGCATCTGTGGGGTTTTTTTGATATATTTTTGATTTCAGCTCAGGTGTTGTGCTTTACTGAAGACACTCTCATGAAGAGTGGGTTCCTGCTGGGCCACCCTCGGGCCCTGCACTCGGGTGCTGCAGGCTGGGAAAGTCCTTTCCTCAGGAGCGGCAGCTGCCGGACCCACAGTGGGTCCCTGCTGAACAGCACAGCTGATCAGAAACCTCAGCCATACACGTCACTTAGCTTCAGCTCTCCCTGTGCCAGCCCGAGCTACCTCTGGTCTTTTCTTCTGCAGCAGCAGCCCCAGGCTACTTTTCATCCCTGCTCTGTAAGGAGGCAGATGATGGTCATGGAAGCAAAGACCAGGCTCCTCTCTGCCTTTGCTCAGAGGCGCTGGCTGTGGAGGGAGGGCGACTGCTCCCTGAAACCACCAGGGACTCACAGCAGTTATTTCCACCATGATCCCTCACCCAGGTTTTGGGACCTGCCACCTTTTTGCTTGTTCTCATGGGGTGAGAGTGGAAACAGAGGCTTTCATTGATGTGAGGTGCCTTTGTGGCTGCCGTGGCTTGGAGAGTCACGCAGGGAGCTTGGAGCTGGAGGAGTTTCTCCATGGGTGCTTCTACCTGGTGGTTGTCTCAGCTGGACCTTGTTCCCTGGGCACTGATCCATGGCTGGTTTATTCTTCTCACTGCCAGCAAAGGTGCCCTTGGTCCATCCTGTGGTGTCACTCTATCTTACAAGACTGGGTCAGTGATCTCCCTGACCCTCCTCAGTAGGTCAGCCCTGTTGAGCCCAGGTTGTTGTGTCCTTGCAGCTGCTGTAGGGCAGAGCCCTGCTCCCCTCACTGTGTTCCTGCAGGCATCGGGCCCTGCAGTTGGGAATACAGCTTTGTGGGAGATAAAGAAGGGCTGATCTTGTGATTTTCAAACAATGTTTGAGATTTAAGAGATTCAGGGTAAAGTACATCTCTGCTCAAGTTCATGGCAAAGGGAATGTCCCTGGATTCAGCTGTCAGGTCAGCCAGTGGCTTTCTGTGCAAAGCTCCTGGAGATTTTATGTCTCAGCTCCTTGGCTCCTACCTACAGGGCAGCCTTGTGAGAGAGCTCACTGGCAGCGAGGCACTGGGGATCAGAGTGGTGCTGTGGCCTCAGAGGAGTCCCAGATATCCAACAGCACTGAAAGAAACACAGTGAGCTCCTCCAGCTGCCAGGAGTGGGACAAACCTCCCCTTCTGGCCATGCTGGCTGGAAAAGGCTCATCAAAGCAGTAAGTGGAAACTGAACAAACACGGAGGCGTGGCTTGGTTTTGTAATCAGAGCCGTTCCCTTGCAGGTGGGACACCAGCCCGGCATGTCAGTAGAAACGTGTGACTTGGAGCAGGACCCTGCTGTGCATCCACCCTTAGGCTGGATGCTCCTCTGGAGCTGGTGATCACCAAGGTGGCCAGAACTTCAGTGACCCCTGTTCTTACTGCTGCAGTTAAGTGTTCAAAGAAAGCCTCTGAGGCAGTTTTCATCAAAAGTATGTATTTATTTATAAAAAAGAATGGGGGAAAATATATATACCAAAGTGCTTTTTCTATAAAAGACAATTCCTTGGAGGCTGAATGTCCTAGACCCAAGTATGCCTGGCATTGCAGTCCATAGCTGTAGATGGCTGATCCAGATCTGATGCTGAATATCATGGGAATTTGGAATTAGAAGGCCAGCAAGGGATTTTTCCACTGAAAACTAAGAGACATTAACCACACATCTCATACTGGTTTCTATTAGAGATGTACAGCCAGATCCCTTCAGTGGGTTTAAAATTCAATCCAGAGAAAAAAATTTTTCACTCTAGGCCTTTAATTGCTTCACTGTTTGAGTCCATGTCCACACAAAAGGCACATGGCCAGACCCCCCTCCAGCATAAAGCACCAGTGTCATGCACACACTGCAATATGTGGGCTAGACTCAAGAAACCCTCTTGACTCCCACTCTTGTACCTCTGTGGTTTAAGGAATACAGTACCAGAGGTTCATGGCTACGTCAGAATTTTCAGATAAACTAAGTCAGCAATTTAAGCGAATTTCAGGCTCCTCATTCTGTCCATGCTCACTTCTGGTTTCACTTCTGTGGGCAGCTGCCGGGGTGTGGTTCCTTTGGGAGGGGAGACAACGACCCAGGCAGCAGGACAGCTCCTCAATGCTGAACCTGGCTTTGAAATGAATGGCAAAATTAACAGATATTATCCTTTGAGACAATTTTGTGTCAGGGTATCCTGTCAGGTTTGCTTCTATCAGATGCTTCATGTCAAGTGTATCTGGTGAGCATTTTAACTTCACTCTCCTCTTTGTTATCATCTATTTGAATACTATAGCTCAGCTATGCCAAAACAAATCATTCAAATTCTCCTTTGGATGGATCTTTTATTCCTTCTGGCAGACTGAAAGGAGACTCCTTCAAATCTGAAACATGGTTAAAACTACAAAAACAATCTGTACCACAAAAAAAAGCCCTCCTGGATCTCTTCCTGTAAGCACATTTTGGCCTGATTTCTGCTGTTTGTTTTATATTTTTTCTATTTTAGATTTTACGTGTAATGGATTAGCACCTTTATTTGCTTTTAATAGTGCGTTTGATTCTGAAACACCACCACCACCCCTGAAAATATTTTTTTCACAGATATATCTCAGAATATTGAGAAGAGAAGTTATTGGGATAAGGCCAAATTCTCCAGCAGCAGCACTGCCCATGGCTAATCTCCCACCATGATGACGTCTGGTCATGGAAAAGGAGGCATGAAACAGCCACTGCTATGTCCTAAACCATGCCATGGGCTCACGACAATTTCACCATGGAACATCACTGAAAAACCCTTTTCCTTCAAGCCTCTGCAATGAAGGCACCTGTGAATGCTGTTAAAGATTATGATATTCCAGAAAGGTTGCCAGGGGCTCCAGCAGTTAATGGCACTTCTGACAGGGAATATGTGAGTAAGAGGATATACACATGCCAATTGCTGGCAGAAAGAAAACGCACAACGCTTGCATTCAGAAGAAAGCATTCATGGTTAGTCCTCTGTAAAAGAATAATAGCACCAAAAAAGTTTTCTGGACTTGAAGTAGATGCTGAATAACAAGACTTTCTCATTTTGAGCATTAACAGCTGCTACAAAAACTAGTAATTCTCACTACTCAGTGGCTGCCTTATAACTATATGTGCAAGTTGTGCACATGAATAGCTGGTCTGAGAGCTCAGAAATATTCATTACAAATGAGACAGCAGGCTATGCATATGACTTTGTTTTCTTAAAACATCATTTCTGCAAAATCAAGAGCAAACTCTCTTTCTCTTAAAGTAATTTTCAAGTTTCTGATTTTTAAATTTTTTAAAAATATGATTTGTCAGGTGGGTTTCTGCCAAGCAGAGTTCCCCAGCTCGGATCTGGCAGGAGAGCTAAATGCTTTGAGGTATGGTTCCACAGCAGCCTAAATTAGCTAAGATCAGCACCACTGTGTCAGTCCTAAAAGCAAAACAGTCAGAGAGGTAATTGCTTCATTTTAGGAAGAGCACTGGCACTGCTGGAAGGGAGAGGGTAGGATGTGGAGCAGGAATGGAGGAGATGAGACTGCAATGGCACTGATATAAAATGGCTTCATAAAAGGTGATGGAGCCACAGTCGTTGCAGAGATGGTGCCTGCATGAAGTCCTGCTTCCTTGGAAGCTAAGGGCAAGATGGAAGCAGATTCACTCACACCCTGAAAACCTTCTCCCCATCCTTAACCCCCTTCCTTTCCCTTCCTGGCTCTGTATGTAACCTTGGGGATTCAAAATCTGCAGAAAACAAGTCATGTTTCTGTGGCTTACACTAAAGATGTGATACTCAGCTCATCTGAGGCACATGGATCCCAGCTGGGTCAAAGCTGGCCACCTGAATCCTGCCCATGCAGGTCTCCAGTGACTGATGCTCGCAGCAGGTGTTCCAGCAGAAGGTATGGGAACGTCCCCAGCCCCAGGAGCTCGGATCTGAGCCCACACCTGAATCCGAGGTTGTGCTCCTCCTTACTGAATGACAGCTTTGACTCCAGGAAGGAGTAAGATGTGAGTTGTGGTTTAAAAGGCCATCAGGCCCTGATTCAAAGTTGTTCCTACCATGACTGCCAGCAGCCCGATATTCACATGCACACACAGACTTTGTGTGTGTGGCCAGAGCCACCCTCTGCATCTGAAATCACTTCCACGGCCCACTGGCTACTCCCACGGATGGGAAGGGCAAAAAAGGATAGAATTAATGGAAAAGGATTAGTAAAAACCTATCAGGAAAGCACTGGGAATACGTCAAAGGTAATTGAGCTGCTGTTGTGCTTCATGGGGCCCATGTCATGCCAGACGTTTGTTGCTCTGTGCATTGTTACAGCAAAGGTGCAGCTGCTCTGTTGCAGTCTGCATCAGCCACAGCAGGGGACACTCACCTTCTCCCACTGGAACTGAAAGCAGGAGTCAACCTTGGGGTTTGGGAGATTTGTCTCTTAAACCATTTTTACCCTAGAAATCAGCGTAGGTAAATCCAGGCACAGTGGCAGCTGATGCTTGATTGTCACACAGTGACAGCAGTGCCAGCGAAGGGCTCTCTGTAGATCCTGACACCTGTGGGACACAGCAGTGTGAGCTGTCCCCTCCAGGGGCCCAGCAGGCCAAGGGTGGGTGGTTAGGGAGTCAGTGAAGGCACGAGCAGCCAGCTGGCTCAGGTGATTGCTCAGCTCTGTGGGCTCAGGATGGCATTTGATGCTGCAGTGCACCTGAGGCAGCAGTTCCAATCCATGCTCCACAGGTATCTTGCTGACGAGGAGACTGTTTTCCTTCCAGCACTGTGTTTTGCTTTCCATAGCTGCAGGCTCCCTCAGGCTGGCAGGCAAGAACTAATTATCATGTTAATGTCTACCACAGATGAGAAAAAGTTGACAATCATTGTCTGAATTTGAGTTTGTCCATATTGTTTGTTCAGTGCCTGCCATTTGTTCTACAGCAGCAATCTTTTATCCTGTGGAAGATTATGGCTGTCCCAGGTAGAAGGAAAACCTTCAGGTGGTGAGAGGTGGGAAGGAGCTATAACAGAGCAGGGTAGAACATACTCTTGCCATAGATGTTCTTTGTTCTTCAAACAAAGAAGGAAAATAATGTAAATTTGACTTTTCCTTAGTTTTCCTTTCGTCTTTACTTGATGTCATGGCTGAGGGCAAAAACGTTTTCAATATAAAAATACATTGCAGCACTCCAGGTGATGGCCCTGGACACAGCCTGAGAAGCAGTGGTATTGTCTGCTTCCCAGAGAAATTCTATGAGAAGTCTTGCTTGCTTTTCTCCTCTCCCTCATTCCCCCCTAGGGCTCTCTGTCTGGCTGCTTCCCTGTCACAGTCTTGAAGGAAGTCAGGGTGAAAGCCTCTCACCAGTTCACAGGTAGTGCTTTATTTCTGGAAACAGGATGAAGTAAGGAAAGTCAGAGGTCCATGCTGGCTTCTGCCAACACAGAACCTCTCCCCTGAGCATTCCCACTTAGATGGAAACCTGTGGTGATATTCAGGACTTTACATTCCCAGACACTGGCAGCAGTTTCATAGAGTAGCTAAAGCAGGAAAGCCCTTAGCAATGGCACTGTCCCTTGGGCTCTAGGAGCAGTCCTCATTGGGATGGAGGCCCAGGAGCTCCTCAGCCAAGCTGATGAGACCGTTTTCTTCCAGGGCTGCGACCAGCCGGGCTATGGTGGCCTTCTTGCCCTCGGACTGGATGAACCTGAGGAGCAGCTGGTAGGCCTGTTCATAGAGTCCCTCTCGGTCATACTCCAGGGCCAGGTTGTCAATGACAGGGTCACGCAGGGCCCGGCAGGATTTCTGCAGAGAGCGACCCACTTGCTTCCACTTCTTGGACACGGACTTGGCAAACTTCTGGTGGTCGTCTGGTGTGATTGTTCTGTTGTCTGAAAGGGGCAGAGGCCAGGTAAGACATAAAAGTTTCATGGCTGATGTGATGCAGCTTGGGCCAGTTCAAGGTTTGGTCAATATTCTGTGGAGCAGGGAGTCTGAGCTCCCTGCCTTGCCCAGCTGTTTCCTTACAGAAATCCTTCCACAGCAACAAAGCATCTGGGCTTGCCCCTACCCTGCGAGCTTGGGAAGGCCTGTTTTCTTTTTTTATCCCTCAGAACTGTCCTGTGGTTTGCCAGAGCTCTTTTTTTTTTTCTGATGGACACCCTTTTCATTTGCTTTAGCCTTTCAAAGGCAACTTGGTAAGGCCTTTCTGACCAAGTCCCCTGTTCTCTACCTAAGCATCCTCAAAACACTGAAATGCTGACAGGACCTCTCTCCTCAGCTGTTTAGCACTGGAGACTGTACACAGCTTAAGCAAGCTCAGAGATGAACTAGCTTATCTCAAGCTGATATTGCTATGTGAGACTGTCTGAAAGGTCTCTGTAGGAACAGACCCCAAAGCCAGCTGGTGAACTGAGGGAGCCTGGACAAATCAGTCCTGTCTGAAAGTAGGGCTGAGGGTGTCCACAGTAACTTCCCCAGTCTGATCCAACCTACACTATTAACTCACCTCAACCAAGTGACATGGAAGAAGAGAAAAATACTCTATATTCTTCCTTTCAGTATTAATTTTAAAATGTGATGAACCTGGAAGGAACACAGACTCTGAAACATCTGGTTCTGTGCTACCCCAGAAAAGAAAACAGGTTGAGGCCGGATCTGAAGCACCATGGCAGTATCTTAGGACTGCTGCAATTCCTTCCTTACAGGATGCTGGGAAATCCTTGGTTTATCTGAGGTAGACCCCAATATGTAGTCATGATAATTCTCCCTCATGGGCTGTGAGGCAGACCAAGGGCTCTGTTGATCAGTTCTAGCTACTCACCAAACTGTTGTCCCTGAAAGATGAAGGTGACTTGTGGGGGAAGGGAGCTGCCTTGAGGAGGATAAGGCAGAGATGGGGACTTCAGAGATGAGCAGTCTTTTCCAGCCATGTTGTTGTTGGTGCTCTGGTGAAGCATCAGGCTCTTGAGGCATTGCTCCAGCTCCGTGATCTCCTCATCGGGCAGGCGGTCAGGCTGTAACACAAACAGCATCAGTGACTCCTGCCAGGGCCACCACCTTGCAAAGCTGTAGATGCTGGTGTCAAGAAAGGAGCAATGAGATACAGCATGAGCTGTCAACCAGCCAAATGAGATGGTCTATTGGAGCCCTGGCTGTAAATGTGTGGATTTGAATCTGTAATGTGATATGAAATAGACAATCTCTCCCTCCTGGGTTTCTCACCTGCAGCAGTGAGTGCTAACAAGTTGCAGAAAACTGCTACTAGCCCAAGTTCATTTCCAGCAGCCCTCAGCAAGAATTAGGGTGCACTGCAGGCAGCAAGGCTTCTCCCAACTCCACAGGAGGGTCAGACCCACACAACAGGGTGACCTGATCCAACAGCTCATGGCCACCCAAGCAGGCAGCTCCTGTTACCCACCTTCTCTCTCTCTCTGCCCTTCTGCTCCCTAAGGTTTGTTGTTCCTGGGTCCTCGCCAAGCCAGTTTTTTCACTAGCCAAGAGAAAATTAGTCTGACCTCCAAAAAGCAGGTAATGAGAAAAGGAGTAAAGAAGGCAAAGCACATGGGAAGAGTCAAACCCGGCAGTGCTGTGCCTCAGTCAGAGCTAACCACTGGTTTAGCTCACTTACAGCAGGTACCCAGCACTGCCCTCAGCTGCTGATGGCTGTGCCCCAGTGCCATCTTTCTGCCTGTTGCACTGTTAGGCAGGGGTCACACTGAGTCACTTTTGGAGACCTGAGAATAAGCCCCTTTCTTTTGTCCAGTCAGCTAGTTCAGCACAGGGAGGGAGCAGCAAGCCACAGCTCACAGAGTACAGGATATCACATGTTGTTTGGTTTGGGGATGAAAGGTTTGAGTTTCATTCTCTGTGCTTACAGAAAAGCAACCTGGCAAAACATGCTCTTGTGCCTGATATTCCTGAGTAGATAGTGAGTGCCTGTTTCCCAGGACCATTTAGAAGAACCACAGATAAAGTTCCAGATGGAAAAAAAAAGAGGAGGGGAACAAGTCAGTGAGTTTAATCATGTCAAGTGCCTTGTAGTGAGATGACAAGATCTCACTGTCCTTGCAAGCAGGATTAGAGTGCCAGTGCCAAAATGGGCGATGAGCCAGATGTTAGATGAGAGACTTTGCCTTCAGAAGGGCAGCCTGCTCATGCTGGCAGCAGATGCTGGGTGTCCCCACTCTGACACAAGTGGTTGGTGTGATGTGCAGTGTTTGCACTCACTTCCATTGCTCATTTCCAGCTGCAGTTTACCTTTGCCATTCTGGGAGGAGGCAGTGTGTGAGGCAGGGGAGGGAGGTGCAGAGCAGTGATGGTTCCACCCAGGACTGCTGTCCTCTCTGCCTGCCTCACAGCTGTATTGAGGCACACTTGTGCCCTCAGCTGCACCGTCCAGAACTCCTTGTCTTAGAGGGGATAACAGCCACGCCAGCTGTTATACACAGAAGCCACAGTGAGTGAGCAGGATCTTTGTAGGCTGCTTTAGGTAACTATCACCTTTCCAGAAAAGTGCACAGCTCTTTTCTGAGGAAGGGCAGAGCTATTTCTCCACATCAGTTAAGAGCTGAAGGACACAGAAGTTTGTTAACCCAACATGCTGCAGCAGAACAAGATTTGCACCCACCTTTGCAAGCCCTGTGCCACTCCTCCCCGTTGCTGCCCAGCCTCCCTCCCTTTCCCACTCACCTTTTCTCTGTAGATGCACTCCAGGCAATGATCCTCATCCGTCAGCATCTTGTCAAGGTGCTCACTGCCAGCCTTCAGCTCCACTTTGAGAGGCACCATGGTTGTGGCCAAGGAGAGCTGGAGGTGACTCTGGAGGGACTTCTGGAGCGCTCCTTCCCGGTAGCTCTGCAGGAAGCGGCGGCAGTTCTCCTGCTTGCAGAACCTGAGCTGGACTATCAGGTGTGGGTGGCTGCAGTGCACTTTGAGCATGTCCACACCATTCATGCTGCCTGTGGAGTCTGGCAGGGAGAAGCGAGCACAGTCACAATCCAGGCATGAGCCAGCCCACCCAGACCCACACCCATCCACAAGCCTGCAGTGGAGTAGCTTTAGAATTCTCTTTGTGATAAAGTCCTCTGGGATGGAAAACCTGTATGTAAAACCAAGAGGGAAGGATTAAGTTCATGCTGCCTTGCCACCACTGATCTCCATGAAGTATGGTGTCCAACTGAAGATGTATGGAACTACATCCCAGGTAATTATATCAACACTACTTATTAGGGCAAGTTTTAAATTTGAGGTTCCATTTCCAGGGCAGAGATGGTTATGACAAACTGGTAGCACAGCAAAGTTTTATAGATGAAAGCTCAGTTCAGCTCAGTGCTCAGCCAGCCTTCAGTCCTTGCGACTGGAGTTTTATGCAGTGATGAAGGTCCTGGAAAGAGACCCAGTGTTTCCTCTCCAGCCCATGCCTAGAGCTAACTTCTGTCTCTCTAAGCCTTTAACACATCTCACAAATGGCAAATGACATATCCAGCCACAGGGATTAAGCTGCTTGAGATTGGGCCTTGACTTGTTATTTTGCACAGAGAATTAATTAATGGTAAAACCTAAGCAAGGAGAAGCCAGGGATGTACCCTCTAACATTAGTGTAGGAGGAGCACGAGCGATGTGGAAACAGAAATTGCCAGGACTTCATTCTTCCTTCTCCCAGCAAAATTTAATTTTTATTAGCTGTGCTCATTATCCTTGTCTCCACAGGTTTTTATATGCTGATGATGACAGTTCAAAATACGTGTTTTTCTCTTTTTTTGCAGCAGAGGCCCATGGGAGGCTGCTGTACTGCTTCCAGACCCAGCTGAACCTCGTGGGCTGTCATTGCACAGGGCTGTGTGGAGGCATCAGCTCACACTGGAACTACATCAGGTATTTCTAAACCACATGTCATGGCATGGAGGACAATCCCAAGGCAAGGCAGGCTTGTGTGCTCCACATTAAGCAGGACAAGTGACTTGGCATTTAAAAGTACAGCATCTGACAGCGGCTTTACATGTTTACTAAGTCCTGTTTGCATCCGGTCTAGTTTGGACCAGATGTGTAACTGGCACACGGGTTTAGGCACCTAGAAAAGGCATTTTAATTTACTATGGATAACCAGGAATGTCTTTTTATCACTTCCTTCATGCTTTGCTTTTTATGAGTGCTTATTAAACAAAATTTCCATAACAGGGCAAGAGGGCTGGGGAGAGAAAGCTGCAGAGACATAGAAACCTTTATGAATAGTGTACAAGATAGCTGTACAGCTACCTCAAAAGACAGGACTTTGCAGGCATTTCTGCATGAAACCTCAGACAGCTGCAGATTTCATGTCCTTTTCAGGTCTGAATAAGCATGGTAGAATCTCAGTTTTGTGAGCTTTCCTTTAAATGTGTGAGCAGATTCACATTCCAGTGCCACAAAGCAGCCATAAATCAAGCCTAACTGGACAATCGTGTTAGGCTGCCTGCTTCCTGTTTCCCATATTTGGATCGAGCTGCAAGACGAGTGGGCCTGTATTGGATAAACTGACTTGGCATGATTTCCAGAAGAAACTGCAGAATAGTGAGACAAGCCCAATTAAACAATGCAGTCTCAGCCGTGTGACAGGTAAAAAACACCACGAGAGTCTTTCTAGGTAAGTGTGATGAACTCTTCAAACTACTATTATCTGCAGTGTGCTTGGTGCAAGGGTGGATAGAGAAACATAGTTTTATGGCTATTTGCATCTCAAGTCCTTTTTTGATGTAAATAGGGTTTACATACACCTCAAGCTAATGTGTGTCTGTTTATATCAGAAATGAATTTATACTGGCTATCACTTGATTTTAAAACCAGCTTCTCAAAGCAGAAATTATGTTTCTGAGGTGGTATAAAGACAGCAATTAAATCTTCTTTCACAGCAATTGCAATCTTTTCCCCTCTTATATAAATTGATTTAAACAAACATTCATAAAGTTGGATAATTCATAGGATAGTTCAAGTTGGAAGGAAGCCCAGGCAGTGTCTAGCCCAACCTCCCGTGCAAAGCAGGGTCAGCTCTGAGGTCAGAACCAGTTGCTCAGGGCTTTATCCGGTCCCGTTTTGAAAGCCCTGGAGGATGGAGAATACACAGTCACTTGGGGCAACTGCCTGACTGTCTTCATGGGGAAAATATTGTCCTTCTATCTGGTGTCTACCCCTCATTTCAATTTGTGCCTGTTGCCTCTCATTCCCCATGCACTACTAGGAAGATTAATGTGGAACAGTGTGGCTCCATCTCTCCCTCCCCACAGGTATCAGCAGGCTGTTGGTAGGTCCCCTGAAACCTTCTCTTCCCCAGGCTCAACAGGTCCAACTCCCTCAGCCTCTCCTTGGTGAACCTCTGCTGAGCTTGCTCCACTTTATTGCCTTTCCTAGAGCGAGCACGAGCTCCCCTTACCCATGAGTGTGAGATTAAAGGAGGGCATGGCACTGCACACCAAGATACTGGAGAGGATGGGTACCTGCTAATGCCAGCTTCAGGGCCTTGAACACACAAGGCTTCTTCTGGGAGCTCTCGTAGAGGGACGGCAGAGCGATGGTCTTGCACGTCGACTGGAGGAAGAGATAAGCGCTGCCAATCCAAGGAGCGGGGCTGCCTGCCATCTCCAGCACCCTACAAAATCACACAGGCAAGCTCAGAGGCCATAGGGGAAACGGCCTGATGCCAGGGGAGGGCTACAGCACAGCATGACAGACTTATGGGTATTTACCCTTATTTCTTAGAGCAGTGCTGATGTTGCTAAAGCAAGTGTAGCCTTTGAGGGGTTTACTGTTACTCCGTAAAGCACAGCACAGTGGGACACGTATCCCAAAGACAGCAGCCCACAAAGCTTTGCTTTCATTTTCCACTGGAGGCCATTCATTTTATAGTCCAAAGATACTCTGAAACAGTTTCAGTCCTTGTGCCTCGGACTGACCAGCCAAGCCGGCAAAATGTGAAACGATTGAGGTGCTCCAGGGAGCACCCAGCAGTCCTGGCTCTGGCACGTTCCCATGGACTGAAGCCCTATTGCAGCCAGAGATGTTCTCCTCAAGTTCCTGGTCCCGGGTTGTTCTCAGGGCCCACAGCCCTTGTAACAGTACACTCTACACAGGCAGGACAAGGGTAATGGTTTTAAAGTAAAAGAGGGTAGATTTAGATTAGATATAACGAAGAAATTTTTTACAGTGAGGGTGCCGAGGCACTGGCACAGAGAGGTGGTGGATGCCCCTTCCCTGAAAATACTCAAGGCCAGGTTGGACGGGGGTCTGAGCAACCTGATCTAGTTGAAGATGTCCCTGGTCACCACAGAGGAGTTGGACTTAGAGGGCCTTGGAAAGGTCCCTTCCAAGCCAAACCATTCTGTGATTCTATGAGTCAGGAGCACCCCGCTGCTTTGTTTATGCCCTTTGTTCTTGTGCCTCGGCAGCGTTAACCCAGCGGGTGAATCTTCCCGTCCAGTGAGCGCTGCCCCATCCCAGTCCCCGCTGCGCGGTCAAACCGCTGTGGGGTGCTTTAGAAAACCAGCCCCGGCCGGTAAGTCACATTTGTGATCATGGTTATTGCCTTTTTCGCCGGCTTCTGGCAGGCGTCAGGCCGCTGCTGCTCAATTCCCGTCAGAGCCTCGCTGGGAGGGGGCTGTCCCTAAGGGAAAAGCGCTGGAGCCGCCGCCGGCCCCGGTCCCGCCGCGCTCTGCCGCCCGCGGGGCCAGCGGCCGCTCCCGCTGCCCGGGTGTCCGCTCGGTGCCCGGGTGTCCGCTC
>VWZW01003082.1:1460908-1506885 GCA_013397115.1 Edolisoma coerulescens | reverse complement strand
GGGGGAGCCCCGGCCGGGGCTTGTCGGGCCCTGACGCCCCCAGGTGGCTCCGCCAGCCGCCCCCCCAGCTCGGCCGCTTGGTTTCTCGTGTAGGGGAGGCTGTGTCAGCTGGCAGAAATGCTCTGTTCAGGTGGCTCCGGAGCTGCCCGAGGGCTGGGACCGGGTGTGTATCCCTGGAGCATTGGGGATGGAGGCGAGTGGGGTGGCTTGAAGCCCCTGCATGGCTTGTGGCTGACACACGCGAGGCTGGCGGGTCCCGGCTGGGACTTGGGAGCTTTCCCCCGCGGTGCTGCTAATGAGAGCTTGGATAGGTAGAGAGAATGAACCAGCGTTTCCCGAGTCCACGACAGGTTCTGTGCCAATCAAAGCATGATTTCGGTCTCCACTGCTCAACCTCAGGTAGCAGCCTCCTGCCCAGGCTGCGTCTGCCTTGAGTACGTGCCCTGTGAGCTGAAGGATAACAGCAGCTCCCTTATTTGTCCCCAGCTGGTGAAACGCTGGCGTGGGCCTGGGGCCAGAATTTGTGCCCACGTGCAAGCTGTCGTCACTCTGGCTTGGCAGTGGTTTGTGCAAACTTGGGGACTGAACTACAAAAAAAAAGCAGGAAGCATTTTGAAACACTAAAAATACATCTATATCTGATGCTATTTTACAACAACAGTATTTTAACAATATAAACTTAATTTGTTTGCTAAAGGGAAAACGTGGTTCAAATAGATCTGTAAAGGGGTTAATCTGGGCTGGATCTCCTGGGTACTCTGGTTCACAGGTTCAGATCCAGGGGGGCAGGCAGTGCCCAGACCCCTTCAGGGTCAGCAGGCCTGATGGTGCCAGTGCTTCTGGAAACAAAGCATTTACTTGCTAACAGTTTAAGCAAGTGAGTTCATACATTTAAGGTCTAATGGGGTTAAATGAGCTTGGACATCCCAACATTTCACTACAAAAACCAAACCTGAAGCAGTGCTGGCTCCCAGAACCAGGGGGGAACCACAGCATGAGTTGCTGTGGGGAGCATCACCCACCCATGTCCTGTAAATGTTTTCTCCTTGAAGCCAATCTGCCTGCTGTGTATTGTGGGGTTAAAAAAAGAATGGGTAGCTGAGCCCCAAGTTTCTCTTCTGCTAACCCTTGCTGAGTGTGTGCCTTCTGGGAGCATCCCATGGGGTGAAATCAAAGTGCTTGATGAGCACTTGGAGTTTCATCTTGTTGTTTCCCACTTGGGAAGTAAAGATGGCAGTGAGGGCAGAGGCTGTGGCTCAGTGGGGCTCAGCTGGCACAAAATTGGGGTGTCAGGGTTCAGTGGCATGTCTGCCTGGGGCTGGGATAGGACAGGCTGCCCTGAGCTGGCAGCAGTCAGCAGGCTACAAGCTCAGTCTTACTGTCTAAGAGATTCAGGATCCCTCTTAATGGCTCCAAAGGCTTTAAGGAAATCATAAAACGAAAGGAGCTGAACACATGAGATCTCATTTTGCCTGAACATTTTGGCAGATGTGTGTTAGAGACAGTATTAAAAGCACCTCAAAGTAGAAAAGCAGTGGCCGAGCTGTCAGGGTGATTGTCAGAGAAAATGGCAAGAGATGCTGAGATCCCAGGAAGGAAGCAGGACGGTGTCACTTGGCTGCTGTAGCCGGGCTGGGTGGGAAGGGGGTTGTCACTGATATGATGGTAGATAAGATAGTACAGCTGCTGTGCTGCTGCCACCTCACACTCAAAGTAAGGAGTCACGCTTCAAAGCAGCACATTCTAGAAAAACCTGCACTTGTGTTCCCCTCTGTGTCACGCTTTTTGCGTTGCTGCTCCGTACTTGCTTCATGGGTTTCAACTCTGACCCTCCTTCGAGGCTCTCTTGATGCACAGGTTTTCACTGAAGTGAAACCTGTGCTGCTGAGGGGATGCTGTGACTCTGGGACCTGGGGCACCCATAGCGAGAGGGCGTGCCATGAAATTCAGAGTGAGACTGTGAGACGTGGCCCACACTCCCATGCTGCCCTGGCAAGGGGAATGTTTGCTTTTAAAAATCTCTTGCTTGGCTATGAGAGGGCTGAAAAAACATGTCATGGTGGTAGTTTTGTTTGTGCAGAAATCTAGAAGAGAGGTGCAACACATTTTGGAAGAAAGTGAATGGAAAAGTTAGTAATGATCTGATCTGATGCTCTAAACCTTCTTCCCAGGCACTTATTCTTCTGCATTATAGTTCACAGGAAAGGTTGATCAAAATACACTTCTCCCTTATTATGTCAGACATTAGAAGTGCAGTTTCTGCAAACTGGAGTCACAGTCATAAAAGGCTTTTTTCCCAAACTGTGACATCTCATCACAGGCAAGGACCACTATCATTAAGCTGCTGGTTTCTACTCTAGGCCTTCTGTTGCACTATCAGTAAAAAATGGATATGTGAGGCTGTTTTCTGTGCAGAGCTTCTGCTTGCAAAGAGGTTTTTTCCCCCACAGTTTGAGAAATCTATCTCAGCTTTTTGAATACCAGTGCAACAGTACCAGAAAATTCCCTTGCATTTTTATTACTCAGAGTAGCAAAACCTCACTGTAGGAAAAAAGACCTTTTTTTCCCCAAAAGCTTTGATCTGACATTTTTAACTCTTGAAACGTGTTACTCAGCTTCTTAGGACTGATTGAAAAAAACTGGCCAAGAGATTTTCCTAATTTTTGGTGGTCAAATTCAAAATACGGTGAAATTTCAAGTTTGAATTTTTTTTTTTTACCTCCTCTGTAGTCCAGTTTGATTTGTTAGTTAAATCCTAATATGCATCTATGTCCCTTTTTTTGTTGTTGTTGCTGTTTTGGTTTTCCTCAACAGAGACTCTTGAGAACTGGAAGTTTTCCCATGTTTAAACCTGACTGAATTGTCTGCAAAATGTCTGCTCCAGTGCCAGAACTGTGGCATTACATCCCAGAAGAAATCTTTGTCCGAATATTCTCTTATCTCTCTCTTTGAGATAGACACAGAGTCTTCCAGGTGTGCAGACAAGGGGCTGCAGCAGTTTCTTCCAGCTCTGTTTGGCACTTCATGGGGGTCAGGTAAGAGGAGTGGGGTCCTCTGTCCAAGCATCTTTGCAGGAATAACCAGATCGTTGTTTCCAGTGTGTGTCAAACATTTACTCCACTCTGCTATGGCAGTATTGACCTTGTGACTTCTGTGTGTGGTGATGTTATCTTGCATGAGTAGCACCTGCTTATGTAAAAATTGTGTTACTTGCTGGGTGCGAGTGAAATAAAAAGCAGTGACTTTTTTTAGTTTGCTGATGGTGATTTGGGTTTTAGGGGAAATACCACAATCTTAGGTACATTGTTCTAACTTGCCCTTTGAAAATGGTAAGAAAAAATGAATGCATTGTTAACCTTACTGTGACACTTACCTTGTCTCTTCTCACCTCCTGACTCTTTCAGTGTTTGGCCTTAAAGGACTCTGTAGGCATTAGGTGAGAACTCTGTTTCATTTTTTAGCAGGAATGTTGAGCTTAGCCTTTAGAAGTTTTTGCTAAGGACCTCAGGAAATTTTAATGTTGATTTTGTATTTTATTATGTTATTTAAAGAGCAGTTTCTGAGTTGAAATGACCCTGGCATTAAGCCTCACTGCAAGCATGTATTTAGAGCTATCTAAAGCATTTATATTAATGATAAAACCATGTTGTCTAATAGATTCTATGTGTAGCTGTTTTTAGCATCCTCTTTTCTCATGCAAGAGCTAAATAATTTCTGTTGACAAATAACATAGGATCTGCAGCCAAACCTGCTTACAGTTTTGACTTTTCAAAGTCTTGCTGAAGATCTGCAGCCCTGAATCTGGCCAGCTCTTGTTCGTCTGTGCCAGCCAAAGTTTAGGACAAGAGAAGTCCAAAATAACAATTCAGGTGCCTTCACAATCCTAGGATTGCTGTGCCTGGGTGTCCCACAGGCTCTGGGCAGGTGGGTTTGCTCTGGTGACTTGCTCACCTCCCAGCACAAGGTGGGCAGCACGTGTTCCCTTTGCATGACGCTGCGTATTTATTCACAGCTCTGCGAGATCGGCTGCAGTGCATTTTCATTCTGTGTATTGTTCTCTGGGGCTGGTGATGCCATCCCATTGTGCTGAGTTTTTAAGAGTGCGAGCAGCACTGCTGATGTGACTCCCTGGACGCCTACTTTCCACTGGCCTGGGATAAAATTGGGTGGTTCATTCTCTGTGGGACGCCGGCGCGTGCAGGGAAGCAGGCGCGCCCGGAGCGATGGGGTCAGTGTAGCTGGGACACTGCAAAGCTATGCAGGATTCACCCAGCTCTCTGGTGATGGATGGATACTCCAGCAATGTTCCAGCCTTCCTGACAAAACTCTGGACGCTGGTGGAAGACCCGGAAACGAACCATCTCATCTGCTGGAGTTCTGTAAGTACAACAGATGTTGGGTGTCACTAATGGCTGCAACACCTGGGAAAACCCAGCTGTGAGGCCCGAGTTCTGTGTGGCACAGGAGCTGCCCTTTGCTTGGCAGGTGCTGCCCAGTTACTGGCAGAGTGCAAAAACCAGGAGTCAAGTACAGGCACTTTTGGATATACTTAGTATTAATTATCTGAAATATTGTGGCTTTTCTGTTTCAGAGGGGCAACTCTTTTGTGGGTGTTTTAATGATAATACTTACCCATTTCACTTGAAACATCCTAAAAAGTGTCTGATATTCTAATTCTAAGAATTCCAGGTGCTTTGAGAGAGTTGTTTTTCACCTTGCTTGAATCTGCGGCTCCCTAAAATTTTCTAGGAGATGTGCAAAGCCCTTAAAAAGTTTCACTGCTGGTTGTATTGTCTCACACGTGTTTCTTAGCAGCCTCTCACAAATGTCTAGGGAGAAGGCAGCAGATAAACAGCACTCAGAACTCAGACTCAAACCTATAGTTTAAACAGATCTTAGACTGGCACCCTAAATCGTTTTAGAAAAGCTTTACTTGATTTTTCAGTGAGTCTGTGTGATGACCATAGTGATGTGGGTATATATTGTCTGTACTGCTTTGTAGGGATAGATTGCTTTGGCTTCTTGTTTGTCACAGAGGCATCAATATACTAAGTGCAATCACAGAAATAAAATTATTTGTCCCCTTCATACAGCACTTTGATACCACATTGTGCTTTTGACCTAAAACTTGATGCAAATAACATGTTTTGTTTTCAGCAGGGAGTTATTAGATAAGCTGTGTGCGTAAACCTGTTCTCCAAAATCAAGAATCTGTAACACAAGCAAATTTAAAGGGGGGTGGTCAAAAAAGTCTAAAGCAGCATTTCTTATATTTGTGTCCAGTAGTTTTCCTTCAAAACTTGAGATAGGATTTGAGCTGCATTGATATCTGTGGCCATAGTTGCTTTGATGCTGGTATTACATGGCCATACCTCTGAGAACCTCTGGTATTGTGTGTTTTAAATAAGATTTTTCAAGCTAGGAATGATTTTCTAACCTGGGTAAATAGTCCCCTCTCAGTTACACTTAGAACATTGTTATTTTTGTCTGACCACCACCATGCTTTGCTTTCCTGCAAACTAACATAGGCTGCAACTACATCCTTGGAGGTTTTGGTAAGGCTTTTAAGGTGTCTAATATTCCTGTTGTTGCAGGTTTCCAGGTTTCTCATATTCTTCAGCTTCTATACATTGGTGATGTTGGAGCTGAGAGATTGTGTGCATACCTAAGATCTCTGGGTATAATCAGTACTTCTAGAAAATACGACCCATAAGGACCTGTGAACTGTTTCTCAGCTTGAAGAAGAGGTGGAGAGGAAATGCAGTAATGGTTTATATATACACTTAAGTCTGTTGTAAAGTGGAAAGGAAAAGTCTGCTCTCTGTGTCCATGCTAGATTGGACAAGAAGTAATTAAATTAATTTTTTAAATGGAAGATGCAGTTAGGGAGAACTGGCAAATTCCTGGACTAGCACTTGTCTTGTCAGAGCACAACATGTCTGTCCTGGTGGTTCTGTCAAGAGCAGTTAAGATAAGCATCTGCCATGATTGGTGCAGAGTCAGTTTTGCATTGGGCAGAGAAGACTTCCAAAGTTTCTCCCAGCTTGTGCTCCCTTGGTGTGAGACAGCCAAGGCACAGCTGCAGTGTGGGAACAAACTGGCACATGCACATTTCATCGGTGAACACACAGTAACCCCGAAGTCTCTTGTGTCTGTAGGAACCTTTCTGAGTGTGCCAGCTTCTGAGAGCATTGTGGCCCTGAATTCAAAGGAATGGCCTCTCATGAGAGGCCATAAGGAGTTGCTGAGGTACACAAAACTCTTGTTCTTCTCAGTGAGTCCAGCCTGGGACACACAGCTGTATCCCAGAGTAAAGGGGCAGAAGCACAAGGGAAGCAGAATAAACCAGCTCTGACCCCAGGGCAGTGTCTGCAGTGCTGGGAAACCCTGCTCCCTGCTGTCCTGTCTGCAGACTCTGTCTGTGAGGATAATTCCAGCGTGCAGGTTGTCAGTGAATCTCTTAAGTGCTTGATCAGCCTTTGCTTCTGCTGCGTGGGGTAAGGAATGATAGGAAAGACCCCAAAAATGGACAAAGGGCACTGTTGAGGCACAGTCATGTTCAGTGTTTGCAGTGGTGAGCAAGGAGGAAGAAGTGCAGCTGATCCAAAGTTGTGTGTTCGTGGGTGTTAATTGTTAGAGCTGTCAAATGAGCCTGAGCACAGAGGGAGCTGGCACCATTTGGTGATGGAAATGTAGTGGCAACCAGTAGGGCAGCAGGGTTTGCCAGCTGGCTGTTTTCTGGTGGCCATGGGCAGGCTGCAGGCACACAGCAGCCCCTCTTTAGGCACTGAGCTGTCTCAGGGCCCTGACTGCACTCCCTGTTTTAGAGAGTTCCAGACTTCCCTGAGTGCACCCTTGCAGCTGCAGACCCCCTGACGGGTGTGTGGTGGGACTCACACACCACTGGTGCCCTCCTACTGCACACAGAGCCTGAGGGCTCTTACAAAACACCATCCTCCTGTGTCACAGACCAGCCCCTGTGAAACACCCACCCAGGCTGGCACACCTCGGACTGCTGGGAGCAGCACTGAACACAGCAGGAGGATGACTGTGCTGTGCTGGTCTCAGAGCCTGCCCTGCCAACATGGTGCAGGCTCTGGTGTCTTTAGCTCTTGTCCCTTGAAACTCGGCTGCAGCCGAGGCAAGTCCCTAATATCTGCTGATGTTGTTGCACTGATGTAGCTGTCAGCAGGTAGAAGGCCAGGCAGAGAAAGCACATGGCCTGCAGTGCATCTTCTCTGCCAGCAATCCCAGGCAGTTTGTCTTGCTTTGCAGTCATGGATCTTTGCAATGCAACCCCAGAAATGGAAGATTTATCTGATTAACATGCGTGTTGCTAGTTTGGACTGCAAAGCGTGACTGTCAACATTTTGTGGGTTGCCCTTGTGGCTGTTTACTATTAAAAATAATCAAGAAAAGGTGTGTAGAGCTTCTGGGCCAGTGTGATGTCTCCAGAGATGATTTGCTTCTTGCCTTGCTGTGTTTCTTGTGCCGTGTTTCCAGGCAGTGCTCCCTCCAGCACTGCTGTGCTCTGGAGCAGATGGATTTGGGTTAGACCTGAACAAGTAGATTATCATGTCAGGGATTATAATGGCAATTCCCACTTTCAGGGCCTTCTTAAGGCTCGAGTCTTTCTGTGAGGTCCATGCAAGAGGGGATGATCACAAACTACCTACCAACTATTTGGACACAAAAGTTTCTCACATCCAGGACTCTCAACTAAGCAGTGACAAAAAGTAGCAAGAGATCAAACCTGCAGCCACAGAGGACTGACTGTACCAGAACTGAAAGGAGCACATCTGTCATTGAGGGCTGTTGTCACTCTTCTTAGCTTCAAGGTGACAATTCAGAGAACAAGACTTCCCCTGCTGTAGGACTCCTCCTGGGCCCCTCTCAAGGTCAGGGACGCTCCCCTGACTTCTCCTTTGTCCTTATCTCCTTTGCAGAATGGCACCAGCTTCCATGTGTTCGACCAAGGCCGCTTTGCCAAAGAGGTGCTGCCCAAGTATTTCAAGCACAACAACATGGCCAGCTTCGTGCGGCAGCTGAACATGTGTAAGTGCAGCTCCCAGGGCACGTGGGCCCTGCAGACACGGCGGAGACAGGAGGTGCCAGTGGGACAGGAGGCGTGGGAGAGAATTGTGCATAGAAAAGTTTGGGGTCTCATGCACGTGACTTGTTGTGGCATTATTGATTTTGCCAAAGAGGATCTGCCTCTCAGATCCCAGGGTAGTGATCTCCTTGTGTTTATCTTAAATTCCAGCATGGAATTTCTGGTAGATTACATTTTAGGATGTGAGCTAAGAACTTTCACCTACCAGGTGTTTGCTTCTCTTGCATCGATTTGATGACCTATTATTATTCATTTTCCATTTTATTCTATATGGAGCTTTATCCAGCAGCCTGATACTGTGACAGCTGCCCCAGAATGTGCTGCTCTTGTGGGTCGTGTGCCCTGAGCTTATCCCTTTCACCAGCCATATCACTGAACTAGTGAGAGACAGTTCTTCTCCCTGCAAACCTTGCCTTGCTGATCAGATATTTTTACCCCTTAAAGGAGGTTTAGGTGTAGTTTTTTGCCACTTCAACAACATGACTCTTCTGATAGTTCTTGGAATTTTTCCCATGAGTAATTAAGTTCCTTAGTCAGATTTTAACTTTGCTGTTTCACTCTATGGTAGCATTTTTGTAAATTTTAGGCCAGTCCTTAAATACAGTTTAGAAACCTTTTGAGGACTTCAGAGAAGTACTCAAAGCAGATTTCCAAATGTGCACGTGACCCTTTTTTCCAAAAGTGCCACCTGTTGATGGTCTGTGCCTTTGAAAAACCTTCCCTTGAATCTCTTTGGCATGCAAATTGAGGCAGGAATTCCCTAAGAGCTGGCATTTCAGCTCCTGGCAGACCAACGTGTCCATGGAGGAAAGGCTTTCATGGCATAGGCTGCAGCAGGGTGCCCAGTGGGATGCACAGGGCTCTCCCTTGCCCTGGGTTTCTGGTGGATAGGGCCCAAAAGCATGTCCAGGTGTGAGCACTGGCACCTCAAAAAGTGTGGAGGGTGTTCAGAAATGTCCTCAAGAGTGATGGGGCTGGGAGGTGGAGGGAGTGTTGGGTCCCGCTGGCCCATCAGCCGTGTCCTCTCCATGCAGATGGCTTCAGGAAGGTGGTGAACATCGAGCAGGGGGGCCTTGTCAAGCCTGAGCGGGACGACACTGAGTTCCAGCACCTCTGCTTCCTGCAGGGCCACGAGCACCTCCTGGAGCACATCAAGAGGAAGGTGAGGGGCACTGTGTGGGAGAGGGGACTGTGCACCTGCCAGATGCTGCTCAGCCTAACTCCAGCATCACCGTGCTCTCGTCCCTGTCCTCCCCACACACATGTGCAGCTGGGCTGGGGGTTCCTGGTTTGCAGGGCTTGGCTTGCATCAGAGTTTTGTCTGTGTTTTTCTGCTCTGTTACTCTGTGTCACAAGATGTTTGTGCAGTGCTGCAGGGCCAGGCTTGCTTCCCACCCCTCTGCCTTTGAATTGTTACTGCTTTCCTAGAGAAATATGGCATAAGTCCTGCAGGGTCCTCAACAGCCATCTCCTGCTCTTATACAAGAGATAACCTACTCCTGCCCTCCCTTTTCTGTCTTTTAACCTGTTATTAATACCCCCGAAGACTTGTTCTCTTACTGAATTATCATAGTAACTTCTGAAAAAGGACTTCAGCAAAAGCCTTTTGGAAATCCAAGTGTAGTGTGTCAATTTGAAGCATTACCTCAGACTCATCCCTGTAAAACATGAGGCTTGATTGGGTAGTTAAAGTAGTTAAAGTAGAAAGATTAAATCAATCTAGATCAATTCCTCCCTGATCCTCAAAATACTTTTGTTTTCCCCCAAGCTGATTTGAAATAGGTCCCCTCTCTGACAGGGAATGTACTTCTGCCAGCAGACCCTCTGTATGAATAGATTTGTCTTGCACTTTGCTCTATTTGGCTCTTGCAATAGTACCCTTAGGATAGTTTGGACTCTTTGGCACGTGGCCTGTCCTGGTATTTCAGCTGGTGACAGTCCTGCACCTGAGCACCACAATGACTCTCTGTCCATGGCCCTTTTTGCACAGGTAAAACCCACCTTTGATTTTTTTCTCCTCAGGTGTCAGTAGTGAAAAGTGAGGAGACCAAGATGCGCCAGGAGGACCTCAGCAGGTTGCTATACGAGGTACAGATACTGAGAAGTCAGCAGGAGAACATGGAGTGTCAAGTGCAGGACATGAAGCAGTGAGTTGAATCCTACTCAGGCTGCTTCTTACGGGCATTTGCTTCCCTAGAGTGGTGGATCGTGGGGAATGGTTGAAAGGAGGAGCCTTGCACACTTCCCTCCCCACGGGGCACGTGGAGCCAGGGACTGACCATGGACCTGTTGAGACAATAACATGTAGGGTTTCTGTGCACACCTAATCTACAAAATATGAATTAATGCTCAGCCTCTCCATCTCGTATGTTTTCCCTTCACAGATGAGGAAAGCACAGAGATGGTCAGGCAGGAAATATGTGCATAACCTGGGACTTAGATGGAAGTTTCCACCTCCAGATGGAAATGGTGATAAAGATTTACCTCTCTCACATATGCAAGAGTCCTTGGCAGAAATGTGGTGGAGTCCACTCCAGCTGTTAAAAAATCACCTTTGTGCCATCATTCACCTCCAAAATTTATGACTGGCCTAAATAATATAGTATGTTATAATATGTAACCTAAGAACTTCTGTTTCATTTAGTCCATGGACTCATCTCCCTGAGACTGTGTCATCTGACATGGCCAGAATTGTTGGATAAGAGCAAACCAAGCTGATGCAATGCTTCCTGCATGTGGCTGCCTGACCTCCAGCTGTCTGAGACTCTGGGATTTTCTGACTCAGACATGGTCACTAAAAGATTAGGAAGTGGATATGGTTTTATAAATCATGTACTTGGAGAGGTTTTTATTTGCCTCCAGAATTTTAATCTTTACAGAGAGCTTTGTTTAAAAAGCACTTGAATAATCAAATAGACCCAAAGCCTTTCTTTTATAATGAGAGCTGATGTTCCTACCTCACCAGATGACACTGGCATTCTGAGCCTTGAGAGAGCACTGCATACTGGGAAACTTCATTCCAGCCCAGCACCTTACGTGCAATGGATACATATTTTTATCCTACATAAATTTTTTATGACTCTGACACCTAGCACATGCATGAGTTTGCACTCTGAAATCCAGATACCGCAGCAATGAGTTTCTGGGCTTGTATTTGATTTAATTTTTAAGGACTTCCAGTATTAATCATCTGGCCTTGATTTTAATTTATTCTCCCTTTTGATTTGTTTGCTTCCTCCCTCCATCTGGCAAAATTGCATTCAGCTGATGAATATGATTTTTATAAACTAAGACAGAGGAGAAATCCCAAGCTGAATCCATGGTAAGAAATTTACACTGGTGAAGAACAATTAGGGCATAACTCCAGTACAAGCTGTCAGACTAAGGAATGCTGCTCTGCTGAAAATCCTGTCAGTACCAGTACAGAAAGTTCACTGCAGAGGTTCTTGCTGTACAGGCTGTTCTACTGTGCTCTTTAGAGCTCTGGACCTTACCTTCCCAGTTCTAGCATCCATCCACACTAGAAAGACTAAAAAGCAGAAGGATTTATCAGTTTCACCTGTATGATAGGTTTTGCTGGCCTGGCAGTTTAGGTACATCCGTATACTGTAGAGATAAATTGGCTGGCAAAACCTTTTGCAGCATGGACTTGGCTGGCATCCAGACTTGAAGGCAGCACAGTAAATAAACTCTGCATCTCTCCATCCCACTTGCTGGGGCTGACTGTTAAAGGAAGCCTGTAAGTTCCCCTCTGTGCTGCTTCATTTGCGGACAGAAAATAAATTTTCTCTATGCAAGCACAGGTCTGTGCTGGGTTCAATCAGTGACTCCCACTAATAAAATCATTACAGTTCTCCTAGTTCAAGGCTCTGAGATGCAGGAGCATCTTTTTATCTGCTCCAGTCACTACCAAACGTGCATTTGAACCACCACTTGTATGAGTTTTAAGCAGGTAGAATACACGGGGTCTCTGTCCATAGGGTCTCATTGTCTTTGGGAGCACTGGTGCAGTTGTGGAGAGGCTGGGCTTTCCCAGCTCCCGAGGAAGGACAGTCTTGGAGATCCAAATCATTCACAGTCACAAATCAGGCCTTGCTGAAATTCTGAGTTTGGCCCAAATGTTCCACAAAAACATGTGTCCTCTTCTTACCTTCCCCTATAAATGTTGGCTTCTCTTTGTTTTTCCTCCATGCTTTGGTCTATAGTTCTTTTGAGGTCAAGGAAGAAAAAGGAAGGCAATTGTGTGACCTTGTTTGGGACACCTGAAAAGAGCCAAACACTGCAAGAGCCTCAAAGTGAGACAGACTTTGCACAGTTGAATCTACTGTGCATCATGGCAGCAGCATGGGCTGTCGATGTTTCTGTGCTCACGGAAAATTTCTGTTCTGCTTTCAGGCAAAATGAAGTTCTTTGGCGGGAAGTTGTTTCTCTCCGGCAGAACCACTCACAGCAACAGAAAGTCATCAACAAGGTAGTGGTCACACAAACTCCAAACTCGCTTGTGCTGCCTGGTCTATGTCCTCCTCTGAGTTTTTTTCTTGTCCCATAATCTCCACACTGTCGTGTCGCAGTGTAATTGTTTTCCCTTTCTTTTAAGTTGTGTGATGCTTTTATGTGTCCTATGGAAACAGGTCATTAACAAAGCACAGACTGTGCCCTTAAGCAAAAGATTTTAATTTCTGTGTCAGTCCTTTCTGTGATGTTAGAAACCACTTTTCTGTTGAAGTCCTGAGCAAGAGAGCACAATTCTCACTAATTGCCCTGTGTTGGCTGTGTTCTGGTTGTACCAATGCCTTTAGGCTTCCCAAATCTTCCTCTTCCCTTTGTTCAAGAGAGAAACCCCACTCCTGCCAGCACTGAAGCTTCAGGTGGCAGAATTGGCCACCCATTGCCCCACTGGGGGAATGTAACAGCAACTATTACATTTTCTGGTGTTACTGGTAGAGTTGAGGGATTGCTGTACAACCTTTTAGGCTGTAGAACCATCTCCCTTAAAATCTAGCATGACTAGTATAGAAAAGGCCTCTCCAGTGATTCCTGGACGGTGCTGACATGACCGAGCACGTCACATATCCCAGTCCCCACGTTCTGACCCTCACGTGGCATCATGGAGTCATAGGACTGGACAGAAATGCACGAGGCTACCAAGCCTTCCTCCAGCTCTGAGGCCAGACCAGCCACATGCTTCACTGTAGAGGCTTTTATGCAACTCTATTTTGTTATATTGAGCAATGAGTAAGAGCCAGCTGTGATATATAATAATAATGCTCCCTTTGTTTGGAGGTCAAAGCAGAGCATTAAGTTCAAGCTGACCTGGGAATGTGTTGCTAAGTGATTCCTCTCCAAAGCTACTCTGCTTCCTTTTTAGTGTCCTGTTGTATCAACACTGACATTCACAGAGCTGAAAAACTCAACTGGAAGAGCTCGGATCTCCATCCAGGCTCTGCTGTAGGGAGTTGCCTCTTTCACTTGCAAAGTCTTTATCAGACTTTATAGCACCTCTTCTAAATGTCTCTGAAAACTTTAATGGATCCAGGTCTAACTCCAGGCCTAGGAATGTTTGCATGTGCACTTCACAGGTCTACTAGGACCAGCTGAAGTTCTTCACGCACCAAGTGGAGAAAGAAAGTGCTGAGCATATGCATCCAGGAGCCTTTGTACAAAGCAGGCACCTGGCTGTGTCCCTTGAAAGCCAGGCAGGCTGTTTGAGTTCTTGGACAGCTCATTTCTGTTTCAGGCTCCAATGTCTCATGCAATTTGGCACCTATATTCTGTGGCTGCTCCCAGCTTTGGGGTGCTGTTGGGAGGGAGGAGTGTGTGAGATAAGAATGGCTGCGAGAGCAGGGAGTGCTGAATCACTCTGCTGATTAACACCGGATTTTGATCTCTCCTGACAGCTGATTCAGTTTCTGTTTGGCCAGCTCCAATCAAGCCCCAGCAGCACTGGGATAAAGAGGAAGCTGTAAGTACCCTTGTGTGGTGCACACGCTCACGGGTGCATAATGCTGCCCCCTCACTAAAAGCACAAGCTCAGCTCGCCCAGGCAGGCGGTCACCGGACCAGGGCTCCATGGTGATGGGAAATGAATGGGCTGAAGTGCAGAGTCAGACCTGCTGACATGCCCCATTCACTGCTCTTTAGAGAAGCACCGTGTCAGCTTGTGACCTTTATTTGGGGAACACAGCGCGCGGTGGGAGATGGGAACCCTAACTAGGGGGAGGCTAAAGGGCAGGACCCCACTGCTGGTCCTACAGGTTCCAGTTTTGCCACTTGACATCAGTAGGAGCAGGGCTGGGCCCAGCCAGCCCACAGACATCTTCAGGTTGACCCACAGTCACTGAATGTGGTGTGTATCCAACACTGGCTTGGTGGTGTGTAGCCTGCAGGCCTTACAAAGAGGAAGGTGGGGAAAAATTTTAGCTAAGGGATATCTTTAGATAGGCTCTTTAGGGCAAGTGAATAGAGCAACTTGAATTAGGAAGCTTAGTGCCTTTCAGGAGAGGAGCTATGCCTTTCTTGCCCTGTGGTGCTTGTGATCTAAGGAAGGGGACAAGACTACTGAGCGGAATTTGCTGAGGGCAGGGACCTGCCTCCAGTTCCCACCTTTACCTTGTGGCCTTTGACAACTTAGTTGTCTCTTTGCTGCAGAGAAAGGAGCCAGACGTCCCACAAGCTGCTGCTCAAAGGAGTCAATTTTCATTAAGTCGGTGTCCTTGTTCTTGGCTGACTCCTCTTGTCAGGATTGTAAAGGCAACACAGGATTGAATGAAGGAACCCATAATCTGTACAAGCCAGCAGGGTTTGTGCATCTCTGCCTACCCCCTCTGCTGAGCCTCTTGGAAGGGCTAAACACTGCAGGTAGCAAAGAAAAGGGCTCAAGGGGAGAATAGCAGCTGCTGAGTTGCTGAGGTTCAGGACTGGGGAAATTTTTCTCCAGTAGACTGGGCAAGCAGAGAAATGAGATGCCAGATCTGACCCCTAATTTCCATGGCTGGGGCTGTGCCCTCCCTGTAAAAGTTTTGCAGCCCAAGAAATGTCTTAGTCCACTGCTTTTTTGAAAAAAAAAAGAAATTATTAGTGAGAAACTGTGCTGAAAAGGGCAGAGGAGCACAGAACTACCTGCACAGCAGCTGTGTTGACCCCCTTATGATGAGAGATCATGCTTCATACAACCCAACTGCAATTGGCACAGCATTGTGCAGGGTAATTTGAGTTCCTGCTTGCTTGGAAATACAAGGGTCTGTCTTTCAGAAACCTCAGCTTTTGTGTCTATATCTGCATCCTTAGTGTTGTATCTTTCACAGTTGTGTTTTCCTGCCTCTCTTCTAAATGGCTGCAGCAAAGGATGGTGTGCAGCCTGGAGCTACTTGGTGCAGAGCAGAGTGCTGCCTGGGGGCTCTGGGTAGGTTTGGGCAGGATAGGCAGGTCTGCATCTTTCCCTTCTCTGTTTGGTTAATGCTCTTTTTTAACGGGGACCTCCTCCAAAACTGTTGTTAGCCTTCCTTGCCCATAACACTGGACAAGAAAGACTCTTACAGCCGAGGAAAACCAGAGTACACTGGGGAGAAGTGCCCTTGGCTGGGAGATGTTTTGTGTATGAGCTACCAGGAGCCTGTCAGTACATGCTGGAAGACAAACCTGTTTCTCTTCACAGACCTCTGATGCTTGACAATGGGATCTCGGCCCCACCAGTGTCCAAGTTCAGCCGGCACTTGTCTGCAGACCCCCTCCACGACCCCTATTTCATACAGTCGGTAGGTTCACCCCAGCCCCCGAGCTCTGGGGGATGGCTTTGGCCAGGGGGGGAAATGTTTGAAGCAATAGTAGAGATTATGGAGTAATTTGGCAAGAGCTTGGCAGTGAAGAAGATATGAGGTTTGCAAAGCTGGGTGACATTTATAACTCCTTCTGCAGCCCAGTTTCATTGATGCCTGCGTGAGGGAGGCCGTGGGCTTTGGTGGGGAAAGGCAGACCCTGCACACTGAACTCTCCATGTTGTTACCTCAGCCTGGTTCACCTCGAGGGAAGAGAGGAAGAAGTGAGTTCTAGAAGTGGGTACTGTGATCTTTCTGACCAGACCTGGATTTTTGTAGCCTCTGAGGGATCCCCACCATCATCAGAGCAGACACCAGACACTTCTATCATGCAGTTAAAATACATGAGCTGGCATGAGAGGCTCATACTGCCCTGTTGGGCTGTGTTGAATCTTTCCCTCCAGAGGAAGCTGAGCAGTCTAGGCAAATTGTCAGACATGGTAAAACCTCTTGGTTGCTGACGCTTCACAGGGTTTATTTCACACCTGTACCTCTGTGCGGTTGGAAGTGAGAGGAAATTATAATGTTGCATAGTAGGCAAAAGCTTTCTTGGTTTCCATACAGGGAGGACTCAAGGTCCCAGTGAATAAACCCTAACCATCTCAGACAGGGCCTTGGACTCATTTTGGGGTCAGAAGAATAAATCTATATGGTTTTTGCTTTCCTCGCAGCCATCGACAGAGCCTGCCTCTTGCTTAAACAGCCCTGCAGTTGCTGGAGGACCCATCATATCTGATGTTACTGAGGCATCACCATCCAACATCATGAATATGCAATCCCCTCCTGAAAATGACAGGTAAACGTGTTTGTGATAAAAAACAGGGAGAGTTGGATATGAGCATGCTTATGAAAGTCTTCACGAGAGTTTTTTGTGGCTGTAACTCTACCGAAGTTTCTGTGGGGTTCACAAATCTCTACAGAGATATGTGATGGAATACTTTTTTCCAGCTTGTGAAGTGGGTCAGATTTTCAGAATTAGAGGGGGGTAATAACAGCATAACTTTCAAAACAAAGTCCTGAGTTTCATGCTGAAAACTTCCACTCACCTCTTTGAGTAGTATTCCATGTTTCTTTATGTTTTGTCCTCAAGACAGGGACTGTCTCAGACTTAATCAAATAATGAGATACTAACACTTGTTGGGTTTGTTGAGAGAGAGAAAGGAGGGTTTCCTTTTGGCTTTGGCAAAGAAGAAACAATCAAATTGTTCATCTATCTGCTAATGAGAACAGAAAGGTTGCATCACAACAACTTCCGATGCTTGACAACTTTTCTGTGAAAAGGCCCCAGTAACTTACGAACTGAATGCAGAGGTATTTTAGTGCTTATCTCTTCCTGCCACAGACATGCAGTGCATTTAGGGCTGGTAGCAGAATAGCTAAAGCTATGTCAGTGGAAAGTAAGTAGACAGATGAATCATGGAAACAGTTTCTCAGGCTTAGAGGCAAGGCACTTATACTCCAGAAACTGCCTGTAAATCTGTCGCATAATTGAAACCATAGCCATAAAATTAACTAGAAACATGTGAAGAGCTTCAGATTTTAAAAAAACCCAAACCTGCAAGCCATTTCTAAAGCAGAAAATCTTGAATATAACCTTCAAGTTAAGTTGCTTATTTCTACTAATTACTGAGTGCCATCTGGTGGCTTCTGATCTGTGCTGTGTCTGCACGACTTGAGCATCTGAGCCAGCCATGGCCCTAATCAGTTCAGGTGTGGTACCTCCTAGTTCAGCTGAGCTTCTGGTGGGAGTTCAGGACCCATGAGATGAGAAGATCTGAAAGGAATGTTGAGGAAAGCTCTATAATGTCACATACCATTCCTGTTGATCTCTGTGCCTTTGTCACTTTGGCTCCAGCTGTGCAGGTCCACAGGGAGCTGTAAAGTCTCCTACAAGTAACACAGAGTAGGTTTTTACACACAAAATGTTTCTAAACGAAACTTCATTGTCATTTCTCCATCTGTAAATAACATGGAGTGCCTCTCCCATTGGAAAAAGGCAAACCTCTGCCTCCAACCGAGTAAAACATCTGACTAGGACTTTCAGATCTCAATAACTTCTGTTCAAGTCCTGCAGGGCCACAAGATCCTGACGTGTCTCTTTGGGATCTCTAGAGTGCTTGCTGGTCCAATCCTAATTCCTGCATGCGATGGTCTTACTGATCCCATTCCTATCTCTAGGATGAGACTTTTCTATTTCAGGGGAATCTCTCTAGCCCAGTGACCCTTTAACCTGTCCCTAACACTCACCCAAGAAATGATCAGTGCATGGAAATGTATTTTCCATATTTGCAAAACAATTGAATGGGACAAATTCATTATAGCTGTAACTGATGAAGTGACTGCAGATATTCCAGCTGAGCATGTTTCTGGAGCTTGCTGAAAAAAAAAGAGAGGCTGCTGGCTTCTTTTGCCCATCTGAGGAAATGGAAAGACCTTCTGGGGCAGTTTGATGGGAAGTGGAAGCAATGCCTTGTGCTCCTGCCCTTCCCAGTGTAGCACGAGGCCTTTGCAGAGCAGCTGTGTGTGGTGCCAAGCCTTGTCTGTGATGCAGGGAGGAGTGCCTCATGCCGTGTCTCTGGTGCAGGGAGAAGTGCCTCATGCTGATCAAGGAAGAGCCAGTGAGCCCCGGAGTGAAACCCAGCGCGGAGCCCGACGTGCCCCTGCCCGGCTGCCGGGCCTGCTCCGAGCCCCCGGTGCTGCCGGTGGCCATGGTTCAGTCTGTCCTGGAAGGCAAAGGCAGCTGTGGTGCAGCCCCCCCGGGGACCTCCGAACCACCTGAGAGGAGAGGCAGAAGGGCACTGCTGGACAGGTGAGGAGAGCAGGGAGAGCTGTGGCCCTGCCTGCTCATGGCCCTCTCCTCCCGTTCCCAGGGTGGGGAGGGAGGGTGACTTTGAGTCGCCAAGTGCAGCCTGGTGAGCTCCATCCTGTACCTGTGGCACCTGCCAGAGGACCCTTGAATCCCAGGGGACAGCTCACAGAGGTAGGGGGCACGTGGATCACTTGCTTGAAGGGCCCAGCAGAGGGAGAGCTGCCAGAGGATGTGCATCAGAGCTGTGGGAGCAGGAAGAGGCTTTTTGCACTGGGAGGGATTTGCCCAAGGTCCCAGTGACAGCTGGAGCCCAGAGCAGCATCTGTGTCTGCAGGCCTGCTCTGGACTGTGCTACCCCTGCCAGGGGGATTGGCACTGTGTCCTTAGGCTCAGCCCTGCGGGATCCCAGTGAGCCACTGCTGGAGCTGTGCTCTGAGACTGAAATCCCAACAGCAGCCATGTCATGGGGGAGTGTCCAGGAGACCTCACCAGCAGAAGGAAAGCAGGGTGCAGCTGGGGGGAGGATGTGGAACTTAACTGCAGTTCACTCTCGATAGCAACTGCAGCAATGTAAGGAGGACTGGGAGGGAGAGGAACCCAAAACACTCAATAGGGTTATCAGAAAAGCTTCCATTTTCCTTAAGTCCTTACAGAGAATCAAATTTCTCCTTCTGAATCCACTGGATGCTTAAAAATATATTACTGGGGAAAAAAAATCCTTTTTTTAAAGACCTGATTTTAAGAGAAATTTTTTATACCTTTTGGGGGTTTAAACACAGCAGGGCCTCACTGTTGCTCATTTAGCTGAATGTCTCCAGCAAATGCAGCCTGCAGGGTGAATGCCTGCAGCTAAAAGTCACTCCTTTAAAAAGCATTAGTTAACAGTAATTCAGGCACCTTGGACTGAGGAGAATGACAATGCAGCCTGTTCTGGTTCCAAGTGCATCTCTAAAAGGATTTCTTCTAAGCAAAGCTTTAATTTTCCCAGTGTTAAGGAGCTGTGCACAGACTATCCATCCCCAAACCACCCAGAAGAGGGGTTGTCTCACTTGTTTTACCATCTGCCCAGCCCCTGTGTGCTCTGCTGAGTTGTACTTCTGGGGTTAAACCAAGTTATATGGCACAAACCCAGGCTGACAGTGGGCTCTTGGTTTTCAAAATGAGATGTAAACAGAAACATCCTTTTGGAAGGCTGCTCAGTCCTGCTTTCTGTAGGTATCTATGCAAGTTTCCTTCGTGGCAATATTTCCCCTTGTGTTTTCTCAGAACAGATATTTCAGACCCGTTGGAGGGCACCGACTGGAGCCTGGAAGGGCTGCAGCTGCTGCTGAGGAGCCAGCAGTACAGCCTGGAGCCTGCCAGCCTCTTGGATGTGAGTGTTGCTGGGAAGGCTGCATCAAACAGAGCTGTGGAGTTCACAGAGGTTCCTTTGGGCTGTGAATCAGGTCGTGCTGCTTGTTCTCATGTGGCATTTTATCTGCCACATGTAGCTTGTGGAGTCACAGCTCTGTTTTGACCTGCTCATAAGATTTCAGCTTTAAATTATGTTGTTTTTTTTTTTAATATGCATATTTGAATTTCTAGGAGCACAAAACAGTGCATTTGATAAAGAAGTCGGTGTGAGACTTGACACATTTATGTAAAATAGGTTTAATATTACTCTCTAGCTAGTTTGGTAACTGCTTTGTAGGGGTAATTTATTTTCTGCATATTCTACATCTTAGATATTCCTAGATTGTGTTTAGCTTTTCCTACCTTCCCCCTTTCCTCACATTCTGGGAAGTGCAGCCAATATAAAATTCTCTCTCTGGTGAGGTATTTATCAGTCTCAGTTCTTAGATCATCTTTCTTTAGAAATGGATGGTGGCTTTTTTCTTAAGCAGACATGCAGAAATAGGAAGGTTTGTTTATTTCTCTGTTGTTGTACATACAGTTGGCATATGAAAGGTTTTTGCCAATAATCAAATAACTCTGTATGTAAGAAAAGAATCTATATGTCAAATATAAACTCCCTTGAGGCGATGCTTCAGATAAAGGCAGATAAAGTTGTAAGCTTGTGTGGATAAACAGAATGAAAAATCATTTTAAAAAAATCAATCTTACTCTCTTCAAGTCAGTTCCCAAATGTCTGCGGTTGATTTTGGCTTTACAGAGAGCTTTTCTAATGCCCTGCTCTGTCACTGACTGTTGGTTTCTGTTTCTTGTTTCTCATTAGGAAGTGTTTTCCTGTTACTGACACACTTCTCTCTCTGTGCCACTAATGTCACAAGAGTGAGAATGAATCATAAAACCGGCCCCAGACCAACAGCTCCTTTTCCCAAATTGCCAGGCTTGTTAAGAAACTGCTACCAAAGCCCTGATGCAACAGTAACCTGCCCTCTGCTACTAAGTTTTGGAATGCTTTTAAAAGCCATATGAGTCTGGGAGTGTCCTAGGGCTCAAGAGCAGCAGGAAAGGGCTTTGATTTGTCTGTGCAGCGACACTGAGAGCTGCCCTGGTTTGTGACAGGACTGTCCCTCCCCTGGCAGGCAGCAGGGCTCGTGGACCAGCACAAGTGCCCACAGCCCAGCCTGGGCTGTGCCACAGGTCAGCACAGGAGCCTTTGTCTGCAGCTTGAGTTACTGCAGGGCTGCACCCTCCAGAGGCAGGGGAGGGCATGGGAATCACAGACCTTTACACCTTCCAGAGCCCTAACTGTGTTTTTCCCCCAACAGGTCTTTAATCCCAATTTATCTCTGAATGAGTGGAATTTGACTGAAATGGAAGCCAGTCTGTCCCCGGTAAGAGATGTGAGTGTCTGAGATATGATAATAAAAATCACAGAACCCCAGAACGGCTGGGGCTGGAAGCGACCCTAATGTTCATCCTGTTCCAACCCCCCTGCAATGGGCAGGGACACCTTCCCTTAGATCTCCTCGCCTAAATAATAATGGAACCACGAAGAAGAGCTTGTGCACAACTGAGGAAGTTATTTCATAACCAGAGGGGAGAGTGGGCTAAAGCACAGCATGCAAGCATCTCCTGAGGGCAGCATGAGAGTGCTGTATTATACTCCTGACCTGCTTTTCCCACTCAGCCAGGCCTTGTCTGGAGAGAAGCTCTGACTGACTGTTGGTGTCTTGGTGTCTTTAATTGCAACTGGTTGCTCTAAACTTTCTCTTCATGTGAATGTCACATCCTACTAATACCATAGACTTATAAAGTGTCTTTGTGCCAAAGCTCTTTATAAAATGTGCCTTTACAAAATGCAGCCATCCCTGTACATTTCAGGAGCAGTAAAATACCATGCAATTAGAACAGAGGTTCCTACAGGCCTGTACATGAAGCAACAAGGAGAAATTGTTTGGCAGTATTTGTTTGGAATTGATACTGACACAGACATTTCTGCAGTGCAGAAACAGCAGGTTCAATAAACAGTGAAGGAAAAGGAAACCATAAACTCATAGAAGCATTTAGGTTGGAGTTGTTGCATGGCTGGATTCTTTTTCCTGTGTGATGGAGGGTGAATTTTCAGAGCCCTCGCTGACAGCCAAGTTGGACGAAGACTTGGTTCTGCCATCTCTTCAGATGCACAAGCCAATTGTAATCTACTCTAATGAAATGCAAAACATCTCTAAGCCTCTTTCATGGTATCAGCATCCTTTTTAGGCTTTAATAATTTTGAATTTACTAGGTAATTCCACTTCCTGAGTGTTAGGAAGGAGAGTGCCTGAAGAAATAGTTATAATTATATAGTAATAATATTAATTAGCAAGTCTTGGAAGTAAGGGCTGTTACCTTTTAAGAAGAATGACATGAGAGAAAAGGCCAGGAAAGGAGGCTGCAATGTTCAGTAGTTCAGTCCTTGAGCCCACTGAATTTCCCAGGAGCTCTTGCTTGTCCTACAGAAAGCCACGAGCACAGAGAAGCTTGGAGGCAATACCTGCAGGAGCTCTGTGCCTAGAGCACTGTGCAAGTAAAAGCTAGTTTTACTTTAAAGACAGTCACAGGAGAACGGAGAGAAAATCCCTTTCCTCTTTGTTACTGGCTGCAGAGGACTGTGGGTTTGCTTTGTATGGCAGCAGGGCAGGGCAGCCACAGTGACATCAGCCTGGCCCCTCATGTGATATGAGCTTCATGCCCTATCAGCCAGTGCTGAACAGGGGACTGCACCTCCCACAGCCCTCTCCTTCAGGCACATCTGCCCTTGAGCACATGGCGGGGCTGTTTTAGTGAAGTGCAGCGAGGCTGGGAGGAGAGGCCGGGCAGGGAGGCTGGCTTGTGTTCCTGGGGGGTGTTGTGCAGTGGGGTGAAGCACCGGTGCTCAGACGTGGCCTAGTTCTAACAAGCTCCCCTGTCTTTGTATAATTGTACATTGTAGTTTATATTTTTGCATCAAGATGCAGCGACTCACAGTGGATCTGGAGAAGAGTGCAACTGAGCTGCCCCCAAAAGTGTTCAACCCACCGTTCAACACCTGCCCAGGTAGGAGCACCAGCAGCTCTGTGGGCTTGGCAGTGGGATGTTGTTCAGGCAGATATGATGTCCAGCACTGATTGTTTGCCATCTGAGGGAGCAAACCATGTTTGTTATTTTACTTTCACGATTGTCAGTCAGCAGTGTTTCCACTGCAGCTGCTAAGCCAGTTCCTGAGCTGTGGGAAAAGGGTGGGGGATAAACTGAGGTGTAAATGGAATTGAACTGGTTTTGCAGTGGGTGCACATCATGACTGTCAGTGTCTCCACTGTTTTCTCTGCCTGTTCATTGCCACCTCAGAGCAATGTGGTGATCTCAGTGGGCAGGGGTGGTAAGAGCTGTACAGGCCTGGGTTTCCTCTGGCTCCTGCTGCAGAGGAGGTGCCCCAGTAGCTTCTGGCAGCCAGAGGCACAGGTTGTGTGTCTTTCTCCAGACCTTTTAGCAGACCTCAAGGGAACTGTCCAGCTGATTTTCTCCCACTTGCTGACTCTGATAAAGTGTGTCATTGACCTTAGATACAAATGCAGGAGTGTTGCCCTGGTTGTGGAATTGTGATGTATGTTCATGTGTGTTCAGCTGGGATAGACCTGAAAGAGAAGCTCTGTGAGCCCCAGTTTGGTGCTGTAGCCACCTGAGCCCACCCCAGTTTTGATTCATTGTGTGTCATTCAAGGACTTCCAGCCTCTTTCATGAGCATCTCAAAGGCATTAAAAGCCCAGGTACACTGAAGAGAGTCCTTGAGCATCCCCTGTTTGCAAAGCCTTTCTGGTCCTTCTACAAAGAGGAAGAAAGACAGCTCTTGAGTGAAGGAGAGGAGCAGCTGCTCTCATCCTCTTCTCAGGGTCTCCAACATGTGCTCATTCCTCTTTCACTTGTGAGGCATCTCAGCATTCAGGCAGAACCCACCTGGTGACCTGCAGAGACTCCCCTTGATTTTAATGGGCTTTTGAGTGAGTCCAAGTTTCACTCAGGTGTTTCCAAGTGATTTTGCTGGAGTGAGGCTCCTCAGCCACTGTTGCAGTGGGGATTTGTCACTCTTCAGTTCTACATTTGTAAAATCAGGTAACCTGCCTTCCAGAGGCTGAATTTTCTGCTGTCCATCCCTAGGGAAAGAAGTCATTCTTGAAAGTGCCCAGCAGTTCCTCCTTGACCGTCAGTCCATCTTTGGGAACGACCTCATCAGCTTGCCTGAAAACTCATCACTTTATGTTCCTTCTGAAAATATGGCTTCCTACATGTCCTCTGTGGGTGTCCAAGGGGATATCCCTCTAAACCTGAGCTCTTCAATGGACAACAGCCAGTGATTGAGCTTCCAAGAAACAACAATTCCCTCCCACCCATCCAAGCATCCACAGGTTTGAATGTAAAGAAACAAAACTGACTCAGAAACCCTCAAGAGAGTTTCTTTTTGTGCCCTTTTTTTTCTTTTTTTGAGTAGATGGAAATGGTCAGTAGCTGTTGCATTACCCTCCCTGCACCTGGATGTCAGTGTTTTTTAAAACAGAATACTACTTCTGGTGTTTGCTCCGAGGGGGAGTGAGAACTTGCCAGGATTTTTTTTTCCTTGAAAATGCTTTAGAAATCTCAAATCTTTTAATAAAATATAAGTGAAGAGTAGCTTGAAAGTCCATCTGGGACTTCATAAAATAGTGATCCTGACTAGTGTCTGCAATGGCAAACTGTTGGATTTTATTGGGGCAGCACAGATTAGCTGAGATGCCTGACCCTTGTTGATGCTGGTTTTTTATAGGAAAATAGTTCTACATGCCAGTCCAACGCTCCAAAAATATTTTTTATCCATTTTCTGGGTTTGATGGGATGCACCTGTGCCTCTCCCTGATCCTCCTAGGGTGAGTAGGAACAAGGTCACTTGGGGTGTGTAGAAGATTGTTTTCTGAGTGACCCCCCCAAGGATGTGCCTCTTGCTCTTAGGGGAGCTACAGACCATCACAGGCTGCAAAACATCCCATGCTGAGTTGAGAGCATTTGTTGTTTGGGATTTGTTTTGCCCCAAATTTATTTTCTCTTACATAAAGGCAGGGCACTCCATAGTTATAAAATAGAAAAGGGATAGACTTTTCTGCACACACAATTTTCCATGTGCAGAGAAGACTGACAGAGCACACTCTGGGTTTTGGTGCTGGCTGAGTATTCCACGTCCAGTCCAATGTTTTTTTCCTTGGCTTTGACCTGTTCTATTTCCCCTGAAGATGTGCCTGTTGGTTTATTGATGTATAAAATCTGATTAAACAGTTTAATTGATTTGATCCCCTTTTTAGAAGGACTCTCAGCTGCTCAGTGTAGGAGAGAGGCAGAAGGGTTAGTCCACCATGTCCCACAAACTTTTCTTCTGTCCTTTGTGCATCTGAGACCAGCCTCAAAGGCTGAACTAACCTTCCCCATCCATGTCTTTTCTGACAACTGAGTTTCTCAACAAAGCAGAGCTTTGTTTTTTATGCTGTAGTTCTAATGAGAACGTATTATTTATCTCAGTATCTGCTACCTGAGTTGCTTTTCCTTAGGAAGGTTACCCAAATGCAGTAGGACAGACCCAGGAAATTCAATTAACTCAGGCCTCCTAAGGGCTTAGACAGGGAGGTTTAAGTTGTGCCAGTATCATTTGAAGAAATGCTCTGCCTGCCTTCATTGCCATGACAATTCTTGGTTATGAACCGTATTTCTGAGCATTGTGGTCAAGCAGCATCCACCCCACAGTGTAGGTGATCAGTCAGAAGAGTGCAGGCTCAAAATCTCCTCAGTAAGATGAGCATTTTTTAAATGGGCCTTCCTGTCACAGCCCTTTCCTCCATCCATTTATCACTATGTGAACAAACGTGTTAGTTCAGAAACATTCACTTTTGAGCACATTTTTGCCCAGCTGATTCCTGTGCTGGGAGCTCTGTCACTGCCTTGGTGGTGTGGTCTGTGCAGGAGTGAGGTTGTGAGAGCTCCTGAATTAATCCCGGCCATTGTTTTTGTGTTAAGGACTAAGGGAAAATTCCAGCAGCCCCCACTGGCCTGGTATTTAGATGATGTGCTTGAGTGTATCCTGGACAAGGTTTTTCTTTTTGACAGATTTGTGCTTAGAAAGTTCACCTAGATCAGCCCATTTCCACCCTATTTTGCCCTTTCCAGCAATGGAAAGTCGTTGAGTTGCACTCTGTTTACTTCTTTTCTCATAGGTAATTGAAAACTGCCTGGTGTCTCCTGACACCAACAGTGTATGCTCAAGATTTACATCCTTCTCTGAACTGCCACACTCTAGGCTGCTGTCATGTTAACACTGAATGTATTGATCCAACAAGGTATTTAAGCACATGCTTAACTTCAAGCTCCTGAGTAGTTTTCCCGAGCAGTAGTTTTATGGAGCCCATCACGTGCTTGAGGCTGGGCGTACGCTTGTGTCCGACTGGATTGTCTGGTTGGGGCTGAGAAATGAACCCTGTGGGCAGAGCCAGGTGCAGCTCGGCCCTGGCTCTGCCTCAGGCTGTGTCCTACAGGGCAAGCTCCAGCCTGGGCTCGTGGGGAGCAGCCTCTCGGGAGGGTGCATGGGGTTTTCTTTAGGCTTTTTGCTCTACTATAAACATGAGATTGGAGCTTGATGGTGAGAGAGGAACCTCCAGAAGAGAATTCGGGAGCCATTCCTGTGAAGAAGGAAGCTTGTGTTCCTCGGCTCTTTACATTGTTAATTTTACTTGAAGGTGATGTGCTGAGACTGCGTTTTTGCACTATGCTGTACATTTGTAAAGTTTTACAGAAGACACTAATTAAACATGTTTCCTTTTTCTCATTTAGTCCTGCTTTGGCATTTCTCTCACTCCTTTCGTCTATCCCTTACACCTTTTCTCCTTCCCAAGTCCTCAGTGACAAGTGAAAATTGCTTCTAAGCATTCAGGAGATTCCCCTGTGAGCTCATGTAGGGCCCACTGATAGGTTGTGGTCACTGTGTGAACACACGGGCTGGGGACACCTCCCACATAAAATGTGGCAAAGTAAACACAGCTTGGAAAACTGCTGAATTCTTCAAACTAAAATGCCAGTCAGGGTGGATATAGCTGGTAAAATCAGGATCACAGTAAAAGAATCTATGGTTCTTGAAACTACTTGATGCTTTTTTTTCCCCCCATTTGTCCTATTTTTCTTGCTTTCAGTGATAACAGAGCTCAAACTTCACTCTTGGAACTATTTTTTTAAATCTCTTGTTTGCAAACATAATGTGGTCCTTTCTGCTTACTTGTTTTTAGCGTAGTAAGCGGATACCAGGACAGGCACTAAAACACAGCATGGAAAATGCAAAACCCAAAGTCCTCAAAATAGTCCTTATCCAGCTTTCTGTCAGAAAAGGAAGCAGCTACTTTTTTAGGATGGAGCTCATCCAGGTTGGTGGCAGCATTTGCAGCTTTCTGAAGAGCAGATTCCTGTGCCGGTGCTTTCAGATAACCCTGTTCTCCACAGGCCCTTGGCTTACCCCCACCCTGTCCAGGAGGGCAAGGCTTTTGCCAGCATGTTTTAACTCATGCAAGGTGGAAAATGGCTGAAATTTAAAGCAATTGTGTTGTCCTCTCTGAGGACAACATTTCACAATTATTTCTGAGGACATTTCTCTGAGGACACACATTTCTCTGAGGACAATAAGTTCACAATTATTTTGTGTTACTGTGAGGTCTAGTTGTCTTGCCACCAGATGACACCTAAGCCCAGGCAATAGGAAACACATCTTTTCAACAAGCCCACAGTAATATTTTATTTCTTTAAATTTGCACACCTAAAAGAACTGTTCAATTCTATTTATTAAAAATTATTAGAGATATATAGAAACATGAAAAAAGACATTCACCTAAATTTGGCTATACTCAAAATCCAGATCCTGAGACACATCTCAATGAAAAACAATAAAAGCAGCAGATATAAGTGTATGTTTCATTACAGATGCCCTAAAAGGTAAGATCAGATTTTCTGTGCAGGGATGCTATTTCTGCATCTGTTTAGGCATAAACAATCATAATGTCAAGGAATATTAGATCAGTAAAATATCCCATCAAGAGGCAATTGCCATTTGTCCTTGGAGTCCATCTGCTATGATGTGCACTGGTATGGACTTAAAATGTAGAACACCAAGTTAAAATACATGTGGTTACAAATAGAACCTTTATTTAGTTCAAATGACAGACACACTGAATTATGCTTGAAACTACATCTGTAATGAAACTCGGATATATTAACATGTAACTAAGGCACTTCTAGAAGGATGCAAAGGCACAAATAACACAAGACTGGAATTTAACCTCAAAACAGTACTTTTCAAAGTAGTGAACAGGCAGCTGCCCTGAGGAGCTTGGAGCCAAGGGCAGTGAGTTTTGATATCACAATGTTATGTCAGTTTTAACTAATGGTCCCATTGCTGCCCTCCGTATTTTGGGAATATTTCCATGCAGTCAGCCAGACACTGCTCCAGATTTGGTCTGTTTTTTTCAAAGTGATTAATCCAATCCACTCTCACCATCCTTGTCACCTTGTGCTTTATAAGGACATCCTTCCCCCTCAGCCAGGCCCTGTGCTTCTCCATCACTGCCATTCCCTGTTAAAAGCACAAAGGCAAAGGGCAAATGAAACTCACTCGTGGTCTTTAATACTGAAAAAAGAAATACAGAGCCCAATTTTTAAAAAACATTTAAATGAAACTCAGTAAGAAAGCCTGTGTAGGAAAAGAGAAAACGTCTTCATTCCTAATTTATTAGGATTCCCACATAAATAAAAGGAAGAGGTGATTGTAACTAACAATCTTTAACAGGAGATGAACAGATCCTTAGTGTGCCTGTGCCACCCCCGTTTTCTCTGTGATTAATAATGTCACTGTAATCTTACCATCCTCTTCCCACGAGCTTGGGTCATCTGGTTGAGGACAGAGTGGTGACAACAGTAGATCATCCTTGGGCTCAGTGATTACCTCTTGTATCAAGGGTTTCAAAGGGGCTACCTCTTTATCTTTGATCTCCAGGTATCTTTCTGAATTATCAGGCTGTGTAAAGAAGCTTTTGAGAAGGGTGCTTAAGTGCTCCTTTTCATGCTCTTTATGTTTCTGACATACATTTGAAAAAATTGCTGTTGGAACGTCTTCCACTGAATTCTCAAGCATGCTTTTATTGTTTTCCTCCAATGCAGAATTGCTGTCATTTGTCACTTCAGAAATTATTTCAATCTTTGGCTGATAGTCCTGCTGTAAAGGTAGAAATGTAATTGAAAAATTATTCTTATATATAAAAGCTAAATGATGGGTAAATATCTCTTGGATCCATGTAACAGTTGTCAACTCTAATGTGCTGTCCTCATAAAATATATGGAGTATATGCTTCACCTATAGCTCTGCTGCTTTGTGAAAGAATCTTAGGTTAGCAATTTCTCAGGCATCAGCAATGAGCTGACCATAAACTAATTAACAGTTCATAAAAACAGCAGCTATTTCAGCAATTCAGCAATGTGTGGGCTCCTTTCTAGTATTTTCCTCCAAAGAGAGGAACCTGACCAACATCTTCATCTGTCTTCAGCTGAGAACTGAGCACCCTTTGGAGCAGGACAGCTGCTAACTCACCCTCCTTCACTGATCCTCCTTCCTTGCCTTCTTTTAATTGGAGGCTTTGTTGGCCAAGATATTTTGCAATCCTCTTATGAGTCTGTGATCAAAAGGGCAAATCAATTCCATGCCTTGTGCTGATTGTAGGAACAGTGGGCATTATCTTGGAAAGACTTTGTAAGAGCATGTACTGTACCAGCCTCGGTCTCCAGCAAGGCCAGTATATTCTGTAATCAGCATGAGAATCAAAACTGTGCTTTTAAACTTTGTTGTCTTCTTTTTTTCTCTTCTATTTCTTCCTATAGGCTTGTGCCTAAAAGATTAGTTTGAGCAAAGCAAAATGCTGAGGTGGACAAGGACTGGCCTGCAGTGGAGAGGAGGAGTTTCAATCTCTGTGATTTCAGTTGAAAAGTCAGATTTTATTCAGCAGCAGGCAATGTGCACCATATTAGTACTGGAAAAGTATATTTTAAGACTGATCTTCAGTATAACACTACATGCTATTAAGAAATTACACTTATGTAACTGTTGCATTACTGATCATAAGTTTTTATTTTATTTTTGCTACACACAAAAATAAAAAAATCAGATTTAAAAAAAGAAAGATTTACATGTAGATATGAACTGCTGAAATCATCCATTTTAGTTTGTAAATGCATAAGTGATTGCATCCCTAAACCAGCACTTCACAACTTAGATTATCCTCATTTTGCAAAACGTTTGTAAGTGTGTTTAGGGAAGCTTCATTACTGGAATTAATGAAAATGTTACCTTTTGAACAAAGATTTCCTCTTCTGGGGGAAACTCACTTACAACTACATCTTCTAAATCAGGCAGTTCCTGTGAAAAATCACAGATCAATCATCAGTGGGAAGAGCTACTGTAACCCATGAAAAAGGACTTCTCTGGGTCACTGGACAACTTCTTCAAAGCAATGCTCATCAGGGTCACAGCCTGCAGGACCCCACTGCCATCCTCTCACAGGGACAGTCTGCTGTTAAGCACATGTGGGAAAGGGAAAATTCGTCTGCTTCCAGAAATAGCAAATGGGAAAGCAATAGCCCTAATGTCAGACTGAATGCTGTTTTCTACTATGCTGTGTGATTATGAAGGAAAACAGGATAAAGAGTAAGGCATTACCAGGATTTTAAAAGCAAACATGGTCTATTCTCTTAGCTGTTTCCTATCTATTCAATAGATTCAATCCCACTGCAACCCATCTTTATGGGTAAGTGCCAAATCCAGACTTGCAGTCTTCCTGAAACTGCATACCAGTAAACTCTGTTAATGTAAATACTCCTAATAAACCAACGTTTTACTGAGAATGCCTCATAATTAAGGATACAGAACTGCAAACTTGCTGAGAACTGTTTTTCCTCAGACAGGTCCCATAATCTCAGTTTTCCACTAGAAAATATTATCTCAGACAACTATCACTTGCTGACATGAAAGCAAAACCAGAAGGTGGGAATGAAAAATCAGAGGTAGAACCTAATACCTTGTTGACTTTTTTTTACTGTAGGTCAATACTGGGATAAGCACCTCCTTTTGTTTTTAGATACTTTTAGGACTTAATAACTGTAGCAGGCTGCTTGGTGTGGTAGCATCAGGAACATCTATTCTGTACTGTCTTGTGTGGTGAAGATTATTACAGAATTAAAATCAAGAAAGGAAATTTCTCCTTCCTGATATGGTTGCAGCTAGTGCAGCATGTCCTGAAGTCACACAGTTTTATAAGAACAGCATTAAAAATGTACAAACTAAGATCTGAGACTAATGTGGAGTTTGATGTCAACAGGGAGATGAAATAGCTGTTAGTCTTGTTTCAGTCATCAGGGTGCATTTGCAGATCAAGCCAAGATCACTTACTACAAGTTAACCTTGTTTAGGTACATGGGAATGTGGTTCCTGCACTGCCAAGGCATGTGCTGCAACACGAGCTTGATTCTGCTTGACAAAGGGATGTCATAACCACCCATTGCAAATCCTCCTCCACTGTTCTCCCTTATATTACTCCTGAGACCATCTACAGACTCAGGGTATGAATAAAGACAATGGTGCTGCTCCAGAGCTTCTCACCACCAGCATCTTCCCAGCCATTCCCTGCTATGTCAGCACTAAGGTTCTTTGGAATATCTGCAATGGGGTAAGTACTGCAGGCTGTTGGGAGAGGCTCTTTCTATTACTAAAAGTTGTTGGAGAACAAGTAGCACAGAACATTGAAATGTGCATTAGTGTGTGATTTGGGCTTGGTTTTTCTTCTGTAGAATTAAAATAGTCCCACTTTTTCTATATCTAAAGAAACCCCATGGATGTGTGTGTAAGAGTTACTTTTATACTGCCTTAAAGTTTGTGCAAAAGGCTTCCTATGGTGCCATAGAGCATCGAGGGAAAAACAAACACTGAATCAAGGAGATCTTCACATTGTGGGTACCTACAGTGTCACTACATATTTAAAACCTTTATTTCAGATGCTCCAAGATCTACTTTTAAGAATAATATTGTGCATAGTTTGAATTGCTGCCCGTTCTCTCCACTATCTTTTTTGAACCTATTATTAAAAACAGCTAAACAGGAGGAGGTAGCAGCAAACTCTCTACCAAAGCAGTGGGCTGAGCCCTTCGATAACAGCATGGAATTTCTGCCTGGGAAATTAAGAGCATGCCAAAGATATGAGGCTTTTCTGCCAGTAGTGAACAACGGCAGTACAGGGTATCAAAGAGTGTATTAAGTGCTCTGGGAAAGCATAAGCTCAGAAGTTTTTATTGCTGATTATATCATAGTCTGACACTGTCAGTTTATGAACAGTGTCCTAATTAGGACATATTGAATAACTCTTCTTTGAAGTGAAGTTGTATTTTTCAGTGGTATCTATGTCGTCCTTATGGTTAAATCTGATAAACATGTTTAAATGTTGCATCAGATAGAAATTTTAGATAATAGAAGACCATACTACAAATGTCAATCACTTATTATATATCTGAATAATGTACATTCTGCTTTTCTTGGAAACAGATATCAGAGTTTCATTTTGAGAATTAATTTGCAATATCTAATACTGCTGGGTAACATTTACAATGATGGGGGTGCTATTTCTTCCCTATGGTTTTTCTGCAATAGTTCACATTTTCAACTGTGTATTTCATTTGAATTTTGATTAAGAGGACAAATGTGTCTACTAGATTCTTTTCACTGTGATTCCTGTTTTTAAATAAGAGCCCTCATTAGCTTCTCCAGAGAAATCACAAAGATAGAAGGTCAACTTCAGGTGATTTACAGGGCAAAAGGATCTACAGGATAAAAAATTTAAGGACAAAATAAACTTTGGAAGCATTCTTTCTAAATGCTCCACTGGAGAGAATACCCCTGCAACTTTACTTTTTGGGGGGGTTCCTTCCTTCCTTCCTTCCTTCCTTCCTTCCTTCCTTCCTTCCTTCCTTCCTTCCTTCCTTCCTAACAGTAGACCTTTCTTAAAAACCTGCCCATATAGTTTATTAGCCAGAATGTTATAAGAATTAACTTGAAGAAGACAATACCCACATGTGGACTTCTCAAAGTCTGAATCCAATACGTACATCAAGAGAAAGTTTCTCCAGTGTCTCCAGTTTGAACTGTTCAATTTCAGCATATTCATCCCTCTCAGGAAGCATGGCCTCATCAGTGGCTGCCTCCTGTCCTGGTAGATCTAAAGAATAATCAATAGTCAGTTGCAGAGAACTAACTGAGTAAGAAATATCTATACTGCAACAGCAAGCACTGCAAAACCAGACTGCTGGGGACCTGACTACCACGGCAGAATTCACAGCTGAATCCAGCACTCTGCCTTTCTATGATATTCTGGGTCTCTCTTATATCATATTAATTAATATTTGCATTTTGCAATAATGTGTCCCATGTATCTATAAAAGCAGTTCTCCTCGTGTGAAAGTACAAAACCATCTTTAGAGTGATGACCAGCTTCTGTGTGCAGACAGACTGCACAGTTTATGTGGGAGCAAGGAAAGTCTGTAAACTCTCCTGGCCTGTCACTAAACCTGGCATGTTTGAGAAGTGGAGTTCCACCTTTAAGTTGCAGAAGCTGCAGGTTAAGCCTTCAGAATTTTACTATTTGTTGTTTTTAAAGAATATTTTACCCAGTATTCCTTGATTTCACCAAGTCACTGTGGAAATCTAATGGAATGTTTTTATGTATGAATTAGTTGGCTTGAGCCACAGCAGAGGCAGTGCTACACTCAGAGTTTGGCTCATCATCTCTGCATCCTCAGTTTGGGTTGGCTCTGCACTGAGTACGTTACCGTCTGTCTCCTTGTTGAAATTTGCGCATTTGTAAGAGTCTGGTTCCTGTTGAACTTCAACAGGATGATTACCAGATGTGTTATCTCTGTTATCTCCTCTGTTTGGTAGACGTGTTATCACTTCATCACAAACATCAAAACCTTCATTTTTAAATTTCTCAGTCTTTTCTTGAGCATCTTCTTCTGATCTATTTGAAGTCCCTGATGTATTAGAATTTCCATCACCATCTTTTGAATTTGCAGGTGCTCCTACAGAAGAAATAATTTCATTAAAATTGCTGAGCTAATCTACCACTGCTCATTTTAAATATCCAAACACTACTACATTGGGCTAAAATATGCAGCAAAAGCTCCTACTTTGTTTGAGCAGCTATTCGTGGATGAGTAGTCTTCCCAAGACTGCAGCAATGCTGTTTTCCCATCTCAACTCCCCAGCAAACAGAAGTTCCCCAGAAAAAAAAATCATCTAGAGAAAACGCTTAAATAATAAATGTCTGGTATTTCTAATACTTTGAAAAAGCTCACAAGTGACTACATATTTAAATACAATGAGGATTTTGATGGATCAGCAACAAGTTCTGGTTACCCTCTCCTCTGTGCAATCCACTTGCTTGAAGAAAGAGTTTTACTTGTTAGTCAATCCAAAGATGTATCAGATAAAGACTCCTCTGCACATTCAAATTGAAGTGGTCACAGACATCTTCCAAAACAGTAAGCACAAACCTTCCAGGGTATCTGTTGCAACTCCTTCCATGCACTTTTGTCTCCTCTTTTCCTCTGCTCTTTGCCTAATTGCTGCTAATGCATCAATGCTATCTTGGATTTTTTTTCTCTCTCTGGTTTCCCATTTTTCCCTTTCTGCTTTCTCAGCTTCAAGCCCTCCAACAGCCCAGGCTTCTGCACAGGCTCTAGTGAAAACACAAAAGCTCACTGTAATACAGCTATAAAATCCCATCTTTGCAATGAGAGAGAAATTTAAAATAGCTTGCAATAGCACAAAATAGCTGTGAGAGAAAAAAAGCAGATAGCAGTGACAATCCCTTATGCAACAGGGATGCATGTTTATCTCATCTTGTATGTGGAGCTGAAAAAAAAGAAACAGAGATATCCAAATGCTGATTGGTGATTACACCACCAGAGATTGGTCTGATCTTGGCTCAGCTTTTCCAGACCCCCACTCAGTTTCTATTGAAATCAGGATTTGCCTCTGGTCTACAGACCTGGCATAAAACAATTCTGTTCTGTTCAAGAATTATTGTGTGAAAAAATACATCGCTTTTTTCTAGGTATGTTAGATGTAGAACTCTGTAGTATAATACTCTCCACCTTGAAGTCACCCACCTTCAATAAATTATACTGGTCAGTCTTCCTTTCATGACAGTATTGACAAAAAATGGATGAGTGATTGTTAGCACTTGATCTTTACTGCTGTGTCAAGAAGATGGCTATGTTTCTTACCTATCCTTTGGGAAAACTGGTCTGTCATCCAGATATGTCAGCTGTTTTAGTCGAACAGTGAGGGTTTTTCTGTAATTAGAAATTTTCTTTATCACCTCATTTCCCATCAAATTCAGCACATGCTAGAGAAACAAGGGAAAAAATTTTTAAACTTGAGTAGCAAAAACCCCAGCCTGGATATGCACTTTCCCTGTCATTTCAAAAGCAAGAAATGATCAAAACATCCAGGGTGTTACAGGTGATCTACAAGAAACAAAATAATGTTTAATAACTTTTCTTTTAAGACTAATACCTACTGTGCACTGAACTACCCAACAAAGCCACTTAATGGGGTTCACCCACACAGGACACAAACCCTCAGCTATTTTTGGCTTACCAGATTAGGCATGGTCTCCAGAATAGCTAAAATACTCGGATCACTTAGATTGTTGTGGGAAAGATCAAGAACAGAAATACTTGGGCATTCTTGCAAGTGCTGGATGTCTTCCACTGTTCGTAACTTATTGTGAGCAATCTGCAGAGTCTGCAGGACTTTCAGACAAGCTGCCAGACAAGAACAGCACAATGAAAGGAAAGGTAAGAGTTGTTGCTTTGCAGAGGGATTTTTGGAGCAAGTAAAAAACTGCGTTCTCAAACTAGTCATTTATATTGAATTTGGAGCTTTTTTCTAAATTTGTTATTCTGTTACATACACTTTTTGGCTAGACCTCCAAAGCTGCTTTCTTCACCCCAGGGAAAAATAGCTGCTTGGTTTTAGGATGGTGGTTGTTTTTAATTCACATGTCAAACTAATCAGTTACATAAAAGCAAGAACTCGTGTTTCAAAATTCTCCAATGTATGCAAGTAGTAATGTAGAGAAATTGTATTTTATTTTCTGCTGAAGACAGAATAAATCTTTTTGCAGATATAAGATTTGGTAATTGTGTCTGCAACTGCCAAAGCACATCTTAACTGTAAAGTAAATGGTGAAAACTGGATTGTCAGCCTGTCTGCAACATAGATAAGTAATGAGATGGTATTAAGAAGTGAGGAAAAACTACTTAATTATCCTAGGCATCCATGTGAAAGTAGTTCCTATGTATTTTGTTTCTCAACACAGGTTTGATTCAACAGAAGCCCTGTGGGCTTTGGTATGGGTATTGTACAAAATTCTAACACAAATAAAAAAATCCCTTGAAACTAGTGCCACTAATAAAAGCTTAGTCAGAGCTTAGGAAATAGGGCTTGTCAGAGGCTAAAACGTGTTGCACCAACAGTTCTTACAGAGATTCTCAATGGTCCTAATGTAGTTGTTACTGATACTGAGGGAATCCAGCTTTTGTAAGGGTTCAAGGTTTTCAATTTTCTCAATTAAATTGAGTTGCAAGTAGAGGCAACGCAACTCTGCCTGAGCCTCCAAATTCTCAATTTTTCTTAAGCCATTGCATTGCAGCCACAAACACTTCAGTCCAGTATATTCTTCAAGATTCTCCAGGCGGTCAAATCCTGCAGAGAAAAAAAGATGTTTTAAAATGAAATGGTGTTGGCTGAATACGGCTCTTTGGAAGAGAAAGTTCCATAAAACCAGAGCTGCTGAAACAGCCTGAGAGAACACTTGGACTGAAGTTACTGCCAATATTTCCACTGAATTCATGGTACTGTTTCTGGCCCATAAAGGGCAGAAACAGGTTGGTACCTATTCTGGTCTGTATCTCAGCAGCCCTTTAGATGCTAAATAATACATTGCAAAACCAAGGCTGAATGTAGAAGGTAGCATATCCTATTTATTTGGAAGAATTCTTAGGCTAACTTGGACCAGGTAACTGCATCATGCAAAAACCTGCTCAGAGATCATGAGAGGATAAGGAATGTTCATTCTAAGATTTTTTTTTTCTTTCAGTAGTGTTTGCAAACATGCAGCAAGTCTTTACTCTTTATTTTCTTTTTGACCATTTTTATTTGGCAGTAAAAAAGTTCCAAAAGCTGGGAAAAGCTCTTTATACAAACAATTTAAGGAAAAATACATTTATTTTCCTCTGAATGCAACCCAGACCAATATTTTAAGACATTTCTCAGAGGGTCCTGTTTCAAGGAAAAGAAACCAAAAATATGTCCCTTGATTCCTATTGATCCTTTGAATGGCTCCACAAAGTGAGTTAGATGCACAATCAGTTTACTTTTCTACCTTCATATTGACACATAAAATTGTGCTTCTAATTTAAAAGAATGACTAGATACCTTATTTCAGTGAGCCATGAAATAGATTCTCTGCTAAAATGCTACTTACAATGATCAAGCTAGGCAGTCATGTCCACATCTTACCTTTATAATGCAAGTACAGTGTATCATTTAAGTATGGGGTCCAGTATAATTTCTGCTGTTTACAGATGTCTAGCAGAATCTTTTTTGTCATTCTAAAACATTACAGGAAGCAGAAGCAAAATAAAAAATGTATTTCAGTGCACATTCTGAAATCTTTGGTTTCCTTACAGATTCCAATGCAACACAATTAACAATTCTTTCATGCAAGAGAAATAGCTAGAGCTTTCAAAATTATAGTTCAAATTTTAAAAAACAGTGGGTTTTTTTTAGAGTGGCTTTTCATTTCTATCTTTGAAGTGAGTTACCAGGCCCTTCTGCTAAAAAACAGAGAGTTCATAGGAAAATGGGCAGGGAATTAGAGAGTCCATCTTCTTGGAAAAGGGCAGCATGATTCCATGTTAGCTTCTGGTTCCAATGTTAGCTTCCTCTCCAGTTCTTTCCCCCGTTCCTCGCTGCTTTGGTACAGGACCTTTGGTGGCAGAGCCAAAATGCAACATATTTCTCAGACTAGAAAAATCAGTAGTTATCAACCCAATATTTTAATGAAATGCTGACTCCAAAATAGCACTGAAGAAAGTTTTGATATACAGCTGTTTGCTGGCTGGGAGCGCCACTAGGAATTAACACAATGCCCTGTCTGAACTGATGCGGAGAAATGGTTAAATCTGTTGGCAAATGACTTCCACAGGAGCTCACACAGTTCTCTCCAGATTCATTAAATGACTACATCATGTGGTCAGAATGCAGTTTGCTACTCTGGCCATAAAAACCAAACATCTGTACAGATGTTGGAAATATCACTAACACCTGATTTATCCATTATTCTCAAGTTCATCTTCAAAATTGTTCTCCAGAACTGAGATGAAGACACAGAATAGCAAAACTCCTGATGACGCCAACACATCCACAGACAATGTATTACCTTACAGAGCCTCTGTTTTCTTCTGTCCTTTGACTGGATGAGCTGGTTCCAGACTTCTGATCAATATCTGATTTTTGTTCATTCTGTTGACCTGCTGTGGACATACAGTTGACTTCTTTCTCTTGAGCTTTAATAACTTCATAAATAAGAAAATGAGTTGCAATTTAACAGCCAGGGTGGGGAAAATGTGTCATTGCCAATTACTTTAGAGAAATATTGAAGAGCACTTGAACATGAATTTCAAGAAGAGAGTGTTCTAACCAAGATTTCTGCTGACATTTTAAATGAAACTTAACTTTTTTACACAGCATCATAAAATAAGTAGTAGCAATTGAACTGTTGAAATCTGCATATTTATTTTTTTTTAGATCTGGAAGTCAGATAGTACTCATTATTCTTAAGATTACTATAATGTATGGTGACACTAAAGTACTAACACCCATGTTCCTATGGTGTTAGACATTTAATATGTATTACATTTAATTAACACCAATTTGAGTTTACTGTAAAGAGACTACAGTAATGGTGTATCAGAGTCATCCCAAGCAAAATTTACCCTTTTGCACTCCTTGAAAGGTGTCTTTATACTGCCTTTAATTAATTGCAATTTCAGTATTTCTCTCTTCAGATACTTGCCCTGGACCTTCTACTTGCACTTGTAGTCCGTACATTTAAAGAGAAAGTGCAAACAAGATGATTGTACCACCTTACTTAAATATGACTGTAATTAAAACATAATAATCAGACATATTTAGTAACACGAGAGGCAATGGGCTGAAACTGATGCACGTAAGTTCCACCTGAACGCAAGGAAGAACTTCTTTACTGTGCGGGTGACCACGCACTGGAACTGTTTGCCCAGAGAGGGTGTGGAGTGTCCCTCACTGGAGATATTCCGGAACCATCTGGACACAATCCTGTGCCCTGTGCTCTGGGATAACCCTGCTTGAGCAGGGAGGTTGGACCAATGACCCACTGTGGTCCCTTCAAACCTGACCCATCCTGTGACTCTGTGACTCAGAGGTCAGGCTGGCTCTGTGATTACAACACTGGAAGAAACATCTCTCCGGCAACAGGAAAGTAAAGACATATCGGGAAAGGAAAAAAGGCCCAGAAAGATAGCAGTTGAGTATGCCTCAGTTACGTCAGGATTTCCAGTGACTTTGCTGGGAGAAAGCACACACTCGTATTGCATCCAGAGGAGTATGAACAGCCGTGATGTGCAGGCTTTGTGTGCTGGCGAGCGAGCCGGAGGGGCTCACCTGTGCTCACAGCGCTGCCCTCACGCTCCGTGTGGGCACCTCCGCTCCCGGTGTCGCCCAGCGGCGCCTCTGACGCCGGGACCTCCCTTCCTCGGCCGCTGCCCGGGTCTCCAGCGGGAGCCGCCTGCATTCTTACACCCCCCGAGCCCGTACGGGATTTAAGCTCTGACTTTTTCAGAGAAAATGTCCACAGGCTTTAGTCGGCAGCAGGCGAGGGACGGAGCGCAGCCCAGCCCCGGCTGCCGCCTCAGCCGTGGCCATGGNCGGGTCAGGGCCGCGGCGGGGGTGGGATCCGTCCGGGACAGCCCGGGACAGGGAGGGCCCCCGGCCGGGTCGTTCAGGGCCGGGCCAGCTCGCTGGGGCTGCGCGGGACGGCGCGCCCGGAGCCCGCTGTCCCGCCCTGGGCGAGGGGCGGGCGGGGTGTGGCGGTGCCGGGCGGCACATCGGGTCCTGCCGAGGAGAGGACGGATTCGTGCTTGTTTAAAAAAATGTATTAACTAGTAAAAGCCGTGTGAGGCACAGCAAGCGCGGTGTGCGGGCTGCCTGATGCGCTGCACCGTGCCGTGGTTCAAGGACAGCGGCAGATGCGGTGCTTTTGACAGCGCTGGGAACTGACGTTCTGTCTCTGAGCCTGCTTTGTCTCTCATGTAGCTTTCTGTCCTTGGAACAGCCCGTTGTTTCTTTGTGTCTCAGCTCCCTCGTGCTGGTTATCCTTGCCTCTCTTGTAGGTAGTTCTTCATCTTCCAAAATTGGTTTTCATCTGTTCAGCTTCTGCTTGAATTGTTTTATTTACAGAATCGTTGATCGTTGTTGTTACAGTATAACTGATTAATAGCTCAACCCTAGGAAAAGGGCTAAACAGTACCTAAACCAGTGAGAATGGTGGTAGGTGACACCCAATTTTTAGCAGACTGACTTGTGGCTTTTCTGCATCAAAACAGTGCTCAAACTGTAACATGCTGAATCTCAAACGTTATCCATACAGTCTGAAAAGTTTACGTGGCCCAAGAGGCAATTGTAATTGCCTGTGTCCTTTTTTTTTTTTTTTTTCCCCAGGCTTCTGATCACCATGGCTGCAGTGGATCGATTCTCCCTCTTGTACAGAGAAATCAGTCGCTCCTGCAGTTTCTACGTAGAAGCCCTGGCTATTGTTGGAGCTTGGTACACAGTCAGAAAGTGTGTATCTCTGGCATTTGACACTTACAGTGCACTCAGGCTACACGTTATCCCCAAGCTGAGTGGGGAGATTGATCTCGTCAAGAAGTATGGAAAATGGGCTGTGGTCACTGGTAAGAGATGAAGTGGTGAATTTGCTTGTGTTTATGTAACATACTGTGCCTGTACTGTGAAAAACTTGGTAGCTCATGCTGCTGGGTGAGCTTTATGTCACAAGCTGGGGCCTGTACTATCTCTGGTTGAAGGTTAATCTGCCTGACCAGTGGCTGTTGTTCGTTGCCTTTATAAATTAATTCCTCAGGAGATGGGGAAGCTAAGTGAGTTGACTGACTGCTGAGAAAGAATCACAGCAATTGTTGCCCGGTTTTGCAAGGTACATCTTGAGCACCTGCAAGTGTAGACAGAGATGCAGGCAAGATCCTTTTTTTGCTATGAGGTGTTCATATGTGCTCTAGTTCTTCAACAAGGTTTGATTCCTGTACCTTTGACATCCCTGCCTTTCATTAAGGTTCTTCTTTGAGCTCTCTTTTTGTCATAGAATATATAAAACTTTTATGAGGGGAATTGCAGAAGGTTGTTGACAGTGTTGACAGTGTTATCTTTACTGTTGTGTCTTTGAATTCAATATATTCAGTGCCACATGATCTCAGAAAAAAGAATAAAGCTCTAATTGAAAGAACTGTCAAAGTAGAAGGCTGGTGTTGCTCTGTTTTTCACTCGTGTGTTCTATTGCTGTTTTCTCTTGCAGGTAGCACAGATGGTATTGGGAAGGCTTATGCTGAAGAGCTGGCAAAGCGTGGTGTCAACATCATCTTGGTCAGCCGAAACAAAGAGAAGCTGCAGGCTGTATGCAGAAGCATATCTGAAACCTATCAAGTGGAAACAGATTTCATAGTAGCTGATTTCAGCAAGGGGCGTGAGCTTTACCCAGCCATTAAGGAGGCTCTGAAAGACAGAGAAATTGGGATTTTGGTGAATAATGTAGGAATATTTTATGCCCACACAGACTATTTTACTAATCTGTCTGAGGATATGCTGTGGGACTTGATCCATGTAAATATTGCTTCTGCTACCATGATGACACATATCGTGCTGCCAGGCATGGTAAAGAAAAAGAAAGGGGCAATTGTGAACCTTTCTTCAACACTCTGTTGTCATCCAACACCGATGGTGACAGCCTATGGAGCCTCTAAAGTAAGTTGGGGTGTAGTGTTAAATGGTATGCATTGGGAAGTACATTATAGGTTGGTTGTGTTGTGAGGGGTTTTTTAACACATTCAGCAAGGATGTCAAAATACTTGAATGTTTTCTAGGGATTTGTTTAAATACTGGAGGTGAATGATACATGTATTGTGCAGTAAACTCTTCATCCTCACCAGTGCTGGTCTTTGAACCAAAGTCAGTGCTCTTGGATTTTGTGTGAACTGTGGCATAACAGTCATTCTAGGAGAAATGTTGCCTTTCTCAGATGCACAAAGCAGAGAGGCAGTTCTGTGGGCCCCGTTGAAAGGGTCGAGAATTGCATCTCTGTCTTCTTCAACTGAACTGTGCACATACCTCAGGCCTTTTGCATACCAGTATTTGGTAGCAGGAAGGGCTATGCTCATGCTCAAGCCACCACTGTGACAAGGAGTGTGGCCAAATCAAGGCACTGCTTCATGTAATACCAAGGAGTGTTGTGCCATATTTGGGGACAGGTGAAAAAACTCCCCCATAATTGTCCTTCCTGAAGAGATCCAGCCAGTAATGAATAGGATGGGGCAGCTGGCTGATGCTGGAAGAATGAATGCTCATGTGATGGTGGATTTACACTGGATGGTGTGCTGCTGAATCCACAAAAGCAACTGGGATTGTGGAAGGATCTCACCTAGATCCAGTGTCTAAACACAAGTGGTTATTGCTCCCAGCTGTCCGTGGCTGCCCTCTGTTGTAGCCTTGCTCCTGACATAGCTCTTGTATTTCCTTTGGAGCAAAACCAGCTCTTACTACGCCAAGGTATAAAACTCCTTGCAGACTTTTGTTCAGTGTGGAAACTGGCTTAAGATTATTGTTCCCGTGCAGAGTATCTGCCCCTTTGGTTATGCTAAGTGTATGTAGGACTGCACTCTGGATTAAAACAATTAAAAGGCTTGAATGAAAAAGAAGAAACACGAATGTACCAAAGTTTCTTCATTTAGCTGACATAATCCAAATCCTTGATCAGCAATCCATCTTTAAGCCTGGCCTCAGGCACAGAAGTGAGAACAAGCTGCTGTAACATCCTAAAGCTCTTTGTGCAATAACAGTGAATGGTGTTTGAAGTGGTTGCTTTAGTTTTCCTAAGGCAGCTGTAACAGCATTTGTACAAGATGCTTTCGCAACAAACTGTTGGGAGAACCTTTTGCAAGGCTGTTTGGGAGCAGAAAGATGTCTGCTCACAAGCTGAGTCTAAAATGCTCTTTCTCAGGGAGAACTGGCTGTGTGGCACAGCAGTAGCTTCAGCAAGGAAGGCATCAGTGTTGCTGCCCTGATAAGACTGAGCCAGGCTCGTTTTTTGGTCTGATTCCAGCAGTCCCAGTTATCAGGCTTGTGCTTTTCTTGTTACTCTGTAAAAGTAAAATGAGCAACAGGAGGCAATGCAGATACACATTAACAAATGAATAATTTTGCATACGGGAGTCCCAGGAAATAAATAACCTGGCTTCTGGAAAAGACAGTTGAATGCAAAATTCACCTGTAAATGTATTAAAGAATGGGACTTTATTTTCTCCTTCTGACAGTAGTAGGTAGAACTGGCTGTAGAGTGTCCTTGCAATGTCCCCAGACCAAACAAGGTGTTTGTTTTAGATGAAAGAAATGTTTTTATATTATTTTTAAGCAGAAATTGTCAGATTGTGTTAAGCAGTCACTTTGTCCTGCAAGTTACTGTACCATGGCATTTGTTTATAGCAAATAACAACACGTAGAAATGTTGATAATACTTCAGAAATTCATATTTTTATACTATTTATTAATTTGTTATTTGTTGAGCTGTTGTATAAAATATGTCACAGCTTTTCTGTAATTTTAATAAAACCTAGCCCTGAGATTTTATTTAAAAAAAAAAAAGAAAAAAAAAAAGTCTCTTCTGCTTTTGTCTTTCTAGAGCTACTTGGACTATTTCAGTAGAGCACTACATTATGAGTATGCCTCTAAAGGAATTTTTGTTCAGAGTCTAATGCCATTTTTAACTACTACAAAAATACTAGCATCCAGCAGCACTGTATCAAAGAGATCTATATTTTTTCCTACTGCTGAAGAATATGCAAGTCATGCTGTTTCTACTCTTGGGTTATCCATAAGGACCACTGGTTACTGGAAGCATGCAATACAGGTAATGGAATTCACTAAACTATTTCATGTTTGTCAGTAGAAGTAAATCAGCTGTTTACTTTCTTAGGAGTCTAAATGAAAACTATGTTCATTCTGAAAAAATGTAATATATGTTGTAGACTTTAAGGCCATGTTTTCTTACTAGTTCTGCTTTAGAAAATCATGCTTGGGCATGCTTATTTTTAAGATCAGAGAATGAATCCAATTCTCCCTTGAAATGCATAGCAAAAATGGGAAAGAGTCAACTTTTTACTGAAAAGCACAGAGTATCTCATTTCAGCTGGGGTGTTGCTGACTGGGCAAGTGTTTCACTGTCTTCTGTAAACAGAAATAGCTTTTTTTGGTCTTAATATATTGAGTGTATTTCTGCTTTGGGAAGAGTGGGTAGGAAGGATGGAATAATAGCAGGAAAAAACCCCATATTTTTGTTTTAAGCTACCTGGAAGCAGGTCCTCCATTTGTTAGGGTTTTCATTTTTGGGAGCAGACTTTTATGCACATTGGTCACATCTTATGTATCCTACCTAGTGGCTTCCTGTAGCATTGGGTTGAGTAGATGGAAATGAAGAAGTGGGGATTAGTCCAAAAGGAATAAAAGAGATAAGATGGATTCTGGCAAGATGTGGCAATTAAAGGAAGTGGACAGAATTGCTGTTGTGAACTTGACCAAATCAGGATTCAGGATTTATTTGCAGAAATTAACTGCTCAGCTCTGGGTGCTACTTCCAAGGCAGCTAAATAAATGTACTTCCAAGGGGTTTAATTTAAGGGTTAGTTGATGATATTCAAGCACTTTTTCCCTTGCTTTAGTAGAGATTTGAGAAACTGTTTACTTTAATGGAATATATCTTAATATGTCCCTTTCATTTTTTTCTGTTCTCTTGTCTCCCTGTGCCTATCCACAGTTCACGCTGGGTGAGTGCCTGCCTGAATGGATGTGGGCATGGTTTGCTCTGTATTTGAGCAGAATTCTACGCAAGCAAGCTTTGGCAGCCAAAGCTAAATAGGAGTAGCTCGATGTCCCACGTGGCAGTTCCGATCAGAGTGCTGCAGAAATGTTTAATGCACCTTGGAGGACTTACTGTAACTTATCCATACCTTGTTAAGCAAGCTATGTAACATAGACAACAGGAGTCTGGATCCTCTCTGTATCCTTGGATTAAATAGCTCCTCTGCTGCTTTCCTTTATGACAAAGTGCTGATGTTCTTGATGTTAATCTCTATTCCCTTTCTCATTGAAGTAATTGGGCAGGAGCAGGCACAGTGTTATTTCTGACAGTAAGTGACCGTCTCTCACACAGTGCTACACGATGTCCATTTGTAAAGTTGAGAGAATTTGAGACTCCTCCAAATCCATCAGAAACGGGACCCCCAAAAAATCAAGCCATTCAAAACGACAACTATGAAGTTGTGGAGAAGACGGGGAACAGCTGGGGGGGTATCAGGGTCA
>VWZW01003082.1:1385067-1460144 GCA_013397115.1 Edolisoma coerulescens | reverse complement strand
GGCAGAGCGCCCCGGACGGGACGGTGCTCCCCGGGGCTCTGGCAGCCGGCGGTCCTTGCGGCGTGCCCAGTCCTCGGGATGGGGTGCCCTCGCTTCGGGAGAAGCAGGGAGTGACTCCGAGCGTTGCTCTTCTGGGGCAGGGGCAAGTTGGCAAGTGTGAGTCTCGTCCAGCCCCTCACGGTATGGGTGTTAAACAGAATAAACCTGTGGGCGTGCTGTTCCTTTGCTCTTGGTGTCCATCGTGCTTACATACAACCTGTTATCAGCCATAAGGGTGTTTATTTTGCTCATTTGTGTGGTTGTTTTATTTTATTGCTGTAGGGGTTATTAGCCGATGAAGTGATAAGGCAGGCAGAGCTCAGCCAAGGCCAGGAGTCAGTGCACTGTAACTATGTTGAGTTAGGAATGAAGGAGAAACTTTATAATCACAAGCAGTTACCAGTCTGTCATGGTGTTGTCAGTCAAATAAAAATAGAGGCTATTTCTGTCCCTATTACAAGGAATTACTTGATAATGCTAAATAAAGTTAAATAAAAAAGAAGTAGCAGCTGTTGCATTCAGACTCAATTCATCTGTTGATGTGCTGTGAGGTCAGTCCATCATTCCCCTAAATCATGTGAATCCCCTAATAAGCCTCCTACTTTCCTGTCCTGGTCACAGCTGCAATGTACAGTTCTGTTCTTCTCCAGGTGCTGTGACAAACCAGACATGAGTTTCTCTTTCCTTATCTTTTAATGGCCTTTTATCTCTCAGTTGCTGGTTGAGTGTTTGGAATTCAAAAGAATACAAACGTTGCAATTTTTCTTGAGGGTATTATGCACTTCGGAGCATAAGGGGAAGAGGCTGTCCCTCCATGTGGAAAACACTTTCAGCACCTTCCTTTAACTTCACATTATTACGTGCTGTAATCAGCTCTTATTTTCTCAGGTGCCCATATTTTTAGTAACACACACCCCAGCTCAAAAAAATTTTGAAAGACTTTTTTTGTGTAGATTTTCAAGCACAGTCACTGCAGCTTTGCCTCCTCTGGGATCTCTTGTCCTTACCTGGCTTTGGCATAGAGTTTGAATCGATTCTCCTTCTGTAAAACGATGTTCTGTAGCATTGTTTCTGTTTGCCATGTTTCTGATTGGAAAAAAAAGCATACTTTTTTAAGTGTCCATGGACACTTCTATCATGTTACTATTTTATTTTGCACTTTTTCCCTGCCTTGGGACATGCATGTCATTTTTAGCTCTTTGCTACACTGACACGAAGTATGGTGGAGTTTGGTGGTCATTGTTGCCTGTTCTGTTGTCAGGTTAATACCTGAGTGGTTCACATGTGCTCTGGTCTGAGCAAGAGAAGGACTTGAGTGTTGGTGAAAAATTGTTAAATGAAATATGAGCAACTTTTTCCCCTATTATTTCTAAAGCAAACTCCCACAGGTGTCTCTTTTTTTTGGTGATTTTCAGACTATCCAGTTGCACAAACATGCATCTAATTATTTTCTGTATTGCCCTGCCTTACAGGTTGGCTTGCAATCAGCTTTGCTAATTCTTCTAGGGAGTTAACATTGCCATCAGAAATGGAGTACAGGACTCGGCTGCCACATCCTGAGTGACCGAATCATTTAATGCAAAATGGAGAAGAAGCGGAGAAAGAAATGAGCCTGTTCACTAGGCTTCACCTGGAAAGACCATGAAATCTCTACTTGTTTTGGATCCAGCTTTAAGAATATCCGGTTGATCAGCACAGTGAAAGCAATGTTTACTGAAACAAAAATGAACTAGTTTATAAAGAAGAAAATCGTGATTTGAATATATGGAATTTTTGGAATGAAACCATTTTCTTCTATGACCATGAAGTTTGCGAACATCTGGCTTGTTCTGGTTGTTATTTTACTCTGTGGCAAAAAACACTTTGGTACCAGAGTAGGGAATTCCTCTCATGAGGCTCACGTATGTCCTGGATGTTCTCGCCTTACTTTGAAAGTGGAATTCACTTCGACAGTCGTGGAGCATGGTAATAAAGAGTTAAGCAGTAAAAAAATCCGTGTCATGTTCATGTGTATGTTACTGATTTGTGGTGTTTGTGCAATTGTAGCATTCAGGGTTTCTGTAGAAGAACTTCATCTGCTGAATTCTCTATATTCAAAAAGAGGAACAGTTTTCAAAGATTCTTTGTTTAGCTGGAGACAGTGTTCCAATAACAAGAGAAAGGAGAGGGAAATCAAGAGAATGTTAAAAGTGAAAATGGAATGGGAAGGCTCAGGTGGGCAAGTTTGGTGTGTTTATTACCTGTTTGCTTTCACCTGGCCAGTCGTTTGCTTGAGGCTCTTTTATGAAATTAAACGTCACAGATGGGCCTTTAAGGGGAGAGAAAAGCAAGAAGTCTCTGTGGATTTGTTAAAGAAAAGGTTTGGAAGTGATACTTGCATGGAAAAATGGCAGACAATTGTCAAGGGAGCAGATGAAAGGCGGAGTGAGGCAGATGCTGCTGCGGAGATGGCAGAGGACAGCAGTAGGACACCTTGGCCCTGCATCCCCGTGTTGCCTCAGGAGCCTGCAGTGTTCCTGCAGTGAAGCTGGGCTGTGCCTGGATGCCTGCAGGCAGGGTGGCAGGAGGGACATTCTTGTGCACAGCTGGCCACAGCCTTAACAGGGTGAATGTGGTGGTGTCAGCTGGGGCTGAGCCTGCTCACAAATCACTGGTGCAGATCAAGGAGTGGACTGTTGAGTCCAGCTTTGTTTTCTGAGCTTGTCATAGTTGGTGTCAGTAATTTGCACTGAAGCTCAGTACCATGTAGAGTCTTTAAACCACACCTATCAAGAAACACACTGAATTGGCACATCAGTTTGTGACAGTAAATCTGTTCCCTCTCCCCTGCTTCTCTCATATCATTTCACCTTTCCCTGATATTTACAATTCTACCTTCCTTTCAAAGGTTTTTGTTATATTTCTTAGGTTTCCTGATGCAACAGCTCCCACCACTTCCTGTTACATAGTACAGAAGTAAATTGCAGACTTGTAAAAGCAACAAAAATAATCAAATTGTGATTATTTCTTCTGAATAAAGTAAATAAAAATGCAGACTTTGCAGTGTGAATGCATGAATAAGCTGCTTAAACACCAATTCTGATAAAAGTTGTGCTGTTTTTCCAGAGTATATAGTGGCTTTTAATGGATACTTCACAGCTAAAGCTCGAAGTAAATTTATTTCAAGTGCACTAAAAAGTAGTGATATCGAGAACTGGAGGATTGTACCTCGCAACAACCCGGCCAGTGACTATCCGAGCGACTTTGAAGTTATTCAGATCAACGAGAAGCAGAAGGATGGAGTCCTCACACTGGAAGATCATCCCAACATCAAGCGTGTGACACCTCAGCGAAAGGTCTTTCGGTCTCTCAAGTATTTGGAGTGTAAGTTCTTTTCTGTGTGGCTGCATGAGATCTGCTTTGGAAAAGTGTTCTTAGCTTTATTTCAGAACATCTGCTTAGCATTACACAAATGAGAAGTGCCCTGCGGTTTTTCTCTAATTAACAGAAATCTCTTCTTTGGGTTATAAAATGATCAGGATCTTGTCATATGTTTGCTAAAGCATGGTATATTTCCATCTACAACATAGAAATATTTTTTTTGCAACAGTCAGTTACCTGAGACTATGGACCTCTGTATCTGTAGTAGATAAACCAGCAGCTTTTGCTGCTTTTGATTAGAGAAAATGGATACTCAATAATTGAAAACTTTCGTTGTAACAGTATGATGTCTTAAGTTTGCAGAAAAACCAATTCTTTTATGGTTTTCCTCATGCTGTTTTTAATTTTCTCCATCCTAATTCTACATAGCTGATCCAATGCTGCACTGCAATGAAACCAGGTGGACTCAAAAGTGGCAGTCGTCTCGCCCCTTGAGAAGAGCAAGTCTTTCTCTGGGTTCTGGCTTCTGGCACGCCACGGGCCGACACTCGAGCAGGCGCTTGCTGAGAGCCATCCCTCGCCAGGTTGCTCAGACCTTGCAGGCAGATGTCCTCTGGCAAATGGGTTACACAGGTATGCTTTTGCTTGTTGCCTGAGAACAATAACCTTCTTGGAAAAACAAGTGAAGTGTGAGGAGAGGCTAATTGACTCCTGTATGTTAACCTCGCACTGGCTGCCAGGTTGTAAAGATTGAGAAATAATTTGGTTTGAGATGCACTGTATATTTATGGAGTGCTTGTTTGTATGTGTGTACTGTACTTAGGAGAAATCGGTCATGTTTATGATCTTTGGCTGAATTTCTGAATTGGAATATGAGTTTTGTTAAGATCTATAACTGACTTAGATTGTAAATTGCTTACTATGTTAAATGAAAGTTCTCTGAACTTGATAGAATAGATTTGCTATGGAGCTGAATCAGAAAAAGCAATGGTTTTCTCTTAATAGGTGCTGGTGTGAGAGTAGCAGTGTTTGACACTGGTCTGAGTGAGAAACATCCACATTTCAAAAATGTAAAGGAGAGAACAAACTGGACTAATGAGAGAACCTTGGATGATGGTGAGTTACTGTGCAGTTTTCCAACTATCCCTGGTCTGTTTCGTGCTTCCTGCTGTGCTGCTAACATCTGTTAAAACTGTGTCTCTTGATATTTAAAGCTTAGTTTTGCAGTGTCCCAAGCACTTTGTGCTCATACCAAATTCAGCAGGGAGTATTAAGGTTCCAAGAGGGTGGTGCATAAGTCTCCTTGGAGTCTATATGTGACTCTTCATCATAGCTGTTGAAAAATGTCAGGGCAAAAAGTTACTGTGCACCTGTGAATACATTGCCAGAGAAGGTGGCAGTGAGAGCAAACCACACAAAGCTGTTTTCTTTGCTACTCCTTTTCATGTTGCTGTTTCACAGTGGTACATATTTCCATACTGATGAGAGACAGCATTTTCCTTCCTTAGTGTGCTGTCCTAAACTGATCTGAGTTTGGCACCTTTCCGTAAAGTTTTTCTGTTCTATATTGAACTTTTTATTTTCTGCAGTATGTTTGTGTTCCTTCATATGTTGACCCTGACTTGCCCTGGCCATGTGCTTTCACAGATTATTAACTTCATACAGTTTGGGTCAGTGAGTCAGTTGGCCATTGAACCTCCCTAGAGTTCAAGGTAGATGCTCTTACTTCTCAGTCTTGTGTGCACCTCCATAGTATTCTTTACATAGTAATTTCTTTGCATTGCAGCACCTGCTTTTGGTAGCTCTTTCTGTTAGTTCTGTGCCCAGAGGGTTGCTGGACAGGCAGATTTGGAGTACAAAAATATAATGTGGGCAGTCCAATAAAGCAAAAGCTGAAGTATTTTTGAGGAGAGGAAAATAAAGTGTTTTCTTGTCTCATTGCTCATGCTTAACAAAATTTGGTTATTGCAGACTCAGGATAAAAATCCTTTAAGAAGTCTACATTAAAATACATTGACTTTGGAATGAGCTGCGTTTTCCAAAATACTGTTTTTCAGTCATGATTTTGTTGGTAGCAATCAGGAGTGTATGGACTGGAGAATGTATCACCCAAGTTGCATCAGCTGGTTGTCTGGCTACAGTGTGCTGCACATTCTGTCCCCACTGAACCTGGTAGCAAAATATGGTTCAAAAAGACTAGGACTGAACCCAGCAGCTGTGGTTTGTTGTTAAGTCTGTTAAATTGCTGTGATTTTTGCTATAGGTGATGTTCAGTGGTAAAAATCCTTGGCAATGAGATTGTTTGTCTTCTAATGTCTAATTTTGTTTTCTTCTCTTGCTGATAGGTTTAGGCCATGGGACTTTTGTAGCAGGTGTGATAGCCAGCATGAGGGAATGCCAGGGATTTGCTCCAAATGCAGAACTGCACATTTTCAGAGTGTTCACCAATAATCAGGTAGCTGTTTTACATGTGTTTCAGTTCCTGCCTTTCCAGGTTAATGCTGTATTAAACCTTTCCTTTGGGAGTATTGTGTGCACTCATAAATGTAGACATTGATAAATGGGAAGGATACAGCTTTCTATTTATAAGAGACTTACTACAAGATTTCTGACACTTTCCAAATCTGGTATATTTTTCAGAAATAATATGTGGAAGTCTTTTGTGTATAGTGGAGCAGTCACTCAAATGTCCTGAGCACTAGAAATTTAAGACCATTGTCACTTTTGTGCTCTATTTTGGTATTGTTTCTTCTCTCTGTCTAAAGTCTGTATTGCCATGAAATCACTGGATTTTTTTAATGGTAACTTTTCCCCCTCTTTCTTACGTAGGTCTCATATACATCTTGGTTTCTGGATGCTTTTAATTATGCAATTTTGAAGAAGATAGATGTACTGAATCTAAGTATTGGTGGGCCAGACTTCATGGATCACCCGTTTGTTGACAAAGTTAGTATGAGGAAATGAAGTGGGTATAATGTTTGTATCTCTCACACAAATGCTGGACTTGCAGAGCTACTTGTTTGTCCTGCTGACAGTTTCTGTGTTGCATTTGTTTGACAGAAATTTTGTACAGTGTACAGGCTTTTAGGAGTATATTTAAGGAAAGAGTTAAAAAAACCCCAGGCACAACCCAGATGTTCACAGAGTTATGGAAAATGCCATTTAACAAAATGCTTGATAATCTGCTAGGAAATTACTCCCCGGGAGACAACTAAAAGGACCTTTAATAGAAGATTCTTAACTGAAATCCACTCTTGTTTTTTTTTCATTTAAATCTTTGCATGGTTAATTTATTTCGTGGTAAAAACCACGTTATGGCATGATTTTAGTGAATTTAAGAACAAATAGGTAAAAAGTGCAGGTAGTTGATTCAGCTGTGTGCCAAGACAAGTGGTTCAGGTTAAGATGGAATTAGGTTTTTGTCTTTGTAAATGTCATAGTTCCCTGAATTATTGGTCTGGCCTTCAAAAGCATTAAGTGAATTAATTTACTTTTCAAATAAAGGATATAGTCTTTCTTTGTAAAGGACAATTAAGGGGTTTGAAGCATATAAATTCTTCCTTGTTTTTTTTATGATACCCTGCATTGAAATTTAGTTTGACAGTTACTTCACTGTACTCCCCAGAATACTACTGGAAGGGATTCATTATAACTACTTGACTTTGTCACCTGCAGTGCTTTGTTACAGACAAGAATTTTTCCTTTGCTGTAAGAAGGTTCTGTCAGCAGTGTTGCTGTCAAGGCTGGGTTGTTGCTCACCTTAAGAAAGTTTGGAGCTTAATACTAGATACACAGGGAGATGTATCTTGTAAGGCTCAGAAAGAAGCTATGTCTGTTAGAAAAGTCTCTTTTTTGGTGGCAGAGCCTAATTGTAAACGTTGTTTTTTGTAGGTTTGGGAGCTTACTGCCAACAATGTCATCATGGTCTCTGCTATTGGCAACGACGGCCCTTTGTATGGGTGAGTGTCAGCGACCACTTCAAAGAGAACCAGCTATGCTGTTATGTGGGTTTGGAAGTGGTTGTGCTTGGTCAGGAATTTTTCTCTCCTTTTTTTCTCTAATCTTAGAAAGTGCCTCAAGTTAAACTCTTCACTGTCCTTATTACTAGCATTTTGTGAAGTACTTAACTAAATGTTTTTCTTCGAAACAGTGGAAAGTCAGCAAAAGCAGAATGGCAGTGCTTCCCTGCTGACATTTCCCTGTTAGTGTGAGCAGATGTCTTTGAGTACTGATCTTGGACTTAAGGAATATAGAAGCGATCAACCGAGAACAATTTGTGGTGTATTTCTAAAATAAATGCCTAAAAATAGATTTTGTTTTGTCTTCAAGGTACATGGTTTGATAGTTACTGAGTTCGTAACTGCCTGATAAGTTGCTGTCACCTGTGAAATATAAGTATCTGACAAAAATCTGATGGCAGCACTTCTGTTACTGGCATAAACTTATGACTGTATCTTGGTTTTTTGGGTATTGTCTTAATTTTTTTTATTCATGTCTCCCAACTTATTCTAGGACTCTAAATAATCCTGCTGACCAGATGGATGTGATTGGAGTAGGTGGCATTGACTTTGAAGATAATATAGCTCGCTTTTCATCTAGGGGAATGACCACTTGGGTAAGAGATTTTGATGATGGCCACTCACATTTGCAGCCAAAATAAGGCCCTTGGAAGGGCAACCTTTTCTGAATGGGCAATCCTATATAGATGTATGTTGGAGTAACCAATGAGAAAGAGATTTCATCAGAGATCAGAATAGTTAGAAACTGTAAGTCTTTAAGCAAGAGGCTTGATGTTCTTTTCAGGGTTTTTTGTTATTAGTCCTGACCACTATTGACATTTTTGATGAATTTATCAAACATCCAGTTCCTTTTGATTGATGGTGAAGACTTGTCTGTGTGGTTAAATCTGCAAACATGGAAGCCTGCTCTTGTCCTTTAGTTTAAAAATCCTAGGATTTCCAGATGCTGCATGTGACATTGCACTTAATTGCCTGTGGAGCTGAGGGGGTGCTTGCTGCACACATGATGTCAGATGAGCTTGCACTGCGATCTTGATGAAGGCGACTGTCACATGTTTCTCTTTACGTAGCCAAGTAGCAGTGTGGTTCTCATTTTGTCAGTGGTTTCATGCTTAGCAGAGATACTGATCAGCAGTAATGTTGAAACGTTGGGAACTTGTCCTAAACAGCTTGAGTCTTTCTTTAGGTTAGTTGCTATTCTGGGATGCTGAACATCAGATAATTTAGTTGCTAATTTTACCTCTGAATGACCTGCAGTTAATTTAAGTGCCCAAATGGAGCCATCAATGTTCATTTACATTAGAGCAATAATCCATTTGTTTTCTTTCACAGGAGCTGCCTGGAGGTTATGGCAGAGTGAAGCCTGATATTGTTACTTATGGCTCTGGAGTGAGAGGGTCTGGTATGAAAGGTGGATGCCGCTCCCTCTCGGGGACAAGTGTGGCATCTCCTGTGGTGGCAGGTGCTGTCACTCTGTTAGTGAGGTAAGTCTTAAATAAGAATCTCTAGAAAGATGCCAATCAGGAGGGTCATAAAATTCCCTATAAAGGAATACATCAAATAAAACGAAATTGTGTTTAGATGTAGGAAAACAAACTTGGAGAATAAAATCACTGTTGTTCTGCCTGAGACATTACCTTGTTTGTCTGTGTTTCATGAGAAAAACTTGAGAACTGCTTTGAATAATAGTTAGGTCTTTGAGAATATAGTTAGGGAAAACAGTTCTTTGAGGCAATCTTGTCACATTTTTTAATAATTAAGAATTGCTGAGCTTCTTTCAACTGTTGTAAAAGAGCAGCTGCTCAAAGAAGGCACCTTTAGCAGGTAATTATCTATGTACCTGTAAATTTAATAGGATGTAGGGTTTTGTGGCCATTGTCCTGTTGCATAAATCATCTGCTGCACACTGAAGAGCTTGAAAGTGGGAACTGCAAGTCCATACCCTGTGTTTGTCATTGCTACTCCATATGGATGAGACAAACCTTTATTGGAGAAACATGCAAAAAATTCAAAGTCACCATCATATTTCCTCCAAAAAATGGTGCATTTTAGTTTGAACAAGAGAGCTGTTTTTCCCTCTTGGAAGACAGGTATTTTATTTAGCATATAAAGATACTGCCCTGATTGTAATGACTGCTGGTTGTAGAACACATTATAAGGAGAAAAATTCATGTACTATTAGTTTTTAAGAGAAATATATCAGAAACTTGTCGTTCTTCTACATTTGAATCATGAGAAATCAAGCAATAATAGACAAATATGAACAGAGAATTTTACAACAAACTGATTTTGTGATGTGTTTTCTCCTGTTTCAGCACAGTTCAGAAGCGTGAAATGGTGAATCCAGCAAGTATGAAGCAGGCCCTTATTGCGTCAGCACGGAGACTTCCTGGAGTCAACATGTTTGAACAAGGACATGGCAAATTGGATCTTCTAAGGGCTTATCAGATCCTCAACAGCTATAAACCACAGGCCAGGTTAATTTTAATCCTTAATCAATCAATGGTACACTATAATTTGCTCTTCTGTTTAAGAGAGCAGGTGATGCGTGTGTAACTCAGTTGAGCAATCTGTGCTTGTGCAACAGCAAGGACTTGCAGAGATCTTGTCTAATCTGAAGTGTGAATTTTGACAAGAGAAGGGATGAAAAGTCACGAATTTTTTCTGCCTAAGTTATAGCAGTGGAGGGGATGATCATTTTCTCTTATATCCTTAAGTGTTATGAATTAATATAAGAACACAGTGGAAAAGTATTTAAGCTTTAACTTTTGAGAATAAGGACCTTCTCCCTGTACTGAGAAGTTTCCTTTTTTGTGTGTGCAGATCTTTTCACAAAACTAAAAAAAAAAAAAGAAAAAAAGAGAGGAAGGGAAGAAGATTTTGGGGTATATTTGGGAAGTGAGGTGAGAGCTTGGGAAACTATGACTGGCATGGTTTATCTGAAATGTTTTCATAGTTAGGTGTAGTGGCATGTTCTTCTCTTAATTGATTATTTTTGTCTCTTCAAATCTTCCCTCCTCTGTCCTGCTGTAGTTTGAGTCCAAGCTATGTTGACTTAACCGAATGTCCCTACATGTGGCCCTATTGTTCTCAGCCCATATATTATGGAGGGATGCCAACTATTGTTAATGTTACTATCCTTAATGGCATGGGAGTCACAGGGAGAATTGTAGACAAGGTAAGTATTAACATTGTTCCAAGTTCTGGCTGGTAATGTTGCTAAAACCTTCCCAGAAAATACTGTTTTAGCTATGGCTTTTGTCGAACAAACCTCACTGCTGGGAGGAAGAGATGCAAACTATTTGATTAGAGGGCGCACCCAGATTGGAGGATTTGTCAACACGAGCTGTCGACAAGTTTTCAAGCAATGCATTGGTTTCAAGGGCGTGTTACATTTTATCTTTGCAAAACCAGTTTGAATTTAGATGTGCTTAGAGATTTCTTTGTATTCTCTAATAGCGTTTAAGATCTTCTGGACAGGCTTTCCTAATTTTTTTTTTTCATCCTGGAGCATAAATGATCTCAGGAAAGAATCCTGACACTAAATCACGCCTTTTCCATGGGTCAGAGTGACCTGAAAGTATCAGCTTAACCAGACTCTGCTGCCAAACCTGTTCTTTCACACCAGTGATGTTGAGCATGTTGGTTGGCTAGGGAGGCTTTAATTAAGTTTAAATGTAGAATAGATTTGAGAATTGATACAAGTTAAGCAAGGCACCTGTAACATCAGCCAATGTAAATCAGCCTAATTTCAACATTTTAGTGTGACTCCTGATGTCTGTTTTAGATTCAAGCTTACCTTAAAGGGCATTGAAGCTCTTACCCAGGATCATTAGCTCATGGTGATACACACAGCGGGTGTAATTGGCCCATGTCTGTTTCACTGTTAGCTCACGTTGTTACCAGAAGGAAATCTTGTGTTCTTGCCAATAAATTTTTGCACATGATCTCAGAATGTTAAAGCAAGTTCACTTGGGCAGCTTCTCACAGTCCTGCCTCTGAAAAGCCTCTAGTCTAGGTCATGGAGGCTGTCACAATTGGGTTGATTCACCGACACAACACCAAACTTTTGGGCTTGGGGGGGCATTTTTAAATTTGGTGTAATCTTCAGAAGAGCTAATATTTGTTACTTCATGCAGAGGAAAAGGGCTATGTGTGCAGAAAGTAGTGATTGCAAATACTGTGTTACCGATGTTTTGTACTCTTCATTTCACAGCCAGACTGGCAACCCTATCTCCCCCAGAATGGGGATAACATCGAAGTGGCTTTCTCCTATTCCCCTGTCTTGTGGCCTTGGTCTGGATACTTGGCAATTTCCATCTCTGTAGCAAAGAAAGCAGCATCTTGGGAAGGCATTGCTCAGGGTCATGTTATGATCACAGTATCATCCCCTGCAGAAAATGAAGTAAGTTCAGTGCATTTTGGATTTTCTGGGTTAAGAATTATTAAAACTGCTTTCTGATGTACAAATACCTTGGTTTTAAGGGTTTGCTCTAGCCCTGTCGTTTGAAGCATAAGTTAAATTGGGGTCAGGAAATTGAAGAGTACAAATAATGATCTTTACAATTGAGAGCAAATTGCATATAATTTAGAATCGGGAAACCTCTCTTTGGGACCAACAGCGTAATTTCATTTGTTTATTCTGAATTTTAAGTAATGTATTTTGAAAAAGATTGCTTAAATATGTTTCTTCTAGAACCATGCTTAATTGTTCCTGAGAAACATAAAGATTTTGAACAATTAAACCAGATCACAGTTGTCACATATGTTAAGTATTTTACATTCTGAGCGTAATTATAAACTGTTGAGTGCAGAAAAAAATACTGCAGCAATTTAGGGCAAAAGTTATCTCTTTGTCTCTGGAGCTGGTGCTGGTGACTAAAAGCAGATTTGATACCTCCAGGTTTTTGGTCTTTTACACTCCATGGTTAACTGATTCCTGTGGGGAGAAAGGATTTCACTGTAGTTTGTTCTGTCCTTCAGTCTAAGAATGGTGCAGAGCAGACTTCAACGGTGAAGCTTCCAATAAAAGTGAAGATTATTCCTACTCCACCTCGTAGTAAGCGAGTCCTTTGGGATCAATATCATAACCTCCGTTATCCACCAGGATACTTCCCCAGGGATAATTTGAGGATGAAGAATGATCCGTTAGATTGGTATTTATCTCAGGTTCTATTAAATCAGTATTTCTTGGTTGTGTGTTAATGATACGGGATAACTTTACTGAATGCCATAGTTCTTGGCCTTTTTCAGAGGGGCATGGGATTATCTTTTCTGAGAAATCCATGAAAAGCACTTGGACTCTATGCTTTTGTTGCAGGATTGTTTTTTGAGCTCTATGGTTTTATTCACATGAAGTGAAAAGCTTTTTAAATGCTTGTTTAAGATTCTGAGATTTTTGTTTGGCTTTTCTATTCGGACCTAATTTCTCACAGAAAGTTATAAAGGGAACACTTTATTAACTGCTTCAGCATTCACTTATCTAACAAACTTGACAATTTAAAAGACAAGGAGAGACCCTATGTCTTTTGAGGGAGACTGTCTTCAAAGCAGGGAAAGGCTTGGCTGACTTTTCATAGATGGAGCAGGGAAGCATCCATAGGAAAAATCATGCAACAGTATCTCAGTGAGGATCAATTGGGTCAGTGACCAGGACATAAGCTTTTGGAAAGCTGCTTGGAGGATGCAGATGTGGCAGCTGGACAGGATTTCAGAAAATCAAGAAAGGTGGAAATCAGATTTCTGCATGTCAGATCTAAATGTCTTCAACACTCTTCTCTTTCTAAGGAATGGTGACCATATCCACACAAACTTCAGGGACATGTACCAGCACCTCAGGAGCATGGGGTACTTTGTTGAGGTTCTTGGTTCCCCGTTTACATGTTTTGATGCAAGTCAGTATGGTAAGCATGAGTTAATTGCCTTGTTCTCCATACTGTTAACTTTTTCCTGAAATGACCTTTCGTTGGAAGACCAAAAATGTTTTGAGGGTACAAATAAAAATTCTCATGGTAGTAGAAAAATATTTTGGCAGTGGGAGTATTTATTATTTATGTGCTGATACTTAGTTGTGGGAAATATTGCTGGAGAAGCTTGCTTGGGAGTTCAGTAGAATTAGTGCAGTTCTATCATGAAAAAAAGAGAGGGAAAGCCAGCCTTTGAGTGGGTTAAAAGCCCCTTCAGTCCCACAAAGGCAGAACTGTATTTGCCAAAAGATTTTGGCACAGTCAAAATGAAGCGTGACCTGTTTAACAGACTGAAATCAAACGTGTCCATCCTGGTTCTTTTTTTATGCTTAGTGATCTTTGATTAGATAAAAGCGTGGGTAAAGTGTTCATCCAACTGTATGCTATAGCAAAGCAGTATGTAGTTTGTTTCTGTGTTCATCAGGAAGGAAATTTGATAGGTTGGCCAGGCAGGGGACAGACCAAGCTGTCTTTGCTCTTTCCTGCTCCCATATGCCCCTTGTTTAACCATGGCATGCTCCAAAAACCCTCTTCTGTTTTGGGCTGTGATGTTCCTCAGTGTGCTGTAAGGTGCATTCTCCTGAGTTTGCCAGTTCTGGAACTGTTGCCAGTAGTAATCTTTTGTTTATCTTGATTCTTCAGTGAGTATCTCACCACTGCTTTTAGAGTTCAGTGGATGTGCAAATGGATACATAAATGTTAGGCATTAAAAAAGTAGCAAAATAGTGTTTCTTCTGAGACCAGTAGTTTTCTAATTGATAGAGAGTAGCATTAGGGGACTTTTGTCTCCTCTGATTCTCCATTGCGTTGTACCTCATTTGATTGTAGTTTGTTGGGCTTTCAGAACTTCCTGAAGAAGAAGTGAGGGGAGTAAAACTCAGTGATCTGTGGTCCATCTGCCACTTGTCTCTAGCTTATACTGTTTTCACACTTGGTGAGGGTGCACTGTGTCCCATTTCTGCAGGGTCTTTATCAGAAGGCTTTCCAAATGCAGACTGCCTGGACTTGTGGAATTGGCTTGGTTGCAAGGAACTGTGAGACATGGCAGCAGTACCAGTGATTTATGAGATTGCTCAGGGTATCATCCTGTTAAGATTTGCCTTTTCTCTGAGGATGGAAATTCCACCACCTCTCTGGGCAATCAGAAAGTGAAGAAGCGAAAGGGCTTGGTATTTAGAAACAGTCTAAAAGCATAAGCATGTTTTCAGGGAATACAAGTATATTTTTCTGGTTGTGTTTTTTTCAGTAGTGCAGAGAAGGTTGTACTTGCTTGCTCACAGGAGTGGGAGAGGGTTGTATGAAAGTGGCAGTGGCATTTTAGTCAAGCCTACCAGAATGCAGATGTAGTTTTCAAGGGGTGAATCAAACCACGTTTCAGAGTAATTGCTGTCTACCTGGCTGCCAGTCTGCAGCAGTGAGGGGAGTGCCTGTTAGAAGTGGAGCAGTGAAACCTCCTGACAAGGGTGCATCTGCCTTAGCACTCCACTGTGGATCAATGGTGAATCCCCTCATTGTCCAGCTCTGCCGGAGTTTGGCTTAGTTTATGGAGTGTTTGGGTGAGACCAAACTGCAAAACACACACCTGACACATGTGAGCATTCAGTTCTTGAGACCACACAAGCAGGAGTCATAAGTAACTTCCTGTGCTGCCAAACTACTATTTGCATACGTTTGTAAACTGAATTGTCTTATATTTATATTGTTAAATACGAGTTCATTAGGTAAACTGCCAGAGCAGGGCACATGGACCAGATAATGTGCAAAATGTGCATTTGTGTTGGCTTCTGTGTGGATGCTGTGAATAGTGATAATGAATAGTGATAACATTACAGTGACCAGCCTGGTGAACTCCTGTTTCTGCTTTTACACACAGGGACTTTACTGATGGTGGACAGTGAGGAAGAGTATTTTCCTGAAGAGATCACCAAGTTGAGGAGGGATGTTGATAATGGACTTTCACTGATAGTCTTTAGTGACTGGTACAACACATCTGTCATGAGAAAAGTCAAGTTTTATGATGAAAACACAAGGTACTGACTTATTTCCAAGTTCTTTGGGAAATAAAATGCCATAGAATTGCACATATTACCCTAAAAATCCCAAATGTGATGCGTTGTACTTCAGCACTTGGATGTTACCTGTGAGAAGGTGGTACCTTAAACAGCACAACTGACCTTAAGCTTCAGCTTAAGGAGCATAGCTACGTATTTTCTCATGACTGTAAAGGCCTCTTTGGTACTATATTCTACTTCTAATGCCAAGAAAAACATTTACAATGAAAAGAAATAAGAAACTGGAGACAAAACCAACAAATAAAAATGGACATGTTTTTACTTTAAGGGAGCAGAATAGAAAGAAAATGTGCATTGTAAGAGTATCACCAGGTTCTGTACCCATTACTGAAATTATTCTCTGTATTGTATAAAGAAAAAATATGTGACATTTTGCTTCAGTATAAAAATGAGAAGCAAGGTACATGACTGTCATTTTTACCTCAGCCAAACAAAGAGCATAAGACTGAATTTCTTTGTAGTAAATTGAAGTTTTTCGTGCAGCTGAAATGCACTGAGAACTTTACCTCAGTATTATTTAACTTTTACTCAAAAGCATTGTTGAGAGAACAGCTGCTCAGATGCCCCTGGAGTTAAATAAGGCTTTCAGATGTAGTTCATTATTTAAATGGCTCTGGAAAAGTCTGTATGTAGGAAGACATGACTGTTTGTTATCCAAACTCTAGGTGTATATTCTGTATATTAATGAACAGTGTTACACTGTAATTTTTACAGGCAGTGGTGGATGCCTGATACTGGAGGTGCTAATATACCAGCTCTCAATGATCTGCTTTCTGTCTGGAATATGGCCTTTAGTGATGGGCTGTATGAAGGAGATTTTACCATGGCAAGTCATGAAAGTGAGTACTGGAGTCCATTGCCTACAAAGGCTACAGTGGGGTGTTTGGAAAATCGTTTCCTGCAAGTTTGAGGTTGAGCAAGAGTCAAGGGAACCACTCAAATTCAGTGAAAAGAGTCTCATAAATGACTTCTTAAATTATTTCTTCCTTTGTAGACTTTTTCATGGTATTTGATTAAGCTTTTCAGTTTAAAAAAAGATAATGCCAACCTTCTAAATTGAAAGATTTGAAAACAGTGTGTAAAAGTGAGCCTGTGAAAGCTGTGCTTAGCAATGCTTTCTCTGCAAATACACACATTGGTTGAAATGTGCAAATTCAGTGCAGTGTTTCTGGGAATGTTTTCTCCTGGGCTTGTTGGGTGGGAAAGGGAGGGAGTGTCATTTTTGGTCTAAACAGCAGTTTTGTGATGATGTCTTCCAGTGAATTACGCGTCAGGGTGCAGTATTGCAAAGTTCCCAGAAGATGGCATCGTCATTGCACAGACTTTCAAGGATCAGGGTATGGACTTCCTTGTCCTTTTTTCCGTGTTTTACGTAGAACTTGGGGTCCGTACACAAGCAGAGTTGCAAAGTCTAAAGGTCTAAAAACAATAAATCTAAAACCACATTGACAGGGTAGGTATTTCTGTATTTTTTCATTTTGCCTAGAACATGTGGCTGATGCCTAACAGGCAGCTGCAGTGTGACTCTGTACACAATTCTTATATAGTACAACAGTATCCAGGTGTGTGTGTGCAGTCCTTTATTGTGATTGCTGTATGGAAACACGTCTGCATGTACATGTGTCTCTGGAAGGGGAGGAATTGTGTTGTAATTGTGTTACTTGCTCATGTTTCTCACGAATTTCAAGTGCTACTGAAATATATCCCCTGATCATTGCCATATTTAGCATGAGTGTTGTGGTAGCTGTGGTGATCTAAGGATATAAATAAGGAAAATTTTAGTAGACAAAATGTCATAAGGGAAAATTTTATGCATACAGGATGCCTGTGGTCTCAGACTTGAGTGATCTGTTCACTATGTATTTCCATTCTCTTTTATCATAATATCCTTTTATTTGTGAGGGGGTGATTCAGAACTGTAATGGCAGCAGGCGGTTCGAAAAACAAATCTTGTATTTGTTGAGCCTTTAGGAAGTGCTGTGCAGGAGTAAATGGTCAGAACTCTTAGGGTGTTGCAGGTCAGGTTTGTGCAGATGGGTGTAGAGTGTTTGAGTGTGAGAGCAGAAGCACGTGCAGTGCTTCTGATACAGCTCAGCAACTGCCAGAGAAGATCAGTGAGTTCACTGTATTTTTGACTTACAGTGGGCAGCAGAGGAGATTACCTAGTGGAGAAATTTTCTGGAACAGTAGAGCTCATCTGTGTGAGCCTTTTGGAGGAAAGACAATATCCCTGCATGGTGACTTAGGTGTTTCCTTATGTGAGAGAGAGAAAGAAAGAGTGTCGATTTGACAAGTAGCCTGCTAGATCTGCTTTTTCTGTTGAATCCTTTGCATTGCAATTCATGAAGCAGAAGAGCTCTCTGGTTTGCTTCTGCTATCTAAACACAGTGTCTCAAGTAAATGGGATAAATTTCAAATACAAATTTGAAATTTGTCTTTGTTTTTTGAAACAGATGTTAAAGGTAGAAGACCTTTAACCTAAAACCAGCTTTCTGTAGAATTCTGCAGAAGGATGGAAACAACATAAAGAGCAGAATATTTTGATTTTGAACCTTTTGCTGAAGCTACTAGAATTTTTCATTCAAGCTTGTTGACGATAATGCAGATTGTGAGGTGTTTTCTTCTCCACCAAAGAAAGAAAAAAAAATTATCAGTAGCAAACTTTACAATCAGGGTCTTGGAGCAGTTTAATTTTTATAATAACATCATGGGGGTTCTGAAAACTTCTTGCAAAAATGTGTGACATGATGTGGGGCATTGTTGTATTTGTCAGTTGGAAATGCAGGCTGTGTTGTTTTATGGGTAGATTGATACTGATGCTCTGCAGGCTATGAAATTTATTTGTGCTTTGCTTTAGGTCTCGAAGTTTTAAAACAGGAGACTGCTGTGATTGAAAATGTCCCTATTTTGGGGCTTTACCAAGTTCCTTTGGAAGGTGGTGGCAGAATAGTCCTGTACGGCGACTCCAACTGCCTGGATGACAGCCATCGGCAGAAAGGTGTGTGAGCCCTGGCACGCAGGGACAGTCACTGCCCCACACTGACAGCTGTCCTGTGGGCTTTACAGCCCCCACCAGAAGTAGATGGGTTTTTTTAGAACTCTAAATACTCCTTACTGGGGATTAATCTCGGTTCTGCAGAGCTCTACTGAAATGCTGTGAGGTCCATTTACAGCAAAAGAGCACCCCACGTAAAAGGGCCCTCTGATAGATGGGACTGTTTCCCACACACACTTTTTTTTTGTGTTCCACAAGCTTTGGGGGCTGATTTTTGGGGTGGGTTGTCTTGCAAGGGGGGTTTGGTTTGTGGGTTTTTTTTTCTTTTTTGGGTAGTTTTTGTTTGCAGAAGGCACTAGCAGTTACACATTCTTGATCTGAAGTTGTGAAGAGGCCAGTAGGAGATCCTTTCGCTTTTTCCCTTGTTACACCTTCAGAATGTTTATATAGAACAGTGGATTTTACCTCTTGAGTTTGCACCTCAGCCTGCCTTGTTCCCTTTGCAATGTTTCCTGTGAGGATTTATGGTAATGTTCAGTGTTTCAGTTGTGCATTACTATTTTCAGGTTATCCTACTTTGACACAAACTAGCTGGTGTAAATATGTCAGAAAGTAGGAACTTCCAGGTGTTGTCAAAGCATTTGTTTGCAGCTCTAGGTAGTAAGTGTGTGAGTTGTGTGTGTGTGTTTTCTGTGGCTCCCAGAGAAGCCGTGCTCTCTGCCTACACACTGTGGTTGATTCTTATAAAATCTTTTTTCTAGCAGTTTGTCTGATCTGACTTTTCAAATTTTTAGGAGATTGCTTAGGTTTCTCATGACATGTAAATCACAAGCTGGTTGATGGGTGGCTTGAGGGCAGGAAGGTAATCCAATATGTGAAGTCTTTTTCTGCATTTCCACTGAACAGAACTGAATTTTCCTTTTGTGGAAAGGAAACATCTATAATTTTTTAAGCTTTTGTCACTGACATTTTAAAATGCTACGTTATGCAATCCATCCCTTGCCTAATTTATTTACGTTTAAAGGAACTTGCTGCCTAAGGGAGCTCTCCATCTGTAGCTCATTTCTTTCTCTACCATACATTTTGGGATTTTTAAAGAGTTCTCTGATTTTTCCTTATCTGCCTTTGGGTTGCTTCCTGTGAGTTGCCCTAACACCTACAATTGGTGCCTTAGTGCTTGCTGTAGGTTATTGAAAGCACCTAACAAAAGAGAAGATACATAGCTTTAAATTAAGTAATAGAAAATAGTGCTGTGTGACCTCCCTAATACTGCTAAATTCAGTGTAACGTCTGAAGCAAGAAGGAGTGGAATGCTCTAAAGAAATCCTTTAAAATTAGCTTTTAAATTGTGAACCAGGAACTATGTCTCCTGCAGAGACATCGGTGGCTTTAACTGAGGAAAATTCCTAACATTTGTGAATATAAATCCTTAAAATCTGTTTGACCTCTTTGAAAAATCAAAGATGAGGGTTTAAGGGACACTGGGATTATGAAGATTAACTCCCATTCCCAGCCAACTGTTCCTGGGGGCAGAAGTTCGGAGAAAAATACTTTGCTGTGTGGTGGAAATAGCTGATAAGGCATTGTCCTACTCCTGCAAAGGGAAGCTTTAGAGTTGTGAACTAGCTGGAGTGCTTGTTCCCTAGGGGTAGCTCTGGATTAAGGTAGTAATAATTCAGGAGAGAATCTAAACGAGGGATTATGTGCTTTTGAAGTGCAGAGGAAAACCATGATGAAGTGTATTGTGGTGTTGATTCCCAGCCTGGTCTGTACCGCAGCTGCTGTAGTTTCTGCTTGTACCTTTAGCTGGGATGTAGCCAGAATGTTTCTCCTTTGTTTGTTTATTTATTTTTTTAGGCTTGAGAAAGCAAATGAGTCATATCCTTGCACTGTAAACACTACCTTGTTCTTACTTTTCTTTGCATGGTATTTGTCCTTTCAAAAAACTAGCTGGTTCTCCATTTCCCTTTTAAAAATTGTACCAGAAACTCAGAGCTTTCTTTTCTTCCACTGAAAAACCTCATGATTTTTGCCAAAACTTGGATGGCCTTGCACAACCTGGAATTCCTGTATTCGAGACCTATTTTTTAATGTCCTGCTCCCCAAAAGAGCCTGGTTTGGTACACAAGGGACAATACTTTAGGACTGAACAGATTAATGTTCTGTTTGTGTGTTACAGGGGAATGTGGGGTGTGTGTTGAAAGTTGCATTTTTCTGAAAGTGAGCCTAGAAATTCAGGAGAAAAGCAAGAGCCAGAAAAATGGATTGTAATTCTAAATGTCATTAAAGCCTTCTTAGCAGAAAGATAAGCCATTTTAAATGTGGCATAATGCATATCTTGTTTTGGGGCTTGGGGCTGTGAAATCCTCAGATTGCTTTTGGCTGCTGGATTCCCTGCTGCAGTACACGTCCTACGGGGTGATGCCGCCGAGCCTCAGCCATTCCGAGAGCAGGCAGCGGCCGCCGTCGGGAGCCGGCTTCTCCCTCCCCGAGCGCATGGAAGGTGAGAGCCTGAATGGGCAAGCACAACCCGCAGCTGAGGCACTGTCAGGGCAGGGAGGCTGAGGCAGACCCCTTGAGTTATGTGCCAGTAAGGTTAGTTTGTTGTGAGCTCTGCAGTGTTCTGCTAGAAGAGAGCATGTATTGCAGGGTTTTGTTGTGATATAGTGGTGATTAGACTAAAGAAAATGCTGTGTTCACAGAGTAGGAATGTTCAGATGCCTGGTTCTGCTAGGGGTCATTCTAGTTAGTAGCTACAGAGCATTATAAAGCATTCAGTCTTATCTCACATGCTGCCAGAAAAACTTGGATTAACTGCTATGGTAGGTGCAGACTCTTACTGTTTTGTAAGGTACCTTTAGGTTAATTCTAACTGATATTTAGCTATAAGATGTTGTTACTGTAAACAGCTCCTGGGTTTACAGCAGCACTGTTCAGCCCAGAGTCAGTGTTGGTAGCTCTTGCCTTGCCTGTCTTTGGGTAAGCCAGTCTCTCTCTGCTGTGAGTTGCAGGTAACCATTTGCATCGATACTCAAAGGTGCTCGAGGCTCACTTGGGAGACCCTAAACCCCGCTCCCTTCCTGCTTGTCCTCACCTGTCCTGGGCCAAACCACAGCCTTTGAATGAAACTGCCCCCAGGTTAGTATACGTCTTTCTTATAGACGAAGTCTCGCTTTCAAGTTCAGCTGAAAAATTATTTATTCTGTCTGCTTTTGAAAGGGACAGCTGTAATGGCTTTTCCTAGAGAAATATCAGATTGCAAAGAGGAAATAATGATTAACGCCTCTTCAGTGAATAACTCTGACTCACCTAATAGCTACACTATGAAACTCTGGGATTTTAAAAATAACTTCACAAGTCACTGTTGTGATTGAGTGATTCCAGCTTCGAGTGAACAGTCTTGATGAAACCCATCGTCATCGTGTGCCTTGGAAAGAGTTTTCTGAAGCATCTTCTTGGACAGCTCTTGTAGCGCTGCCTTCCCTTGTGCCATTTGTCAGTCCCTTGAAGGAAAGTGCTTAGCACACAGCCCTTGCTTGTCTGCTGGGCTGCTGGAAGTTGCTTCTGGAAGTCTGTGTGCAAAAAAGAGAGTCGTTGGTAAATAGTTGCTAATCTAGGTTGTGTCCCTGTGGTGTCTGAATTTAAGTTTGAAGGTCTGCAAACTGCAGAACCTAAAGAATGGATCAGGTCATCATTTGGGTCCAGACTAGTGAGTTATATGTAGGTTGTACATGTACTGTCACTTTCTCTATATGTTGCTACAAAATTCCTTGCATTAATGAAGTAAGTGGGCAGACACCTCTGTCTTTAAATTTCTTCTAGCAACCTTTGGAAACATCAAAAATTACTGTCAATTGACCTTGATAAAGTGGCACTGCCCAGTTTTCGACAGAACCGACCCCAAGTGAGACCCCTGTCCCCTGGAGAAAGTGGAGCATGGGACATTCCTGGAGGTAAATATTGAAGAGTTTGAAAGCAAAAGCTGTTTTGCTTTTGCTTTTTGCATAAGCTTTGAAAAAAACCCAAAACACGGCATAGCCATGTGAGAGACCACTTATTTCCAGTTGAGAAAAACATGCAAATAATAGTATGGCTGTGTTATAAAAGGCTGTCTGATGAAGATTTTTTTTGCATATGAATAGTTTGTTTGATAGAAAGTGTGCATGACATACTGGGAGGAAGATCTTGGTTGGGTGCATTTTGACAGTTGAGGTTTGTTTGGGTGCCATTCAGAGTGATGGGTCAGCAGCAGCCCCTGTCCTTGGGAGCTGTGACCACATACCCACCGCTAATTAAAATTCCTTCTGTGAGTGCTCAAAAGCAGAGTTCAGAAGAGCTTGTCAGAATGGTGCCTTGGGCAAGCTGTTACACTTACAAATGATGTCTAGCACTCAAAGCAGCTTTCAGGTGGGCAGCTCTCTGTACAAGCTTGGCTCTGCAAGCCCAGCTGGAAGCAGTTGGAAAGCTTCATATGTGCTCTTTTCCCAGTCTGAGCTGCTAGACCAGAGACACCTGTAAAAATGAAGGGTTTGTTTCTCTAGCTCATCCTCACTGTGTGCACAGTCTCTGGAGCAAGCAAGCATGAAATCACTTTCCTCGTTCCATCAGGATTTGAATTACAGCAATTACTTAGTAGTAAGATTACGGTCAAGTGTCTGCATCTCTCTTCTGATGCAAAACAGAAGATTGTTGTTACAGGGGAAATCTGGGCTATGCTTTCATGTGCCCACTAAGTCAAGGTGGAAATGGTGGTGCTTTCTGTAACGTTAGCATCCCATCTGATTTTCGCTAATCGGTCTGCAGCTGTTAATCTTCCTGTCTGAAATGTAATCTGATTAATGGCTGCTTTGAACAAGAGTTACCGGCAGATCCTTTTGGTAGATGGCATTAGCACCACAAAGACATCGTGGCTCACGTGGTAACTGCTGAACTGCTGCCTTCCGAACCTCTTTGCCTTTCTAGGTATAATGCCAGGCCGGTACAACCAGGATGTGGGACAGACCATTCCTGTCTTTGCCTTTCTCGGTGCCATGGTGGTCCTGGCGTTCTTTGTGGTGCAGATCAACAAAGCCAAGAGCAGGCCAAAGAGACGGAAACCGCGCGTGAAACGACCACAGCTGATGCAGCAGGTTCATCCACCAAAGACACCCTCTGTGTGAAAGCTCTGCCTTGCCAAAGATGACCTCCTTCGACCGGTTGCTTTCCGGGGCGATGGATCGCTCCCAGTGGAGGTGCAGCGAGTGTGCACCTGACATCATCTCATCGTCTTTGGTTTGTGGAGAGAAAAAAAGAACCTCAGTTGATCATCTGTACATAAAACTGCAGCTTTAAGCAGCTGAAGCCACCAAAGACTTGAATACTGTTTAAATGGCTGCTTAGTCACTACATATCCCAAGAGGGGGAAAATGGACCTTTTTTTTTAAGCTGACCAAACTAAAATTTATTTGTTTAGAGGCTATTTTCTATATTTATTGTTGGGGAGGGCGGGGGAAAAGTCACTTTAAGGACCTCTGCTAAGGAAAAACAAGTGCATTTTTTTGGATGGAATGCAGTTTTCTAGAATGGTATTACGCTGAAGAGTATAACGTGCACCATTAAAGGAGGAAGGGGCTGAGAGAGACCAGTACAAATCAGTGAGGCATACTCCTGCAGTTTATTTTTATAAAGCAAACTACCATGATGTTTTGTAATTTTTGGTCATGATTTCACCGTTGTTGGTGAAGCAGATTTTTCAATAAATATGTTATCTATATGAAGCAAAGAGAACGTGCTAAGTGGCTCTTCTTTCCACTGGCAGTCAAAGAGAGCAAATTGTTGAGTAGAGAAGATTTTCATGTCACCTCTCTTCCCACCGTATCTTTGTCCTTACCAGCAGTATCCCTAGTTGCAGACTTTCCTTTGGAGCACCCACTGGGCATTCATACAAACAGTGCTTGCTCTGAGTGAGCACAGAGTTCTGGAAACCTTCAAAACTCAGCAGCACATGGTAAGGAGAGAGCTCCCCAGGAGCTGCATAGAAAACTGTCACTGGTGAAAACCCAGAGATGAAAACCCAGTCTCTTTTGGTTTATCCTGCTTGAAAGCCTGTGAATTGTCACTGGCTTAAATAAGGATGCAGGCACAAGTTTCCCCTGTCCGCGCGGTGCCAATTAATGTTGCCATAATTGAAATAGCTTCTCTCTTTTGTAGTGAAGCTGTGAGGTTTTCCCTGCCAACTGCTCCATCATTGCTCCAAATGAGCACCTTTTCCTAGGAGGAGCCAGGAGCTGGTGGCTGCCTGTATTTGTGGATGGAATGGCAGCCTGGGCAGGTAAGCAGTATGCACTGGTGAACGGTCCTGGGTGAGTTTGTGGGCAGCTCTGGGCATGGCTGGAGGAAGAGGAGGCAGGGACAGCCCTGCTGGGCAGTCTGACTGCACCCATCCTCTTAGGGCTTACAACCAGGGATGGGGGTGGGCTGTGGGAAGGGCACTGCAGGAAAGAACTTTGCTCCATGTAGTCTGGGACAAGCCTCTCCAGGTAGCCATGGATAGAGTTTGGCAGTGCATGGGTGTCCTGCAAAGAAGATCGGGCAAACCAATTTTCCCTAACTTGAAGAGTGGTTGCCTTTTTCCAGCATTTCTCTTCTGGCGGATGCACTGGAAGAGGCAACATCCTGTTGCCATGGCAGAGAAGGCACTGAGCTTTTGCTTTGAAGCCATTAGTGGAAGCTCATTAGGGCTGAGAAGATGGTCCCAAGGTTGGGCTGCTTGTGCCATCCTGGTGGGGCTGGAGCCTCTTGCTCCTCCCTTTCTGAGCACAGATCCATAATGACAGGGAGGGAGTTTTCAGCATCTCTCTTGTGGCATTAGGGTCTCTCATAGGATCAGCCAGCAGCAGCTGTGCAACTTGTCCAGGTTGTAAAAAATCTGTCGGTAAAGGTGTGAAATCTCAAGGGCCAGACCTCACAAGGGATTGCAGGTAGCAAAGCATAATTGTGGTCAGTGATTTTATTTCTATGAAACAAGGGCTGTCCATTTGCATTTTTATACCTTCTACAGTCTTCAAAGATAATAATGTGGAAAACATTGACAGCTCTTTTTCCACCTGCCAAGGGGACACAGCAGTAGGTACAGCTGCCAACCCACAGGGACCCTCAGGTTATGGCTTGCAGCCCAGGGGCTGGAGCACCCAGATAAAAGGGAGAAAGGGGGTAAATATAAGAGAGGAAGCCCAGAGCCAGTGAGCAGAGAAGCAGTCTGAGGCTGCTGTGTTGATGTGGGAGATGAGCTGCACCCCTTTGCTTTGAGGTTCTTCCATCAGAGGGAGACTGGAAAGCTTTGGTGCCACTTCTCAGGTCGGTGCTAATGAGGAGGCTTGCCCCTCATCGCAGCACTAATGAGAGATTATAGCTCCACTGCAGCCTTGAAACCAGAATCAAGCTGTCTCAAAGCGCCAGTCCGAATTAAGAGTTTCCCAGTGGCTGGTATTTTACAGCCCAGTGGCCAATTTCTAAGTTGTAGAGGCCAATTATTTCCGAAGCCTTTGGTGTGCAGCTAATGAAGGCTTGGAAGGGCCCTTCTAAGTGTTTATAAGCCCTGTAGGCGGCAGAAATGTAATGGAGGTGGCAGGCACAATTAGCCATCCATAATTCCTCCTAGCAGCTGATTAAAGTCTCTTTATCCGTCTTACCGAGATCAGAAGGGCACATATTTGGGAAATCAAAAATGTATTAGGGGCTGTCAGCCAATGCCAGGGCTTGTGTGCTGAGCCCTGGGGCAGTGGCATGTGCCAGGAGTGGCACAGAGCTGCTGGGTGACCCCATGTCAGGGATGGGCCCCTCATTCCTGTGGGGTGCAGCCTCCTCTGTGCAGGTCCTCTGCAGCATCAGTCACCCCATCCTGTCATCCTGGCATCCCCTTTGCCTGCGTGGAGCAACGGGTGGGATGGGATGGCTCCTCTCCAAGGTCTCCCAGTGCAAAAAAGCACCAGTGGGCTTTTAGCTGCTGTGGAGATGTGCAGGGGTGCTGGCCTCATCCTGCACCCAGCGAGTGATGAGGGGTGTGAGCTGCAGCTGCCTTCCCTCGCCCTTCCCGGGGCACTCCGTAATGCCCCGTGGTGGCAGTTTCATGGCTGGGTGAACACAGCAGGATGAGGGAGGCCGCCCAGCCCTGTGGAGATGATTTCGGGGATAGTGAGAGCGGGAGCCCCCAGCCCACCTGCCCCGGCCCCCTCTGGGAGCTGAAGGGGCTGCTGTGTTCGGTNCCCGGGCTCTCCTCCGCCGGCGCCGTCTTCATCCTGCTCAAGTCTGCGCTGGGCGCGGGGCTGCTGAGCTTCCCCTGGGCCTTCGGCAGGGCCGGCGGGGCCGTCCCCGCCCTCCTGGTGGAGCTGGTAAGGGCGGACGCGGGGCGGGGGGACACGGGGGCGAGGGGCTGCGGGCAGCGGCAGCCCCAGAGGGAGACGAGGGGCGCCGGTCCCCGGAGAGGGCGGAGGGAGAGGGGGATCACCTGCTCTGGCATTTAGGGAGCCGGCGGGGACCCCCTTCGCACGGCACCCCCATCCCGACCCCGGCGAGGGCAGCGGTGCAACAGCCTTAGGTTGTGGCGCCTTAGGGATGTTCTTTGCAGCTGAAGCCACGCTTGCAGCTGGCTTGTCGCGCAACTCAAAGGAAATGGGTGTCCGCTCCCGTACATGCCCCAAACCCCCAAATCTAAACCCAAAGAGACACGTAAGGCTGTGTCTCCGTCCTTTTGGTGACCTCAGTTACCCAGGACCACAAGGTGATCTGGCCGGTGACCTGGTCCCTGGCCGTGGGCCTGCTGGGTCCCCTTCTGGCGTGGGGGTTCTGGAGGGTCGGCGTGGTGCTTCTTGCCGGGTCTGTCCCCGCAGGGCTCGCTGGTGTTCCTGGTGAGCGGGCTGGCGGTGCTGGGCTATGCCGCAGCCCTCAGCGCCCAGCCCACCTACCAGGGCGTGGTCCGGGCCGTGTGCGGGGCGGCTGTGGGGAAGCTCTGTGAGGTCTGCTTCCTCCTCAACCTCTTCATGATCTCCGTTGCCCTCCTCAGGGTGGTGGGCGACCAGCTGGAGAAACGTGAGTTGTTTTACCTCACTGTGTTTGGGGCTTGCTTGGGGCCGGCAGCTCTCAAGAGTGAGGGGAAGGTGGTCCCACGTGGGCTGGGGTCACTCCCAGGGTTTTCCTGGAAATTCTGAGGACATGGGGCTCCCTGGTCCTGCCATGGTGTGATGCTCCCGACCTTCTTGGGCCATCTTTCAGGGCTCAGCTGACCCCCCGCTGCCCCCCACAGTGTGTGACTCCCTGTACCCCAATGGGACACTGAGCGGGGCCCCCCAGCTGCCCCCCTGGTATGTGGACCAGCGCTTCACCCTCTCGGCTCTCTGTGTCCTTGTCATCTTCCCGCTGTCCATCCCCAGGGAGATCGGCTTCCAGAAGTACTCCAGGTACCACTTGGGCTATCCCTGTAGTGGCCCATGCCGAGGTCCCCTGTACCTCGGGTTACCTTTTCCCAGGAACCTGAGGGACCATGGGAGTCCCCCTCCCTTCCTCCTGGCCGTGTGCTGATGCTGTCCCATGCCCTGGCAGCATCCTGGGCACGCTGGCTGCCTGCTACCTCACCCTGGTCATCATCCTGAAATACTACCTGCAGGCAGAGAGCCTGAGTTTGGCTGAGCCCCCGCAGCCCTCCAGGTAGGAGGGTCGGCCCCATGTCCCTCCTGCCCTGAACTCCATGGCATGAGCAGTGACGTGGGGCAGGGCTGGAGACAGGGCAGGGGTGGTGCTGGGCCCCGCGTGCAGAGGGGGGGAGCTGGGGACAACTCACAGTGGATGGTAGCTCCCAGCCCCAGATTTCACCCTAGCAATACCTCTTTCAGAATCACTGGGTAGGAGATTCCCATAGTGGCATACAGGCTGCACAGTTTATGACATGAAGGTTCCTTCTCCACAAGAGCCTCATGCCCTTTGCTCTGTGCTTCCTCTCCATGTGCCACAGGCCCTCCTCCTGGACTTCCATCTTTAGCGTCATTCCCACCATCTGCTTTGGCTTCCAGGTAAGTCACCCTGGCCCCTCTGGCTACAGCTGCCAGGGCAGTGCTGCAGCCCCCCATGGCATCCCAGACCATGGGGATGCCATCCCTTAAAGGGCAGGTTAGAGGAAGGGGACCTGTGGCTGTCACCAGAGGGGCAGAGCAGGACAGGGCACCCATAGGTGGGAGAGAGGATGCTGGGGGTGGGGGCTGTCCCTGCATGGGGCCCCAGCGCCGTCCCCCCTTGCCTTGCAGTGCCACGAGGCATGCGTGGCCATCTACAGCAGCATGCGCAACCAGAGCTTCTCCCACTGGGTCGCCGTCTCTGTGCTCTCCATGCTCATTTGCCTGCTCATCTACTCCCTCACTGGTAACCCCAGCACCAAACCCTTCACTTCCTCCTTGCCCTGGGGGTCCCCTCTCCCCTTGGCTCATCCATCCTCCTTGTGGTTCCTCTGTCCCGCTCACTGCACAGCCACCCACCCCCACCTCCCTGTCAGCAGGGCTCTACGGCTACCTGACCTTCGGTGAGGCCGTGGCGTCCGATGTCCTGATGTCCTACCCAGGGAATGACCCGGTTGTCATCGTCGCCCGCCTGCTCTTTGGCGTCTCCATTGTCACCATTTACCCCATTGTGGTGCTGCTGGGCAGGTGAGGGGTTGGTGACAATCCAGGTGTCCCCCCAGCCATGCAGCTCCCCTGGGAGCCATCAGCCCCCACAATCCTCCCTCCCAGGTCCGTGGTGAAGGACTTGTGGGCAACCCCGAAGCGGGGGGCCGTGGCAGTGTCTGAGGCACACGAGCGGTGCAGCCGGGTGGCACTGACGGTCACCTGGATGGCTGCCACGCTCGGCATCGCCCTGTTCGTCCCCGACATTGGCAAAGTCATCGAACTCATCGGGGGCATCAGCGCCTTCTTCATCTTCATCTTCCCAGGCAAGAGGGAGAGAGGAAAGCAGGGTGGGGTCACTGGTGCCAAGCGCATCGCTGCAGTGGAAGCTGGCGTGTCCTGGCCCCATTTCGGGGGTGCGGGGCTGTGCTTGTGGGGGACAATGCAGTGGGGCTGGGTGAGGGGTGCTGTGCAGGTGGGGCTGAGCTTCTGCACTGACAGCAGGGCTGTGCCTCGTGTGCATGACTGGGACCCGCAGCCTCGGGCCACGCAAAAAGTGAGTGTCTGTGTGTTCAGCAGCGGTGGGGGCGAGGGAAGGGGCAGGGGCAGGGTGTGGTATCCCATGGGCCATGGACCAGGCAGTTCCCTGGGGGTCACCTTGGTCAAGGTGGGAATCCTTCAAGGAGGGGGATTTGGTTATGGAGGGAAGTGCTCTGCTGGGGCTGTGCCTGGGAATGTGCCTGGATGCCAGGGCTGTGTCCAGGCATCGAGGAGGTGCCCAGGTACCAGAGTGACTTTAGGGGCAGAAGAGCTGTGGGGTTTGGTGGCACTGGGGCACCCGGTGGGGGCTGGGGTGGAGGTCAGGTTGGGGGGCAGAGAGGCAGGGTGCCCCAAGACAGGAGGCCATCAGGTGTTCAGTGTCTGTTGTGCCAGGGCGGTGTGTCCCCATCACCACTCCTGTCTGGAGGGGCTGGGGCACAGCAGCAGCCCATTTCAGGGGGACCTGACATGGTGCTGGTGAGTTCTGGGATAAGTGTGTGCTTGTCTGTGGGGGATGCCCCTGGGGGAGCAGCAGAGTCTGAGTGAGGATGGACGTTATGTGGTGGGTGGAGGGAGCACCCCAGGACCTTGGGGTCTTGGTCAGGAGGGTGCTCTGGGGGGCCCGTGGACATCTGGGGAGGGGTGAGGGTGCCCACAAGGGTGCCAAAGTGCTGGAGAGGCCAAGGCAGAAGGTGAGCAGGGGCACCCAGGTGGGTGACAAAGGCTTGGAGAGGTCCCTTGGGGAGACCTGCCAGAGCATGAGCCCATCATGAGAAGAGGGGACAACACGAGCTGGGGTGATGGAGACTGCAAGGGGACAGTCCCAGCCTGCCCACGACAGTTCAGGAAGGAGCACGGCGCTGAGGACCCTGCGACAGAGCAGCAGCAGGGCTTGGGGTGAGTGCTGCATCCCAGGGGCTTAGCACGGGGCCGAGGGGGGCTGTGTGCCCAGGGAGGAGGGAAGAGGGAGGTACAGACCCAGGGGTCCCAGGATTGGGGCTGGAGCTGGGGAGGGGACAGGGGTGGAAGCATGTGGTGATAGGATGAAGCTGGGGGTGTGCGGGAGTGGCCGTGCCCGAGCACAGGGTGGGTGGGTGTGGGTCTCTGCTCCTTCAGCAGGGCCACTGGGCACAGGCAGAACTGGGAATGATCTCATGGTGGCATCTGCCAGCTTTCTGACCGAGGGTTGTGTGTCATTGCAGCGGAGACTGGGGCTGACCCAGAGGGGCTGCTGGGCTCTTCAGCCATCCCCAGGGAGCGGTCCCGAGGAGCAAGGCAGAGGAGGCTGGCCCTGCAGAGAGTCCACAGCCCGCGGACCTGGGGTACAGGGGTGGCCCGTTCCTGAGGTCAGCTCTACCCCAGCAGCCTCTGCTCATGTCGCCGCAGGGCTGCTCTCATCGCCTGGGGGGTGCTCTCCGTTCTCGGCGGTGCCTTCGTCTGTGGGCAGAGCGCTGCCCTGGCCGTGCTGGGGCTGCTGCGCTGAGGGACCACAGAGCTCCATCGGGACTCCCACCACGACCCCCCCACCATCCTGCCCCGGACAGGTGCCCCGAACACAGCCACAGCTCTGGATCCCATGGCGGTTTTATTTGGCATCACCGTCCCCGTTGTACAGTGGCTAATAAAGACAGGAGAGGGTATTGGAGAGGGTCCTGTGCCACACACCCTGAGGGACCCCCACACACGGAGGGGTGGGTGTGGGATTGGCACAGACAGACAGACACACAGACAGAAGTACAGACCCCGGGAAGGAGGGGAGGCAGCCACCCTCAAGCCTGCAAGGCGCCAGCTGCAGCTGTGCACATGCAGAGGAAACCCCTTGGGATCCCCCACACCTGAAAAGGACTAAGAGGTGCCTTGGGAGCAGGGAAACCCCCCTCTGCCACCACCCTGACTCTCCCCTGGGACACGGGTCCCCATCCCTGCAGGCACACGCACTGCACCAGGCACAGCCTCAACCCCACCAGTCTCCTCCCTGGGTGGCCCCTGGGGAGTAGCACAGACCCCCAGCCTACTCCCTGCTTTCAGGGGAGCTCCAGCCTCCCACCTCCCACTCCCATCCCTGCTTCCTAGTGCCTGCCTGCCTGCACCCACTGCCCCCACTCCCTGCCTACCTGTGTCCGGGGGATATCCCCCTCCCCAAACCCTGCCAACCTCTCCCTGGCAGTCCTTCTTTCCCCCACGCCAGGGAGAGATGACCCAGGTGGTGGGGTAGCTGAGGGAGGACTCTATGGGGTGGGGGACACACACATGGGGGTTTCCTTCACTGCAGCCAGGTCACACCGACACCTCCCCCAGTCACGGCCACCCCACCGAGGGGACAGGTGCTGGCGGGCCCCTGGCACCGGCGGTCACTCTCGGCTCAGGGTGCACCAGGCAGCTGCAGGGGAACATCACTGGAGGGTCACACCTGCCCAGCGGCAGCCCACCCTGACCCCCACCCCAGCCCAGCCAGCCCAGCCCGTGCTGTCCTTCACACCATGCCACCTGCCCACCCTTACTCCCCAACAACTGGCGAGGTGCTGGCTGCCCAGGGGTCCCTGTCCCCCCCCCCGCTGGGGTGGCCACCCTCCTACCTGGCACGGCCACGCTGGAGATGGCCTCAGGCTGGCTCAGTGTGTCCACCTTGACATGCTGGAAGCCCTTGCAGGTGGCACTCTGCAGGTGCCTGTGCCCGGGTGGGAGAGAGTGGGTGACACCCAGCCCCCCCCATCCCCCAGAAACACCATCCCAGCCCCCCACAGCACCATGGGCTCTGGCAGGGGCTGGGTGCCAGCAATCCTGCTCACTTCCCCTTGTGCAGAGCACCGTGCCTTGGTTCAGGACAGTGACACCTCCCATCACCACACCCACAGGCACTGCCAGGTGGGAGGTGGAGAGACCCACCCCAACCCCACCGTCCTGTTTACAGCCCTAGGACAGACAGACAGCTCCTCAGTCCTGCCATCAGACAGGGGACAGAGCTTGGGGCTTAGCTGCTCTAACAACCCTCCACACCCATGCATCCCCAAATGGGCTTTTTTCACCCCCTCCCCTACCTCTTCCAGTCCTCCTCGGTCTCCCAGAACTCATAGACGATGAAGGTGACCCCATCAGGCAGCTTCACCGCGGTGACACTGCCAGAAACAGGGAGAGGGGGTGAGCCCCCAACATGGGGCATCCCTCCCCCCTCTGCAGCCACAAATGTGCTCTAGGGTGGGCTACCGAGGGGGGCCCCAGCCCCAGCAGCCCAGGTAGGGGTAGCCCCACCATCCCAGCACTCCCCATCCCATGCAAAAGCAGTGTTGGTGGCTGAGCATGACTACATCCCAAATCCTGGCTGTTTTGCCTCAGTCCTTCACTTGGTCCTCACTCCAGCCCACCCCAAGCCCCCATCTCCCCAGCCCCATGAGGTGCAGCTGCTGATGGTACCCACTGGAAGCAGTCCCGCTCCCCGGCCACGCTCTTCAGGTACTGCTTCAGGGAGCTGCAAAACTCGCCCAGGTGCTTGTGTGACACCGTCATCTCGTTCCGCACCAGGAGCAGGTACTGCCAGGCCCCCAAACACAGCGACACGTGAGACCCCCGAAACACAGAGACCCCCCCAAGGGTGGCTCTGTGCTGCAGGGGCACCCCAGCACCCATGGGTGGTGGTGGGGCACACTCACCGTGCAAGCCGTGCTCTCGCTGTCCGACAGCCGCTGGTGCAGGTCAAACCAGAGGGTCTGGGAAAAGGGGAAAAAGCAGCAGAGGGAGTGGCAGATCAGATGAGGCTGCGTGTCCCTCCCTGCTCGGTGGGTTTCTGTCCCCAGCATTTGCAATGACTGTGCCCCCTTCTCTACAGGGAATGGGGTCCCTGAGCTGCTTGCACCTCCAGTCAGGACCCTTTGCAAAAGTTCCCTGTGCTCCCTTTGCAGCCAACATCCCCGACACCATGTCCTCATCCCTGCCCCAAAACAGCTGGGACAAGGTCCCTGAATTGTCCCTCAGAGGGCAGGACAGCCCCATGCAGGGAAATGCTGGCCCTTACCTTGTCCTCCAGCTTGCCGATCAGCTTGGCCAGCCTGTTGATCTGCCCCTCCAGCCCCTCTGCCTTGGTGTCTGGGGAACCTGCGCAGAGCCAGGACACAGTAATGGAGTGAGGGGCACCTGCAGGCACCCCCTGAGAGCCCCGTGCTGCTGCTGGGACCTGAGTGCTCCAAGCCACCCCAGGCAGCCAGCACTTACCAGTCTGGAAGCTCTTTCCTTGCTCCCTGGGGACCATCCAGGTGGTGGGAGAGTAGCTGGGCATGGGGTTGTCATACCAGGTGTCACTCAGGCCATGCCCATCCTTGCTGGGGTAGTGCCTGCAACCAGAGAGCACACAGGGTGTCAGGACAGCAGGGCTGGGCACGCACGCAGTGGCACGAGCCAGCACTGGAGGATCCTTTCTGGCTGCTCTGCTGATGATGCCAGACCCCTTGGAGAGCAGCAGTGCCCACACTGTGCCCAGGCAGTGCAGGCTTCCTTCCTGCACCACCCTTTGGCTTCAGCCAGTGTGGGGAGTGGGTCAGAAACAGAGCAACGTCAGTGGGCTGCTCATAGCAGCCATCACTTCTCTCTCCTGCTTGTGGAGCAGCACAGCCCTCCTGGCACCACCAGCAGCCCTCAGGGACTTCTGTCCTAGACAGACACCTGCAATATGGGGCATTCTGGCCTCTGTAGCTGTGCCCAGCCAGCTGGCTGCACCTTACTGGGGCTGTTTTTGCAGTCCAATGGCTTTGGTGCCTTTCAGACAGGAAAAGCTGCTGTCACTCAGGCTGCCTGTGCCCGAATGGCTGCCCATGAGCAGGGGCAGAGATGCCTGGCTGTGTATCCCACTAACAGGCTGCAGCTGCAGTTCTCCTGGAGAATGGAAACGCATCCACTGTAGCATTTCCTCCACCCTGCTTTCCTTCTCTGGGTCTACAAAGCCCATTTGGCCTGGAGGTTGCTCAAAGCTCCAAAAACTGTCCTGAAACACTTCCACAGATGGAGCATCCATAATCACCATCCAGCCCCAGATCCTCAGTGGTCCTCCCAGGACCTCATTTATTTGCAAGCCAGAGAGAATGCTAAGACCTGCCATCCTCACAAGGACTTGCAGCTGCCATCTATGTGTTTGAGATGGGAATGGGTCTGGGGAGAATCAGCCTCTCCTTTCTCCTCCACCAACAGGAAGCCTGAGCCACAGACGGAGAGGCTGAGCAGCTCACAGGATTTCCAGTGTTTCCTTCCAGCAAGAGCAGCTCTGTGCCAGCTGACTGCTGACAGAGGTGCCTGGGAGCCCTGGCTCCTCTTGGCTTCTTTTGATAGTCAAGCAGCTCCCAGCTGGAGACAACACGCGGAGTGCCCCAGAGCCAGTGGGCACCACACCAGCCAGCATCTCTCTGCCCTCCTGTCCCTCCCTGGCACCTGGCTCCTCCAAAGCACAGCTCTTTCCCCAGCTACCCCGAAAATCAGCCAGTGTGGGCTCCACCATACACAGAGGAACACGATGTGTGGATCCAGTCCCAAAGAACATCTCCAAGATAAGGAAGAAAGAACAACAATAAAGATGGCAGGAGCATCCCTTTGCTACAGGCCGTGCAATTATCCCACTGCTGGTCCTGGATAATCCCCTGTCAATAGACAGAAAATTAGGCAAAAACAGACAGAGCTTTGTTTTAATCACAATTTAATGAGGTGTCTCAAGGTTGGATCTCTGCCTTTGAACTTTGTTCTACAGCCCTTTATTTTGGTGCTTTTTAGGCCACCTCTTTGTCTTTGTGTGGGTGCAGGAGATAATTTTTTGGTGGGATTTATTTTTCTTTTTAGCTATTGTCTTCATGAAAAAACAACTACAGTGCTCCCCATTATGATCTGGGCCCACACATCAGCAAATAAAAGCCAGCAAAGTCTTTCATGGGCTCTAATTGCTCTGCCTGATGTTGGGTTTGTTTCCTCTTAATTGTTTCACAGGAGCTCCCACTTCTTTTTGTACAAGGTTTGCCACAAAACAAAGAGAAGAAAGAGATGTGAGATGATGAAACCCACATCATTCCTCCTAGAAAAGCTGGTGGGATGGTGGCAGAGCTGCCCAGGTCTCACTGTGTTCCAGAGAGTGCTGTTTTAGGAGGGAGATGGGATTTTCACTCTCCATGCGCCCCTCTCCCCGCCCACGGCTTGGGGAAGCCAAAACACCCGCATGCCAGCATCCCGAGGCCGCCTGGTTTGAAGGAATGGCAGGAGAGGGGGTCGGTCCATGAGCGTCTGACGAACGGTTTCCGTGGCAGCCCGTCCTGGCTGGAGCTGGGCTCTCTGGGGAGGCGAGTGACACCGGCACCGAGCGGGGCCCTGCTGGGGTTTGGCCTCTGCTGCTGGCAGCTCCTCCTAGCTTAGCCCTGGCAGCACCTGGGAAGTGTTGAAACCGTCTCCTCTCTATTGTCCGAGCTCGGGGGCATGTGCTGGGCTGCTGGGATGGGGACGGCCCTCACGAGACCGCAGGACAGCGCTGCCTGTCCCCAGTGCGAAAGCACCTCCTTCCTCCGGATGATCGCGCTGGCTGCGGGCTCTGGCAGGAGGGGGAGCTGCCCCTGTGGGCTGTCCCCGGCACTCCTCAGGCACAGCCGCCCCTCTGCAGGTGCCTGTGTTGTGCCCCGGGTGGGGCCGGTGGGGTCGGTAGGAGGCAGCCCCACGCCCCCAGCGCTGCCCAGCCCGGAGCCAGGGCGCTGGCCCTGGTTTGCATCCCCCCACACCCCGCTCCTGTCACGGGGGACTGCAGGAGAGGAAGGGACAGGGCAGGAGAGAGCGCTGGAGAAAAGCCCCCAGGGTTCAGGAAGCCGGGAAGGGAGGCAAAGAGAAAGGCTGCCCCTCGCCCAGCTCCCCTTTGCTCCTGCACAATGTCCGCTGTGTCTCCCTCACCCCGCAAAGGCATCCTCCTCCTCCTTCCCCTCCTCCCTCCTGCACCGGAGGAGGGCAGGAGTGCTGCACACCTGGCGGGGTTGGTTTGCTCGTCGATGGCATCCACAGCACTCTCCACGGAGCTCAGCAGCGACTGGGTCTGGTTGGCCGTCTCCTTCAGCAGGAAGCGGGTCACGAACTGGTCCACGTTGCTGCCGCTCTCGTACACCTGCGGAGGCAGGCGGGGAGCGCGGTGAGTGCCAGCGCCGGCCCCGCAGCGCCAGCGGGGTCCCCAGCCAGAGCAGCACCTGCCCAGCATCCTGCACACAAGCTGGTCCCCTCCGCGTCCCCGCAATGCAAAGAGGTGTTACCCAAAGCCCGTGGTTGCTCTCTTTAGCGTGATCTTAAATGTCTTTACTGCAGCCAGTGGGTGCAGTATGAAAAGTGCATCCTGTGCTTTGGAGATCCCTGCTGGGAGAGCTTCAGCACGTTATATACAGTGCCCTAGTCCACAACAGTATGGCCAACCCAGCACTAAAGTTAAGGGGGTTTGGGATGATTAACAGGGCTCAGTGTGCTGTTTGAGTGACAGAAGCTCCCGGGGTAATCCAAACTTTTTCAAGACAGAGAACACCTAAAAATGTTTTAATAGCACAACTGATCTGCATGAAGCACCCAGGGCCCCTCTCCCAGCACAGCCTTGCTGAGCCCCACCCACGGCACAGTCCTGCTCCTACACCTCCTGACAGTCACCAGCAGAGGCAGGACACTGGCACAGCCAGATGGACACTGGCACAGCCTGTGCAACACTGACCCAACCAATCCAGCATTGGTTCAACACCACTCCAACCAGTTCAACACCAGCCCAACCAGACCAAGGCCAGCCCAGTGGCCACTGACCCCACCAGCTCTGGCTGAAGCCAACCACTCGCCATCAGAGCTGAAAATATTTGCAGTGAAACAAAGGCTCCTCTAAGCCCAAGCTTGCCAGCACAGCTTTTTCCAACCCATCAGTGCCTGCTGGGACAGCACATTGCCCAGGCAAACCCCTGCTGGGCAGTCTGTCCCTGTGTGCTCACACCTCCTGGCACGGGACTCCTCTGGGAGGGACTCATGAATTTTTGGAGCCATGAGACAGGGATGGATGCTCCTGGCTCCCTGCGTTCCATCAGCAGTGACCACACTCAGGGGACCAGAGTGGTCCCAGCACCGCTGGTGATCTGAGCACGCAGCAGCACAACACGAGCACCCCAAGCTCCCCAAAGCAAATTATTCCTGTTTTATGGTGAAGCTATCAACAAGGGTTATTTCCATGGCAACTGGAGCAGCTCTGCAAGAACCCAGAGGGCCTTTATCTCTGCCTTTATCTCCCATATTAAATCATAAAAGAAGAATGAGCTGATGGAAAAAACCCTTTGGGGAAACTGATCACAGAGCTGATTTCTCACCCCTCGTTTGGTATGGAAGCACTAGTTTCTTGATGGCTTCTTGAGCATCCAATTAGCAGTGGTTAATGACTTCTGGCTAACACACAAAAACTTTCTCCTCTCCCTGTCACAGCCGCAGTGTTTCTGGGGGATATGCACAACATGGTGATCCTCGATGGACGGTGATGTGCAACGTGGTGATGGTGATGCTGAAGCCATCTGCCATGCAGATGCCCTATCCATCATCTCCTGTGCCCGCTCTCTGTAGCACCATTGGGTGCAAGCAGGGAGGTGTAAGGAGGGCAGGATCCATTGGCTGCATTGCTCTTTCCTCAGCACAGCCTGTCCCAGGGCACCGGTCAAATGGAGACAGGCCTGTCTCAGGGCACTCCTTGGGCTGCAGCAGATCTGCCTGAGAACCAAGCACTGGGATGCCCTTCAAGTTTAGGGGATCCATTTGGCAGTGCACATGTGGACCCTGGCACCTTATGAGTCTTTGTTCAAGCAGGACCATGCTCCCCTCCACAGCCCTGGTGCTCTCCAGCACAGCCCAGCCCACTCCATCAGCATCATTATCCAACAGCCAGGTCAGAGAGAGGAAAATGTGCCACTGGCTGGTTGGATTGTGCCTTTAATTAAGGGGTGGGGGTTTCTGGGACATGATGTTCCCTGGTGTGAGCTGGGGCTGGATGGAAGCACGGGCTGGAGCGAGGGCCTGCGCCCATGCCCTGAGACCCCACTGCTGCTCCAAGCACTGATGCACTGCAAAGACACAGAAATTCACCATTAGTGTCCCTTCCCAGATCTGCAACACTGCTGCTTTGTTCTCTACTCCTCTCATAGTCATCCAAACACATACCACAGCTCCCATGGATGTTCCAAGCCCATGCACTGATTTTACACCTGTTCTGTGCTCTTTATCCCACACTCAGTCTCCCTTGCAGGGCTTTGAGCAGTGCACCACAGCTTTTCCATTTCAACCCCAGCATCAAATAAATGGGGTGCTATTTACCTCCACTGCTCTGCTGCACTCCAGGACTCTGCAGCCTGTCTCCTGCAAATGCCACCAAACAATATCCCAAACAACCCTTCCCATGATTCAGGTCAGCTGCCTGCTCTCCCTAGCAAGGGACCCTGCTCCATTTGGAGAATGGTTTTTCTGAAGGCACAGGCTATGCTGGGTGCTGTCTGGTCATTCTGACTGGCTCTGGCTGCTGAAATACAAGGCTGTGAGAGTATGTGTAGTTAAATGCTGGATTTTTTATTACCTAACCAGAGCCTACAGTCTTGGTTCAGCTTTAGGAAAAATCAAACAGGTGATTCCCACATTCATTTAAATCAGCTTAACTCCCTCCATACAGATTCCATGGATGGATGGATGGATGGATGGACATCAAGTACAAAGCTACTCCAGCCAGTTCAGAGAAAACTGGGGTGTTTGTGAAGATCTGATGCTTTTTGTCAGGCCAGTAAGTCAAATAGCTCTGAAATGAAAACAACAGTGATTTTTTTTCTCCCACGTAACTAAGTGGCCATTTGCCAGCCCAGCTGTGACATTGGCTCTCAGGAGCTGAGTCAGAAACGCGTGTGCTTAGAGGTTTTTTCAGCAATCCCCCAGGCTCTCCTCTAGCACGTGTCTTCTTCAGGGCTGCAAAAACAAACCATTAAAACCACCAGCTATAAAGGAATGCTTCCCATTGTCTTATTAAAACATTTGTCAGACTGTCCTAGTGAGATTTAATGCAGTTTGGTCTTATTAATTCCACCCTGAAGAGCTATTTCCTCCTTCCTTAGCTTGAGAAGTTAAAATATTTATGGAGATAGTATAAAAGTAATTGCTGCTCAATGAAGCTGCTTTGTGCCAGACACTCTTGTACCTCTCCAAGCCTGCTCTTTTCCATCCATCATTTCCAGGCAAGCTTTTGCTGAACTGCCTGGCCTTGACCTCTGCTGCAGCAAACAGGTGGCTGTGAGTGTTTGCAATGAGCAACAAGTGTAAAAACATCATTGAAAGGATGGCCTTGAGATTTTCTGTGTTGAAGGCTCTCAGGAGAGCCTCAGAAAGTGTCACAATTTGACAAACCAGGACATGAGACAGAGACATTCAAAAATGAGAGAAGAGTGGGAATGGGACAGCTTGCTTTATTGGGGAAATATTGCCCAGGGCTGGGTCTCTGGTCAGCTGGCTGAGGTCCAGGTCCCAAATCCACCCCCCTCCTTCACATCACAGGCTTTTCATGTGTCTGTAAGGCACCTTCCCCCACACAGTGGCAGCCAGCATAGGGGCACGGTCTGCTCAAAGCCCCACCACAGCTCTTCCAGCTTTTCATTTCCACATGCACCCACCCAAAACTGCCCAAATTCTGGCACAGATTAATGAAAACACCCCTGGGATGTGTTACCTGTGCAAAGCATAGCTGGGATTTGGATGCTGTTGAGTGCTTGGATTTGCCAACCAGTGCCAAATTTCCCTCAGCAGACATTGCAAATGGATGCCTAAAAACGGGCTCTCATGGCCATGTCCTTGTGGGTATCAAACACTGGGGAAGGAGAGTTTCGATGCTGTTGAACATCTCAAAGCTTCTTTGCTGGCATTTTTAAAGGTCACTATTCAGCTCATTAAGACTACAGGAGGTAAAATATAGATTATTCTGCACCACCCACAAACTCGGAGACCCACCGTGACCTCCCCACATCTCCCCTTTGCCTCGCAGGGTTACAACAAGGCTTCCCAGTGCTGACTTGTAGTGAGATTGGCCAAACTGGCTGACAATTACCATGCCTGGGGACACTGATGACTTCTCCAACTGTTAATAACCACAGTCCAAGCACACCCACAGAGGGATGCCACCGAACTGAGAAGGCTTTTCAGTTGGAAACCAAAGGCAACTCTGTTCCACCCACACTTTTCCTCCAGTTAAAAAAACAAAACCCAACAAGAAACCTATTGCCGTGCCATAAAACACACATCAAGCCTCATCCCAGGATGATGGAGAGGTTATCTTCCACCCACCCAGCCCTTTAAAAACCAGGCATGTGTTGCACTGTAATCTCTGAGTGGCTGATTTAAATTCGTTGCTCATAATTGCCTGTTTGCTTCCAAGAGATATTTTCTTATAATTAGAATAACACTCAGACCTGCCTCTTTCTCCTTTCCCTCCCCCCGACTTTTAAATCCCTTCCAAAGCGGAGACCCAAAGCTGATTGCCTGGCACATAATCAGTAGGAGAAACCTGAAGAGAACAGGCATTTAAATAGTTGATAAATGAAAGCATTACCATATGAAAGACCCTGAGCCTTCCCGAAACATCTCTAAAAAACCAAATGAGACACCTGTTCAGATTACAAAAACGACAACAGCATCATATGGATTTTAAAAGTTTTTTGCTATGAAATCCTCCTTTTGCAAATCTCAGTGTTGGACCCTTCTCATCTCATGCTTACCTTGTCTGGCCCTGAAAGTCTCCTGCCATGGACCCTTCCCAAGCAATTTATCACAGGACTTCTTTATTCTCACTGTCAGAGAACCTCCCTGCTGCACTGGGATCCTGTCATTTCTCCTGCAGGCACACGGATGTGAAGGGCAGATGTCTGCTGGCCCACACAAGTGTCCTGTGCTGCACATCCCCGAGGTCACCTCTGGGTCCAGAGGAACCTGGCCCCGCTGCACCCTGTCCACTCACCCAGTAGGCAAAAATAGGCTTGGGAGTGTGGCCTCCTACTTCTCAGCACCCTGGCTGTAACCAGCCTTTTGCTTCACACAAGCTCCTAATTAGCTGTATTTAGTACCCACAAGGCAGCAATTTAATACATATTTTATTTCAGTTCTCCAAGGAAGTGCAGATTTTGTTTTCCAAACAGGACCTACTCAAAGGACCCTGCAGATGTAGCAGTGTGGGATGGTCAAGCTGCCAAAGGCTCAGCCTGGCTGTGCCAGCTGCTTGTGCTTTGACTTGCTCCCTGCCTTTCCTTTTGGTGGCTCCTTCAAAGCTGCTCCAGGACTATTTGGCCAGACAACAGCACTGACACCTGGGGGATTTATTCCCTTCACCATACAATTTACCTAAATCCCAGGACCTAAAATGGGAGGCAAGAGGAGGAAAACCATGTCCTAAAGGAGGTCCATGGAGCTGGAGCCAGGACAGCACAAGCAAGACCTCTAGGGAAGGCACTCTTCCCTTTCAGAGAGAATGGAGGGACATGAACTTTGCAGCAACAGACAGGCAGAAGAGCAGTGAATGAGGATCTTCATCTAAAAATAAGTTCCAAGAGAGACCTTAAGATTCATCTCCCTGCCAGTCCCTGCTCCCCACAGTCTGGCAGCCCAGCTGGATCTCATACACAGCCCTGCAAAGCTGGCAAGAAAATCACTCCGGATGGCAGAGTATGGAGAAGTGGCTTTCTGGGCTGGAGTCTGAGCAGAAAAGTTGGGGAGAATTCAGTTCTTGCAGAACTGGAGCAGCACATTTTGTTTTAATTTGTGGTGCAATATTTTCTTAAGTCAGTTTCAGAGAAGAGTCGCAGAAATACTTTCTGGGAAGGTAAACAAATGCACCTCCTTTCCTTTCAGATTATTCTTCAACTATAAAGTTCTGTAACTTTTCCAGAAATCCACATCTGTTTTTTGCTATCAAAATTGATACAGAAATTGTTCAGAAATGTGTCATTCAAAGCACATGGAGAGTTGACTCAGCCTTTAGCAATTCACTGACCAATTACCACGCTTTTCTTTTTTCAGCCACAGCCATTCACCTTGATTACATCTTTAACTGCATCATAGGAGCATTTTAGAGCTGGTGTGGTATCATAAAATCACCCATCCAACAATAGGAAAAGCAGTTGATAATCCCCAAAATCACTCTCTCCCCATCAGGGTAGACACTGCAAAGGTGAGGATGGATGATGCTCTGAGCCCCCCAGAAAAGGCAAGGTGGTCATTTGAGCAAACAACCTGACCCCTAAAGAAGAGCCGAATGCTTCCAAGGGGAAGAAGATGACAAATTGTGCAAGATCTCCTGGGGTTCAGCCAGATACAAAGTACCAGGAGACAAGCTGGTCCCGTGCTCAGCAGCAAGGAAGGCAGAGCAGTGTTTCTCCAAAGGAGAGACTGGGATAGAATACGAATCACCCAGGAGGGAATATGGAACAACTGGTGTGCTGCACTGCAGTGGTACCCCCCAGACTTCAAACCCAGACCAGAAGTCTTCAGCTGCTGTTCATGTAACCACCACGAGCCAAGGCCAGAACATGAGGTCTGTGAGAAGCCAGGAACAGCTCCCATTGTTTGGGCTGGGCACAACCCAGGACTGCCACCACTGTGCTGCTGTTCCACCCTGCCAGGGGTCTGTCCCCCGACACGGCACAGCCCTGCCCCAGGAACCTGACACCCTCAGTGCGAGCACCGAGTTCATTCAGCAGAGCAGGAGAAAACCTGCTCAAGTTAAACGAAAGGCTGAGATGAAGGATTAGCTGGAGGATGGGAGGAAAATGTTCTTTTTGAGGATTAGTTCTACTGACTATTTTATCTCGAGGTGTCATCATTCATAAAAGAGCAATATCGCTTTTGGCAAGCTTAAGTTTGGCAGGTAAGAACGCAAGTAAGAGCACTCTATATTGCTGGTTTGGGCTGTGCTATAAAACAAAAAATACCATCCACCATTTTTAGCATCCAAGACTGCTGGCAGATGGTTCTTGCTCTGGGGCTGTAACTGAGCTGCTCAAACAAGCACAGTTTGCTGCTGGGGGCTGAAAACTGGGGGATACCCATGGCCAGCCTGGCACCAGCAGCAGGGAGAGGACATCTGCTGCAGCACCTCCACCAAGCACCAGGAGCCCAGCACCTCCTGTTCACTGCAACTACATCTCATAAGGCAGAGACAAGAAGGGTGGATTGCTGCAGGAACAATTTTACTCACAAATAACATGCAAACCTATTCACCTGTGTGTAGATACCTCTGAGCTCCCTACTGCTGCTGGAGCAGCAGCAGCTGGTATTGAAGGTCAGTGCACTCCATTTTCCCTGTATGATTTAGGTATTCTCTCATCTAAACAATGATTCTCAGGGGAAAATGCGTTTGCAGCTGCTTTGGGCACGGCGCTGGTTCATCAGACACGTGTGGTGCTTGGCACCCTGACAGGAGAAGGCTCTCAGGGCGTGTGTGTTGTGTCACCACTTGGTCACATTTCCTCTCCAGGTCCATTAAATAACTGAGAGACTGGCAGTGGAGCTGTCAGGGAGCAAGCAAGGAATAAAACACTGTCCCTCACATCTCTTTGCTCTCTCTCCTGGACCAAAGGTGATGCTGAGCACCAAGCAGAGGCTGGTCCAGGGCCACCCTCAGATGCTCAGGCCTGCTCCATAAATCCTTCCTGCTGTACCCTACTCTTCCCTGAAGCCAGTCTCATTCTGGCATGTGCATGGGGGGTTGAAGTTTCAGCTCCAATTTTGGGTAATTTTGCTTTCCAAGCGCTCTCCTTCCATCTGGGACAGGGAATGCCCCAAGGTCAGTCACCAGTGCTTCTTGGAGCTGTCTGCTGCCCAACAGGAGCATTGCCAGGAAGGAATGATTTGACTTTAAATCCGAGCTGCTTCATCCTTGAAGATGTTCCTCACTCAGCATTTTTTGGATTTCTTTGCAGCTTGCTTTTAAAGTTTGCCCCACCACTTAAGGTCAGCCTTGCTGATGCTTCCATGGTTCAGTTCTGCAAAATGCTTAATTGGCAGAAGCTGGGAGCAGGAGCAATCCCAGTGCAGCTGGCAGTGGAAGCTGGACCTGACAGGAACAAGGCTAATTGAGCCTCTCCAAAACCCACACTGTTTTTTTACCAAGCTAAGTCACATTTCCCGGGGTGTCTGGGTGAGGGTGTGCAGGGGTAACCACCACCTCTGCCACCCCTGGGCACTCCCCTGTCACCCTGGAAGCTGACAGGGACTGTAGAACCATTGGGTGGGCTCTGTCCCACACTGTCCCCTAAGGCAGGGGAGTCAGTGACCGAGGCAGGGACAGCACCAACCTGGCTCTGCTGTCCCAGCTCCCACCATACCCCCCACGCCCTCTGACACTGGACACAAGCCACGGCCTTCCAGTCGTGCTGGTTCTGGTATTTGCTGACCGCACGATGCATCAGCAAAAGAGAATTATATAAGAACATCTCCTGCTGTCAGCTTTATTTAGAACCCAAAAGATCATTTCCTTTCTCTCCAATTTCACTTTGCATTTCCAATCGTCACCGGCAGTCATTTCAACGCGGCACGGACATCACTGTATTGGAAAATAATTACAATGACAGATTTTGTTTTGCTGTGTGAGACCTTCCACTACTGAATCTAATTACTGCTGATACTTTACAAGCTCCTTCAGCATGAGATAATTGCTGCTTTCTCTTTTTATGAGCAAGAAATAATAACTTGTCTTTTAAGGTGAGAAATACAAACAGCAATTAAAGACCATGGCTCTCCATGCCCTCTCATCAGCTGGCACCTCTTCTCAGAAAGGCAGCAGAGAAGAAGGTTAGGCTTCATTTATTGTTTGCCCCAAAACATTGTTTGAAAGGGAGGGAATAGGAACACTCCTAAATGATCAATAGCGTTCTCCAGCTTAGGAAATGTGTGTTTTGTTACAGAGAAGCAGGAGCAGGTCACAAGCAAAGAAGTTTGCTCTCAAGTCACAATGCTCAGCATCATCAGCCAGCCCTTTGCAGGGTCTGGCCACAAGAAAAGGTGTAGGGACAGCAACAGGCTCGAGCATCAGAGAGCACAAAACCGTGCTTGACTTTACCAATAATCTGCTGCTTTGGCCATCCTTCACCTCTTCCAGTGTTTCTAAAAATGCATATTAAATGTATAAATCTTTTAAACATCCTCCTACCCCATCAGCATGGGACCCTTGGTTACAGCATCCCACAGGGAGGAGATGGAGCAGAAGGAGACTGCACCATCCCTGAAAGTGTCCAAGGCCAGGCTGGATGGGGCTTTGTGCTCCACTGGTCTTGTGGAAGGTGTCCCTGCCCATGGCAAAGTGGTGGAACTTGATGAGCTTTGTGTTCCTTCCAAACCAAATGTATCCTGTTTGAACACTGGAGACGAGTTTCTCTACCACTCACAACAGCTTGTTTTCTGTCGGGTTTTATTTTCCCCTGCTCCTTTACCTGAACAAAGTGCCTGCCTTTGAATAATTCATTGTTGAGGTTTGTACCACTTTGTTCACAAAATCACAGCGGGGAGCAGTGTTGTTCATTAAATACTTCTTTGCCAGCTCCTCTCTGTGATGGAGTCTTGCTCTGCTTGCTCCCTTGCCAAAAATCTGCCAGGCAGCGAAGAGCAGCTCACCCCACGGGCTGATTAAATGAGGGGATGGGAGGATGCTGGGGCAGCTCTCCCTCAGCTGGCTTGGGAAATGTCTGCATTTGAGATGCAGTGTTGTGATCCTTCAGTGTCACAGGACGAAGGTTCCTCCAGTGCTCCAGATCTCCCTGTTTCTCTCCACAAAATCACAATGGAGGTGACCAGCTCAGGTTTAGGTAAATAACCTTGACCTGTTGCAATTAAGGCAGGTGAATCATGCCACAATTTGCTGAATCAAGGAGGGAGAAAGACATTCTTCTTATGAGTGGATTGGGATTATGAATAACCATCCTGCTTCTGCTGCAGATGTCTCATGCAAGGTAATACCCAAATGCTCAGATGCTTAATTTATAAGCAGGGAATAGACCATCTTCCTCTTGCAAAACATGAGGAAGAATTAGTCATATATATTCACATCACATTGGAAAAGCAGTGGTGGAAGGCATCACGAACAGCAAGCTGGAGTGAATTACTAAGATCTCTATTAGCATGTGAACATTTATTTAAAATACATGGTTGGCAAACCTGATGGTCATGAAAATTGCTAATAATGAATATAAATGAGACATGAACAAGCAGAGAAACTTAATCATAAAAAATGAACTATTACTCTTGCCCTGATTTTTTTTACCCTTTCATAAAAAATCTCTAACACTTCACACAGATTACTGCTTGGCCAAAGACTTTTGCCTTTAATTTATTGTGGCAAGACATCAACATGTTAAATATGTGCCTTCACTTTCCATGCTGCCTTCCTCATAAATATCAAAAGGATGGATTTTGATCAAGCAAGGAAATCAGGCCCTTTACTCAGCAGCAAGAGGGGACAGAAATTTGCCGTTTCCCATTCTAATTCCTAAAAATTATTATCATTGTCACTTCTTTAATGTGGAGTAATTTGAGTTTCTCTTTTAGCTTCAAAGATAAATGGAAGGGAGATTTCAGTTTGGGTTGCTTGCAGGAGAGCTGTGGTTGGATTGGGAAGTCCTTACAACTGCTTGGAAAAAGCCAAACCTTCCTCCCTGGCTTGGTCCTCAGTGTACTGCCTTACTGCTCACCAGTGAAGAGGAAAACTACTTTTTATTCATTGTGGCACAAAAGAACAATGCAAATGTGGTTAAAGGTGGAAGTGGGAGAAGGGGTTGATTATCCTGAGGCAATAAATATCACTGATACAGCCCAGTTGCACTATTAAGCTGTGTGGAAGGACAGGAAAATGATTTCAAAGGAACCAAAGCTCCATAAATGCTTCTCTCACCCTGGTAAGACAACAAATGAGTGGTGCACCTCTCAGCAGGGATGTTTATATGGTACATCAGCTCAGATTTTACAGGTACTCATAAATGAACTTCAATATGCTTCTTGATCACTGTCAGTATCTGTAATAGTCCAGTATCATTAATATACACGGTGGATTTTTTAAGGACTTAGGGCTACTTTGCACATATAAAACAGGGCATCATGTCTCAGTTTTGGTGCTTGCATGATTCCTCTGTGGTCCTTCAAACACATAGCCCTCTAGTTTCTAATACAGCAGCTTCACACATGAGCAACTGTATTTGGAAAGCAGGATGCCTTCCAAGGTGGAAGCTGGATTTAAAGGCAGCTCTGTGATACGAAGTTTCCAAAAGCCCTCTCAGTGATGCTAACAACAACTCAGGCATTCAAAACCCCATCCCAGAGACCCAGAGGCCACGTTGTCTGCAGAGCAGGATACAGCACTGCTGAAGAGGATGAGGACCTTTAAGGTTTATGTGCTCTTTAATGCAACATTTACACTGCTCACTCTGAGCCTGTGAAACTCGATGTGCAGGAAGGAGCACTCACCCTTTTGGTGTAGTCCATGGCCTTCAGGATGGAGAGGTTCAGCATCTCCAGGGAGGCCAAAACATCTTCATAGTCTCCCATATGGTCAGCAAAATAGTCTGGGAAAACCAAGAGAAACATGATGGGAACATGCTAATGTAATTTGAGGCCACATGGCACAGCAAGATCTACTATTGGTGGTAAGATAAACCTGAGGATGGTTCCAGGTATGTTTTTATACTCCATATCCTCAGTCAAAGTCACAATTTGTCCTGAAGGGATGGGAAGTGGTGTGACTCCCATGAAGTTTGGGACCATTGCAAAAAGGAGATGTAAGACCCAGCAGCTCCCATTGAAAATAACTCATCAGGGTCTTTGTTTCTCTGACACTTCTGCATTTGATTGTATATGGTCTCTCTCCCTCCTACTGCTGGAGTGGAGGAAGAGGTCTCAAAAGAAATCCCCCTTCCATTCCCTTGACATTCTTTGCCACTCAGAGCATCCAAATACCTCCCAATTCACCCCAGTTTATATGAGATGAGACTGGCCTTACATCTTTCCCTACACTCCTATCACATTTGCACCTCAGCCCACAATCACAGGTTGAACAAGCTTCTGAGAGTAAAATTTGCTTTGAAAGGAAGAGAACAGAGCTGCAAGCTGGGCCCAAAATCACATGTTCTCCACAGAGAGTGAGCCACGCTTCCTCTGCCCCATCCTTACCCTTTCCCTGTTTCTGGTGATTGACACAGAGCACAGCAAAAAGCTGTTCCTTAAAAGCCACCGGCGCCGTTCCTCAGCACTAGGACACGGAGTTTCACACTGAGGTGACATCTCTGTGGAGTGCAGCAAGACATAAACTTCAGGAAACAACCCCACTAATTAGGTTTTCTTGGCTTAATTAGAAGTGCCTGTAGCTATTTACAGTCTGAGAACATATCCAAAGGGAAGAAGATTTTGGCAGAAACCGGAATGTCACAGCATGACTGACAGCAGCTGTTCCACGATAAGCCAAACAGCTTATTCTCATTGCAGCATGTTTGTTTGTGTTTTCCTTCCTACTTGGGAAAGAAAAATTGAGAAGGGCTGAAAGGTAAAGACTTTTTCTGAGTCCTGAAATAAAAAGCTGGACCCATCCATTTCAGGAGAAATGAGCTGTTGTGGGCACAGCACAGCCTTTGAGACTGACCAAGGGGCACATGGGAGGAGAACAGAGTTGGCTTTAACAAAGTATTCAGCTCTGCTGGTTTAGTGTTATTTGTTCATGCGAAGTTGCAGGGCTCAAGAAATACCTTTAATGGTGCTCTCAACATCTTATAACACACAACCCATTCCAAGAGAGCCACCACAGCTCCCATTTAGACAAACTGAGGGTTTATGTTTAATACTTAGAAGAGAAGCAAGCAAATAAATCACAGGCAAGGGCAGGTATTCAGCAGATAACAGATCTAGGCAGGAACTTGTGCTGATCGATCCTTTCTCTGGCTTCCCCCAGCTTTCCACAGGAGGTGATGGGTTTATCTCCCCTCTCTCCTGGCAGCTTCACCCCCGGGAGAGGCAGAGAGATGGGATCACGCTGGGTGACAGCCATGTAATTTTCTGATTTTATCAGAGTGATGGAGAAAGCCGTGTGGGGTCAAGCAATGCCATTGTTACCCCTGGATTTCCTGGCAAAGTTGATGGTACAAGCTGTGGGGGTTTCATTTCTCAGGTCAGCTGGCAAGGAGACCCAGTGCAATAAGAATGGAGTGATGGGAACAAGCCCATCTTATCATCAGCAGACCAAAAGGATTTTATGGAAGTCTTTGCTTCTTGCATAGCAAAGCAAGGACAAGCAGGAATAACCAGTGGAAAGGGGAAATGTCGCTGCTTTTGCTGCCAGCTTGGATGCTCAAAATGGTGTGGGCAGGGGTTGAGTACACCAGGAAGAAAGAAACCCTGGACAACGTCCTGGTGCGGGCACACCCATGGACAGAGAGGTCTTTAAAGGGTCAGGAATAAGGAGTAACTGCCTGGTGCTGGCACAGGCGCCCAGTAACCCCATCTCTGCCTGTACAACCCACTCCCAGCCAGACTTCCAAAGGCTGTAATTAGTGGCAAAGTGATGAAGGTAAATGGTGAAGACCTGCTGAGGTGGCTTTACATGTTCTTCTGCATCCTGGCACAGGAGGGGAGGAGAAGAGATGGATGAGCTCTCTGCAAGGCCACACCTCTCTCCACATTTCCTCCCAAAAAGCTGGGGTGCAGGAAACATTTCCCAATATCAAGCATCCATAGAAAAATACACCCGAGTGAGCAGCTGGAGTCACCTCCTATTGAGGCAAAGCCCTTCAGAAATCTCAGCAGGAAATATTCCCTTTCTGGTCAAGGTGTGTGACAAAATATTATCACAGATTTTCTGTTCAGCCTTTAATTTTGGCAAGCTGTGGGAGGTACAGCAGAGGTAGTGCACCCTCAGGCAGCCTGCTGGGAAACAGGAAGGCTGGCCTAGGGAGAAACATGTCACAGGTATTGCAGAGGGACACGGGTTTATTGAACTTCAGAGCGAAGCTGGAAGCCATGACATCTCCAGAAATTAAACTCCAGCTTGTTATTGAATGGGATCCATGTGCTTCCCTTAGCTCTGACCCCATTTGTGTTGCAAGAAAATGAAAAAAGTTTTGCCAATTTTCCTGTGGAATAAGGGGCAGAGCAGCAGCAGGGCTGAGATCCCCCAGCTCCACAGCCACCACAGCACTGCAAGCTCTGTGCTGGGTTTCATGCACCCCTCGAAGGCCCTCGTGCACACAATGATTGCTTTTGCCCAAAAAGAGGGACTGCACTCACCACACAGCTCCTTGGTGTCCACATTGCTGGAAGAGAGGGAGAAGGAGGCATGGGAGGAAGCAGGAAAAAAAAAGAGAAAGAGAGAAAGACAATTTTAATGCAAAGGACAGATGAAGGCTACAGTTAGAGTTCCCACAGGCTTAACTCCAGATGCCCTTCTGCAACATCACCCACGCCCTCAGCATCCCCCAGCCACCACTGGGGACAGCCCGTGGAGAAGAGAAGGGCTGGTGCCACTCAGGGCAACTTCAGCATCTGTGCAGCTGGAACAGGTTCACAAGTTATTTTGGACATTCCCTGAGGGGGAAATGGGTACTTGTAGATCCCCCCAAAGGGGGGACCTTTGCCCCAGGGGGACCCTGCACACCTGGCACATCAACTCCTCTGACTTCCTTACAAACATCCAGCCTGGCAACACCCTGGTGAGGCACTTGGTGTGGCACAGGAATGTGTTTGTTCCCATTTACTCAGAATAAAAATTTGCAAAATGTACTTTTCTCGATGGACCAATTCTCCTAATTCTGCCCTTATGAAGCAGCTCTTGCCTGGGACTCCCTCCAGACAAAACTGCACGATTACTTCTTAACACACGAACATTTAGTTTACGTAACAACATCTCAACAGACAACCTGCTTGGGAAATAAAGATTGCTGCTAATCTCTTTGTGCCTCCTATTCCCACACGATCATTAGTGCCATTCAAGGACTGGAATGATCTCTTAATAGAATTATATTTTATCAGTCCCGGAAAGTTTTTATTTATTTATATCCTGGAAAGTTATTTCTTTAACTAAACTCATCCCTGCTCTGTCTAACCTGCCAGCATGAGTGGATTAGGGCTTTCACTGGCAGCATCCTCCTGCAGCCCTGCCTTGATGCCCAAATCGAGGCAAACACAAACGTCTCGAGCTTGTGAGGTGCTGCCTGACAGAAATGTGCCACCCGCCCTGCCTCCTGCTGAAAAAGCACGAGGTGCTGAATCACACCCCCTTTTGGGTAAGTGGTGCCTGTCATGGCATAAAGAAGTCACCTCTTGTGTCGAGTGCAGGACCCTCGTGGTGCAGGACACACCTGCAGGGGTGGCCGATGCTCTGGCACAAGCTGCAGCCGGCAGGGAGGGCAGCACACGCCTCTCTCTGCAAAATGAGCTCTTGCACTACTTTATCTTCATTCTCTTGGAGACTTATCATTGTCCTCAAACCTTGGAATTACTTCCCCGAATCCTACAAAACCCCCTGGGGATGCTGTGGGCTCAGCTTCCCTGAGTAGGTGTTCTCATGGCCAAATCCACTGAACGCAGATACAAACCACTGTGCAACAGAGGCACTCCTGGTCCCAGGAGCTTTGGCAGAGCACAGCACTTGGGCAGCAAGTGATTGCCAACACGGAGCTGCAGCAATGCAGCAGCAGAGGAATTCAGGTGAGACCCCAGCAGATGCATTTCCAACACTGGCACAGCCCCAGGACCACGGCTGGCTGTTCACCAGAGCTCTCTCCAGCACACAGCCTGGGAAGTCAAATGCTGCTTTCAGGCACATGCATAAGAGTAGTTTTTACATCAGCATCACCCACGAAGTGTTTCAATAATATTTTTCAGAAGACAGTTATTGTTTGTAAACACCTACTGACGTAGTTATGGGTTTGCAGCTAGGGCATGTTACTGAGGAAAAAAACCAACATATTACTGTATTCCATGTGCTTCTGCATTGTAATAACTGATCTGCTGCTGCCAAAATTGGTCTTTTATTTCCTCACATCTTGCCATTGTAGGATTTAACTTAATTGTGCTTGAACATTAACTTGGCTGAGAAGTTGCTTTTAATTTTAAGCCATCTTGCCTTCAGAATAAGCCTAATGAAAGAAATTACTGAAGTCACAAGCTGACTTAAGAAAAAAATATGATAATGCTCAGATGAAAAACTGTAAGGAGAAGTCAATGGGTACTTGAGCAGGCTGTTTCCATCCCCCAGGAGTTTGCCTGCTGGGAACATCACTGACACAGAGCCACGTCCCCACCGCTGTCACAGGGGGGTTCTGGCCCAGCCTGGGAGCTGCACAGCACAAGCCATGGGCAATACCCAGCCACAAAACAATTTACAAGCTGATCTGGTGGTTTAATACTTCAGTACCTAACCCCCACCATGGGTTATGCCAGTAGGGATTTTTATTATGCAAATATTCAGGATCTGGGGTTCAGGCCTTGTGAAATGGGAGGTGGCAGCTCCTGATGAGTTCCCTTGTCATCCCCAAGCCTTTATCCCGGAGCTTCCCTTCAGAGGGTATTTTTGGAGCAATCACATATCACAAGGCCCTTCAGCACAATAACATTTAGGTGAGCATTAGTTACCAATTTTTTTTTCAGATGCCAAACATTCAGCATTCCTGTACACAACAATAAGTTAAAAAGAAAAATCACAACAAGTTTTTCTCATGTTTCCAGGAAAAAAATAAAAAAAGTCTTTCAAGTACCAGACCACTTGGTTGTGAATTAGCTTTCAATTTTTTTTATTGCATTAGTAATATGACTAATTCAAGAGCTTATTGAAGCCATAACCCAACTAACTAAGCAGAATGTAATGAAGTTTAAGTAGAAATGAAGGAATTATTAAAGATTTCTGTCATACAATTTTTTCTGCATAGTAGAGACCACATCTATCTGATCTTGTTCCAAAACAAAAGTCTTCCTTCCAAAGGAGAAAAAAAATCGAGAAAATCCAAGTCTTTTTGAAAATCCAGGTCTTTTCTCTATTTTCCAACCAATGAGGCTGTAGCATGGAGCAGCACAACCCTGCATCCTCAGTCTTGCTGGGGCTGTGCACCCTTTGAGGTTTCTTTCCAAGGCAAAGATATACTTTGGACATCCTCCATTTGCCTTTTGGGACCTAATTGCTCCGACAAAGTACGAGGCAAACACAAGAGCACAGATTTCAACCTAGATCACCTTCCCAAAAGGCAGAGCCCAAGCCATGAACTACTTAGGCCACAAGAAAGGACTGTTTGTTGCTCACCACTCCCCCATTTAAATACACTGGGATCATTGGACCAGATAAACATATTGGCAATAGGGAAATAGTTTTCTCTCCTGGTTCACATCCAACTATTTCAAAGAAAAAGAAAAGAACCTCTGAGCATGATACTCCTCCTGTGTATGCGGGAGTTTAAAGAGCGATGACCATGCTGCGAGAGCATCCCCTCACTGGGATTAATTAAGTGAACTTGCCCAGAGAGTAATTACTGATGCATGACTCGTTCGAGCAAGAGGCTGCCCAGAGTAATGGCTGTGCCTCCTGCATACTCCAGAAAGAAATACATTTCTCCCCACAAAGCCCCACCCAGCATTAAATTGTGGTTTGATGAGCACCAGAGCTAACGAGGATCCCTGGGAAGTCACATCTTTCCCTTGCCTTGTCCCTGATTGTGGATTGTCCATGGCCAGGCTTTTATCAGAGTTGCCCTGTACTGACTCTGCTGCTTTTCCATCAGTTTATAAGCTTTTTTCATTTCTGTACCTGCCTTTCTTGAAACATGATGCCATCCTGAGGCTTTATGCCAGGAAGCAGGCACCTTCAGACAGAGGACCTGTGTCCCACAGGTGTCCAACAGCCCAGGAATTATGGCCTTGAGCTGAGCATCCCAGCAGCTGGACCTCTGGGTGGGTGATGGTGCCATGCAGGTACCAGGTCTTGGGTCAGAACCTCCAGCTAATTGATCCAGATCCAGCCTAACCATTTGTTAAAGCAAATCGGTGTTTTCCACCAGGAAAAAGAAATATTTCTGGAAATTGCCCACGAATAAGCAAGCCCAGGGGAGCACAGCACAGGAGGGGATTACCCAGAGAACATCCCAAGAGGTCTCAGCATGGCAAAATCGGGGATGTCCAGTGCTGCTGCTGACCTGCAGAGGTTCCTTCCAACAACCACAGCCAGGAGCCTGCAATCCAGCCTTTCTCCCTCTCTTTCCCAGCATCTCCCTGCCTCCCGAAGGCTGATGGCCTCTGACTTGCTGTCATTAACATATTTTTCCAGACTTCAGCTAAAGAGAGGAGAGGAAAAGTTATCTCAGACTGAAAAAGATAACGTGGAAGAGAAGAGCATGAAATTCCCTTCCTGGGTTTCAGCTCAGCCAAAGGAAAGGTGTCCCAGGCACTCCCAACGGGCAGTACAGTCAAAAACATAATGGGAATTCAGAAGTTGCAAATACATCAAAGTCTCATCTTCACGTTTCTCATGCAAATATCTGCCTGGATGTGCTGCTCAAATGCTGCTCAGTGCCCGATCAGCTTCAGCTGAAGATAATAACCCTTTTCCTTGGGCAGATGAAAGGTTTGCATCAGCAGCCACACGGCTTAGTCACTTCACCAGCACAGAAAATGGATGTTTTTTTCCTGAAATCACGTTCTACTTTTATTTCCGTCTTTTATTCACAGCTTTGGGTTTGCTACAAGGCTTCAAACGAGCACGGAAACAAATTATCCTCTAGCATTAGCCACCTGCAGAACTCATTTTCATTTAGGAAAGACTAAAAAACAACAAGTGCAGCTGGAAAGTATTATTATATCTGATGATAAGGCTTCTAGTCCCATCAGCAACAGTGCTGTGTTATCTCAACACCTCAGAAGTGGCAAATATGCATCCAGATGCCTACTAAGGGGTCACAGATGGTCACTTCTGATCATTAGTTTCTGACTCAATGAAACACAAGCCCCAGAGAGAGAGAAATTATTCCAGGCAGAGCAAGAGAAATACCAAATACTGAATGCCAGCTAGGAGCTGAATAACTTCAATTCTAAAGAATTAAACAACTTTCCAAGCCAATCATTTTATCTTCTGGTGAATCCTTCCCAAGACCAATCCAAGTACCTCCCCTTTTCCCACCTGCTTGCTTAAAAAACCTCAAAACCACTCTCATGGTATGACTTAAAAAAGGACTTCTAAAATCTGGTGTGGCACATGCAAAGAAACAGCAGAAACCATATGCCAAGGCTGTCCACAACCAGAAGGGCATCCAGCCACCTGCAGCTTTGAATGGCACAGGCAGAGAAGGATTCAGAACATTTATCAGGTTTGGCTTTAACTTCTTTAGCTGTGGCAAGCTGGCAGCTGGGGCTCTGGTGCCCATCTGGCTTCGCTTTAAGGGATGGTCTTTATCTGCTGCAGAATGTCCCTGTTTCTTGCACGACATTAATTTAGAATGTGTTTCGTGGTGTGCTTCCGCAGGAATAATTCTAAGGTGCACATGCTGGTGCAGGCACAATTGCCCTGCTCCCTATTCAGTACAACAATAAATAGAGTGAGCAGCGAGCCTGAAATAACCCAGCAGGTATTTTCTTTTTCCAGCAGGGCAGAAAGTACCACATATTTGGACTCCCAGAGGGGATGGAGGAGAGCCATGAGGCATGAGCTGACACAGGGTTCATCCTTCACTCCAGACACAGGTTTCTCCCAAAATCCATGTTATATGAATAAGAGGAAAAGTTCTGCAGAGTGCACATGGATCACCACCTGACTGGGACACTTCCAGCACTGAAGCACAATGATTTAGATTAAAACACCTATGGAGAACAGTTCCCATGGGGGCTCCTGGAGGGGAGAAAAATGCTGCCCTCTCGAAAGCAAAACTAATAACTTTATTCTTCCCTTGGCATGTGCTCCATCATTGAGCACAGTAAGGGCCTCTGAAAGCCCAGCAACAAAACATGTTCTTCTCCAAAGCCCTGGTGACACAGAGGAAAAAAAATAGGGACAAAGAATTGCCCAGAAATAGAGAGAAGCAAAAAGAGGATTTTGTATTAAGTTTTCACATGTAAATTTTGTATTACAGTCTCATCACCTGTGGTGCAGGATTGGGGTTTATAACACATTCTGTGTATTTTGAGAGATGATCTCTTTCCTCCTGCTTGCCCTTGCTATCAACGGGATTTTCACTCACCATTTGAAGGCTGAAGTCTGATGTCCCCCAAGGGTGTTCTGCTCACCTAAACCTGCGTTTGGCTCCTTCCTGCTCCTTGCAGATCTTTCCCTGGGATTTAGGCAGATGAGGACCAAGACAGGGACCCACCGTGTGACAAGCATGGCTCTCTGCTCCGCGAGAAGGAACGTGAGCAGCACTGGGGCTGCACAGCACACCTGCACTCAGGCCCACTGGATAGTAACATTTCAGTATTTAATATACCTTAATTGTAATATTTTCACACGGCTTTCTCTGCAGCTCCTTGCCTTTATAAGCCATCTGAGCTCTCATTAACGCAGATGCTGCCCAGACCCAGTTTCCAAACCACACGCCCACGTTCATTGGAAGTGCTGGTGCCCAGAGCTGTGAGCTCTGCACTGAGTGCTTTCCTCTGGAGCACCAGGGCAGCAGAGTCCTCATTAAAAGCCAGTAATCTGGAAAACACTGATTTTTCAAGGTAAACTGAACTGACCTTGAGTACAAACAAGCACAGTAAATCTGGTAGGCTCAGGATAAAGCACACTCCTTTATTCATCCTGCTTCAAGGCTGTTCCCTCCCTACAGAACAAGACCCTGTGAAGCTGCTGCAGAGTCACACAGGGAGTCCACGGTGGACTTGCTCTGCCTGTAGAAGCTCAGAGAGAAACCAGGAGGTCTCAGTTTCCTGCTGAGCACTGGCAAGCTGGGCTTCCCCTGGCCAAGCCAGACAAAGCCTCTCAGATATCCCCATCTGTGGTTCCAGCACCACCAAAGATGCCTTTTTAGGTGACCTTCTGTTATGATGGGGAAGATCAGCAGAAGACCTTTACTACCTTCTCCTCCCCCTTGATGTGGAAGCCCCATGGCAGATCCCTGAGTGTGTCTGGTGGCTCTCCCGGGGACAGTCACACACTCAGCAAAGTGCCTCAGCACCCTGCAGCCACTGCCCAGCCCAGCCTGCAGGGTTCACAGGCAGACCTGCCCACTGGCACCCTTCCCACCATGCCAGAGCCTGAGTTTAGCTCAGAACAGCTTTCATACACCCACAGCAAGGTGCCTGTGTTACAAATCCTATTCCAGATCTGATTGCAAAAGAAAAGGAGATGGGGGAAAAAAGGGTGATTAACACTTAACAGTGACATATTGCTACATCGTGAGGCTGAACTCCCCAGATGGGTGGCACACTTTGGGGAGCAACAGATCCAAAAATGCCTAGACTTGCTCCAAAAAGCCTGTGATACTGGAGTGCAGATGCCCTGCAGAAAGGCAGTTGCCATAGCACTCCACACGAGCAGTAATTAGGGATGTGATGGGAAAATGTCTCTTCTCTGGCCAGTGACCTGCAATATAGTTGCATTCATCTTGTAGCAGTAATAAACATTATAAAAATCACACGAGGAGGCTACTGAACTTGCTAAATACAATCCCTGAAGTCCCAAAGCATCCAAGTGCAGGTGTGGATGCAGCAGCTGAAGGGCCCTCTGCCCACTGTGCCCTCATTATCTCAGCTGGTCAGAGCATGGTGCTGATAACACCAAGCTCGTGAGTTTGATCCCCATAGGGACCATTCACATAGGAGCTGGAGTCGATAATCCCTGTGGATCCCTTCCAACACAGTATATCCTGTGAAACCTGTGAAATCTCAGGTGCTGGTCTTCTTTTGGATTCACCCCCACTTTTTCTGGCAGAACCCCTTACCTCCACCACAGTTTTACACTCATCACAGTCTTCAAGGAAAGGGTTTTGCTGTGGGTTTTCCTGGCTTTGAAAAATGGGGAAACTCTTCTGCAATGACAGCTCATGCTCTCCCAGAGGCTCCCAGGAGTGACCCTACTGACCCCATGGAACATGGACCATGTCCCTGCTCCCCTCCCCACAGGGAGGGCAAGGTGAGGAGCAATGAGCACCAGGTCCATACACACAGCTGGGCTGGGTGTGCCTGTGGTGTGCTAACAGGAATATTCCTGCTTTTGCTTGTGCAGCTGATGAAACCAGCATGGGCACTTTGTCCGGGGGAGGGGGGAGGATTAAACACTGCTTTTTGCAGCACAACTCTGCTTCCACTTCCTTTCAGGGACTCAATATTTACCATAAAGGTGAAGACCATCACAACACAACACATTATTTGCTAGTTTCTCGTTTTCAAAGATTGCTGCTGTATTTCAAGGCTGGGTCAGCTCCTCACTCCCTTGGCATACTGATGCATTCTGCAGCCACAGACACTTATGAAACACTGGTCACAGCTAAGCCAAGCCTCCAAGTAAGCCAATTTCCTCTGTACAGCCACAGGTAGGTGTCAGAAATAGCACAGTGAAGACTCCAGTTGCCTCTCCACCGTCCTCAGAAAGTCCCAAGCTCCAAACCATCCCTGACACAGACCAGATGCTTTCTTTCATCAATAGTTTCAAGACAACCAAAACAACATCTTCTATGTGGTGAAGCGTTTGACAGAACAAAACACCCAGCTCTGATCATCAAGGGCAGCAGGAAAAGTGACTGAATATGGATAAAAATGGAACAGTGGATGGTCTGGATGCTGTTGAAAAACCTGCTCAAAGCTCTTGCTAGTTAAAAGAGAAATAAATGTCGCCTTAAAAAAGGCAGGAGCAATAAATTGGCACCTGTAAAGTAGCAGACATTTGTTAGTTCACTCATCAGCAACTGCAATATGGCACTTCAGGCTGCCAGTCGGTGCCACACCCTCGTGCTTTGCCACACAGCTCCAGAACTGGGGTTCGGGTACCACCAATGAACCAGGCTCAGCATCTGTGAGGCTCTGCCCTTCCTGCCCAATGGCTTCTAGAAAATAACGTCCAAAATGCAGCATAAAGGGGCAATTTTCCACAAAGGGCTGATCACGAACCCAAATCCCCAGACTCAGGGGAGTGCAGGAGAAGCCCAAGGCAGAGCAGCCCCACTGCTGCCCTTCACAAAGCCCCACACCTTGCTGCCCACGGCCGGGGCGCCACAGCCTTCTTCTGCAGCTCCACTGTGGGCAAGGGGAGGGGGTTTCCTCCTTCCCTATCCAGTCGGGGCCACCCAGGATCTGTGAGCTAAGAGCAAATATTGGTGGAGTTGTTTCTGCCCAAGGAAGAACATTTTGGGTGATTAAGGCAATGTCCTCTTGCATCATTCCTTGTACCTTGTAAAACCATTTCATGGTTTATTGTCACAGCTGGCCAGAGCCTCTAACCACTCACTCACAAAAGAGAAATCTCTTGAAAACCTCACAGAAACTCTGAACAAGATGATAGCATGAAAAAACTCCTGCTAACAGCACAGTTAATATCCTGGAAAATATATCAATGCAGCACACTAATTTACTAAGCTTAATCCAACAGTTTCTAAGCACAGTCACCACCTTAAGTAAAACAGACATTTAGTACAGTATGAAACATTTTCAAGTCTCTGCATGTGCCAAATTCCTAATAAATTACATGGAAACCCTCCTTTTTTTTGATGGATGACTTTTTCTTGAAAAATATCATTCTGCCCACAAGTGCATCAAAGAAAAGAGAAGGCAGGTTTAATTACAGCCTACAAGTAACTTAGCTGCTAGGAGGGATGGCACTTCCAAATTTATTAAATTGATGATTACTGCATTGATTATATTCATTGCCCGACAGTGCCAGGCAAAAGTGGGACTTAGTCCTTGGAAGGATGGGCTGGACACGTCTTGGTCAGCACAGAGACAGCACAGGCAACTTCTTTGCTCTCAGGGTCCCCACCAGCTCCACTTTGGAAACACAGCATGATTTTCTGTGATATAATTATCAGGTTGCATTGAGATAGCTGATTATTTGATTTTGACATCCTGGTCCCATGCAGTGTCTTCAGCCCGCATCCTGCAGCACAGCCTGCTTGTAAACCCAGCTCTTCATTTCCCAAAGGCATTCCAGGAGCAGTAAATACAGCAGTTAGCGGCACATCAATTTTGCTGTCAGGCTTGTTCAAAGTGATCAGCCTCAAGACAGGTTTTTAAATGCCAGCTGTTTACCGTGCATTTGGACTGCTGTGAATGTAAAGTCTTTTACAGGGATAGTTGCAGTGGCTATTTTGGTTTTGTGCAATACGGGTTCCCTATTTGCAGAAAAATATAAAATAGGTAGCAGGAAGGAAAAGAATTGTCGCTGTGGAGCCGCTAGCCGCGTGCAAGAACCAGGCTGGATCGGGTGAGGCGAAATTTTGAGTTTATTATTTAATTCTAAAACTTATATAGACTTTTAAAAGTTCCTTCGGATTGGGTCAGTTCAAAACCTCCCCCTAGGCCGATAGGCCAGGCTGAACTGCCCATCTTTTCAGAGACAGTTTCAATAACATCCAAACCTTATCTTTATTTATAAAACACAGGGAGAAGAAGAGAAAAATTCCCATGGGAAAGAGTCTGTGCTACCACAAAGAATGGTTTCAGCCTATGATGCTCATTCACAAAATCAGGACCTCCTGTTGTGGCGTGCTCAGCAAAGTGCTTTAAAAACCAAAGAAACAGAAAAGTTGTCCAGAAGGGCTCCCACCCGCTGCCCAGCGAGCCACGGAGTGTTTTTCGCAGCCTGGCCAGCTAAGGGACAGCAGCACACAAGCGGGTCAGCTCTCGGGCAGCTCTCGGGCNCGCCGCCTCCGCCCGAGCTGGGCTGGGGGCTCAGGCCACCCCCACCGAACGCCGCTGCAGGGACCTCGGGGGCGCTCCCAAAGCCAGTGCCGTGCGTCAGTGCCACCACAGCAGGGACACGAACGGGACGGGCACACGGGTGCCGTGCCACGAAGGTGGGAAGGGTGTAAGTAATGGTAACGCGGGCTGGAAACCACCGCCTGGATTTCAGAGCGGCTCCGTGCTGGAGCCCGCGGGGCTGAGTTACCCAAAAGAGAGCCATTTCCACCCGTCCGAGCGACCCCCGCAGCCGCAGGGCCGGGGCGCTGCTGTCCTGCTCCTCCCGGGCAAGAACGCCAAGGGATGCTCGGATGTTTCACCTTCGCACGGGCCCGATCATGGCACAAACACCTCCGGCGTGCAGCAAAGCCACACTTCAGCTGTTTTTTCACACTCTTCCCTCCACTTGTTGGCCCTCTCCTTTGCATCAAAAGAAGTCATTTATCCACGTTTCTAAGCTCTCATTATGTCTTTTAGCTCGGTTTTCAAAGCAAACCGCTAAAATAAATAAATGCTCCTTTTTGGAGGGAGGAGATGATCTCTTACGTTTTTATGCATAAACTGTCAACAGTATGAAACAGTCAGAAATGGCCTTTTTTTGAGGAGTGAATATTTAACATTTTGCCTATTTCCACTTGATACAGAAGCCTGGGCTAATCCAATTTCTATTTGTAATCTCTATAATACTGAACTGCAAAAGAGACAGGGATTGTTCAGAGCTCAGCTCAATGGGTTGCTAATTGCCAGAAGCAAATAACGAGATATTGAGAGCATGAGGTGAAATTAAATCAGCCTTCTCCTCCTTTTAGATTTTACAGGTTATCTTGTTTATTGTCAAAGTTTTATGTAGGAGAGGAAGAAATTAGAGCAACAAATGTGCAGGTTTGGATTTGTAACATACAACTGGCAGGGAACTAGTAAAAGAATACTAAAGCAAGAAATCCCTGGACCCTGTTGCTGTATTTTCCCCAATATCTTTGTTTCTCATCTATTATTTTCTCCTGGCATTGAAAAATTATCTAAAAAACCTCCTCCCAAAACCAGTCCCAAGGCAGACAGCTTGCTCTGCCTACCAAAGAGCAGCTGGACACCTCTGCTGCTTGATGCCCTAAGCACATTTACCCAGACAAAAAGCCTGATAAATTTGCAAGATTGGAGCAGAAAGCAAAGTCTACAGTCTCTTTGAGTGCCTCAAATATGACTCAAACACAAGTGGCTGGTTACAATTAAATATCTCAGTCACTTTTATGGTTTTAACACAAGATCTTGGTATCTTTCCGTTCCCTAGAATGGAAAACCTGTGATGCAGAATGGCCCTGAACAACCCAAAAAATGAGGTGCTGAGCCCCTTTCCCAGCTAGAAAAGTCTCTGATGTGGTACTTCTTCACTCCATTTGTGCAGATGAACCCTCCCCGACCCTCGCACTCTGCAGTAAACACCAGCCAGCTGCTCTCAGAGCCAATCTGCCTCAGTACAAGACAGGCTCTCCCCAGGGACCCAGCAGAGAGCCTGCCTGGGAAAACACCTGGGAAATAGGATTAGAAATAGAAAAATGTTCTCAAACGTTAGTTCAAACAAGATTCTGTGCAGATTCTCAGCTTTGTGTTTCTCACAATGACCTTCCCACCGAATGATTTGTTTTTAAAGCCCCTTTTCCGTGGTGCCCCTGAGAGGTTTTGTGTCTCTGTCCACCCGCAGATGCAGAGCACCAGCTTTGGCACCAAGTATTTCTTCACTTAAATGAAAAATAGAGCACAGTATAGTTTAAATGACATGTTTAGAGAAGAATAAGCTAGGCCTCAAAAACATCTTCCACATAAACAAAATCCACCAAATGCCCATGCTCTTCAGAGCCAGAAATTAGAGCAAGACATGTAATTTTTGTGCAATCATTTTGTCCCTTTCAGAAGAGACAAGAACTGTCTCTTGAATCAGTTAATCAAAATCTTGGCTGATTAAACCATCCGTAGTTTGTTTCCCAGGGAGCTAATTGAGAACATTCCATATTCAGAAATGAAGCTGGTTTCAATGGGCACAGCCATCGCAGTGGTGCAAGCTTCAGACAAATCCAGCATGCCACTGAATCAGGTTTGCAATGCAAATAGCCAAGATTAGGAAGGCGGGGGGGGGGGAGAGAAACAGGAAAAAAGTACTCAATCATAATCATCATTGTTCTTGCTAAAGAAGTAGAAGCACTTTCTGTTCAAATTTGAGAGGGCTGGACTGCAGAAACCCAGAGAAAAGCACGGGCAGCAAAGCACTGCTCCTGAAGTCTCCCTATGGACAGGGGACTCTCTCAGATGGAGACTTCTCACACCGAAGGACACCAGACCTGGGGTGGGCAGTGGGAAGGCAAAGCACCCCAGTGTAGTGCCTGGAGGGAGTGTGGCATGCAAACAAAGCAGTGACAACAGACCTTTTCCACCAGAGGAAAATAAGGACTGGAGCAGAAGGACAGCAGGCTGCTGTCCAGAAGGTCCTGAAGGTGTCCAGGTCTGGAGCAGGATTGTGTGCTGGAAGGAGGGTGCTGAGAAACTCATCTTCACCTTCGGGTATTGCCGCATTCAAAGTAACAGGGAATCAAAATTAATCTGTGGAAAGTGTATGACCCATTTTGAGAGCTTCTGGCCCCGCAAATGCCCTGATGATGTCAGTAAAAGCAGGGGCAGTCCAAAGCTTCCACCCTGTCCTCGCTGGCATTGTGGGTGCCTCAAAGTGCTGGAGCTGAGTGCATGGCTGGAGCAGCACAGCTCTAGGGCCTGACATGCTCTGCTCCTCTGTGGGACTAATTAGTGCAGGCAGAGAAGCTCATCAGGATCATTACCTGCTTCTGAGGTGGCCCTGCACGTGTCCCCCCAGCTCTGGAACTGAATGGGTTGGTAGCTACCCTGACCATACCCTGCTGCATCTCTGCACCCTAAAGCAACCCCAAATTACTGTGATTTATAACACAGCTCCCTGAGGTACCTGAGCAGCTGAGGGGTCAGAGGAGGAAGGTGGCTTCATATTCTCAAGAAGGATGTTGTTCAGCATGCCAAAGGCAGGTGAGCAGTTTTCCCCTGCACCCCCTGCAATTACCCCTCTGGACCACCTCCTGCACCAGGTCAGTGCTTCGAAGGAAGGGAGGTGGCACTGCCAGGTGCAATACAGAACTCCAGGTGCTGGAGAACTCAAGAGGCTTCAGTTCTCCTTTTGTCACTATCCTCTGGCGAAAGTGACAGTCTGGGGAGGTTGCAAAGGCTTCTGAGAAGCTTCTGTTAATTATCCTACATGCACACTCCAGCCTTTTCTAGTGTTTGCCACCGGAGAGAAGAGCTCATTTAGAGCAGGGAGAGGGGGAGAATAAAGCCATTAAAAGAATAGCTGTAAGCCTAGCAAAGAGATAACAAATGACAGAGCAGCAGAACGCTAATGCCATGTCCTTGTCTCCTTGTGAATGGACTTGTACAGCTCGTTGGAGCAGCCCTGCTCCAGTGAGCAGATCTCTCCCCAAAGGATTGTCCTCTGCAGCTATGAAAAATGTACGAGATAGAAAAGGAATATTTAAATCCCCTGCAAGGACTACAGTTGTTCGGCCAACAGCCACATCTGACTTCCCTGTGCTTTCCCAAGGGCTGAGAGGTGCTTATTCCTTCCAAGGGGATGCAGAGTGGGAGTTAGTGCCAGCCCAGGGAGCTGGCAGAAGATGGGAGCTGTGAGTCAAGCTTTGTCCAGTATCACAGAAACACCTTTAAAGTGTTCATCTGTTCATTTGTGACCCTAAAACTTGTTTGACTTTACATCTGAAACGAGTTTTACCTTTTGAAATTGATACATCTTTTTAGAAAAAGTAAGAAAGTGTGTAGATAACTCTGCAAATATAACTGGATTTCCCAGGTAACCATTAAATCAGTGTTTTCTAAAGCCCATTTCTGCCACTAAACAAAAGTATATATTTAGTTGTGTGTATCCATACATCACATGCACATATATTGCACATTATTTGTGTTGTCCCAGTAGCCTTGGTATTAATAGTAACATATCATTACCTCTCCAATAATCTTCAGGCAGCTCCCTGAAGAGCACTGCTGAAACCTCCTGAAATAACAGCTAAAACCAGCAGTGAAAAACTACCCAGCAAAGTCTTGTTCTTGCCCCCTAGCTGTAGTTGGGAGGAGAGAAGGAGGGCAGACAGTGCAAGCAACAGAGAGAAAAATGTGACTTTTTTGTTGTTTTTAAGTAACAGCAACTTTATAAATATAATTTTGCCCAAAAACACCAAGAAAAACACATGACACATTTTGCACGTTCCTGCTGCCAGGTGAATCACCTGGTGATGATGGGATCTACAGCACAGTTCTTGCATGGAGATACCTGGCAAGAAAACCCTGGGGCAGGGGTTTGAAGGCCATGCCCAGCACCCCACACCATTAACCCCCTAGAGACACTTCCCAGGCAGTCAGGAAGAAAGGAGGAAGCTCATTAACGCCGCTGGGTTATTTTGGAATCTCCATTTTCAGTTCAGCATCCTCCTAAGTGCACCCTGCTGTCAGTGGGGTGGCTCTGGGCTCTGGGATGCCGGGATAGAAGCACAGACTCCTCCAGCCACAGCACCTCAGCCCTGGCTCTCCAGAGCAGCACAGCTACTCCTTCATCCATAACCCACCTCATCCTCCTCTGCCCAGATTTTCTCTTTCCCACTGCCTCCCCAGCTAACCCCAGTCAAGAAACTGGTACAGACATTCCTTTTCCCTACTCCCGTAAGACAGCTCTCTGCTTCTAAAAATACTCCAGGAAATTGAATCAACATTTTGTAATTGGCTGGTAGCAGCAATTACTAACAATCAGCAGGAACATAATTTTCTTCATTTTCTACTCTTGCTGTAATGTAATCTCAATAGCAAACTTTGCTCTGCACACTAAACAAACACAATGGCCAATATGAGAAAAATGGGGAGATAAAGCAGAGTATCAAAAAAATTAAAAATAAATAAACTTCTATCAAATAGCAAAAAACCGTAATTCAAACAGCCTTTGGGAAAGATAAAGTTGATATTGTTCCTACATTACCCTGTAAAATGGAAAAATGAGAGCTCCACTCCACTTCTGTTGCTCAGTGCAGCAGCACTCAGGATTGCAGCCCCAGTGCTGGGCGTGCTGGAGGCAGCACCCCCCTGCCCAAGCTCCCACGGACCTGCCAGTGTACTGAGGTAACAAAAGACACAGCAAGGTGAAGAGCACACCTGACTTGGACTTGAAGGACCCTACTGGATGCAAGACTGCAGTCAAGCAAACTACTCAGTTCCTAGCAAAAAACACTTTTGCAGAAGGAAGCCTGGCTCTGAGTAGGTTTTCTGGAGAATGAGACAGCTCCTGCAGATTCAAAACAAGGAATATTTTCCTTCCCCAACTTGATAAATTTGCTGTAGATGTCTATGCTTTCTAAATCAATAAACAAGGGCCAATTCATGCAAGGATTTAACTTGGAAGCGTGACCAACTCGTTGCTCTTCCTTCGAGCCAAGAACAGCAGATGCTCACTGCTCTCTGAAGTATCAGTCCCTAACAGGTATCGATGACTGTACCAAGCCAGCTCGGCTAAAGACAAATCCTACTGAATTGTGGGAGCTCTTGTCACGCGTGGGAACTGCTCAGCAACACCCCGTGCCAACAGCACTGTTGCATGGCATTTACAAATGGCACATTTTCTCTCTGTCCAGCTTAGGAGACATCCCTTACTGAGGCTTGGAGCAAGCTGCAAATTCCCTACAATCCCCAAGCAAAAAATGGCCTGCAATCCAATTTCCTGTTTCAAGAAGACCAGAAGAAACATCCCCACACTCACCCCCACGTGCCCTGGATTGCACATCAACCATCTACATCCTTCCAAAGGCCAGGTGGGCATTGGCAGACTTGGGCAATGCTATAAATTATTTCAGTACAGAGGCAGGTGAGAGTCCCAGAGTCTACTGAGAGCCCACCTGGGAGCATCACCTGGAGCTCGATAAATAGACCCACAAAGCATGAGGCTGCACCTACTCGGTGCCTGTGGAAGAAGAGCCTTTAGAAAGGATGGATCATTCCCAGATAGTTTTAGTAAGAAAATCACTAAACTTTCTTTGGTTCAGGGAAAGGTAAATATCAAGCTGGTCTTTGGTATTTCCGACCTTGGAACAAACTTTGTGAAGTACACACATTGAAAAGAGATGATTTTGAGAAACCTCACATTTACTTTGCTCTTGGAAATTCTTCAGCAGTTCCTGTACTGGGTTGATGAGTTTTACAGCTGCTGCTTTGGTGCCAGTGCCCTCCAGCACAATCACTGCTTTCCAGGGGATCTTTTGGATGGGTGGCAAAAAATGCACCACTTACATGGGCTAAACTCCATCTTCCTGCTGCCAGAAGGCTTTATAATTAAGCAGATGATCATTTTTCAAGCACTTGTCTCATTTGAAATTGGATTCTCTCTTCTTCTGCTTTTTGGACAGATTTTTTTCTCTCCAGAGGAATAGGAGTCACACTGGAATATGACTCAAAGCTGGTTTTCATTTGTATTTTCAAATAGACAACACCACTCAGGCTTTTGAAGACAGATTCCTCTTACAAAGGCAAAAGCCACCAGTGGGTTGTGTCCTTTGTGCAGGTGCCCAGTGCTGCTGTTACCTACCAGCAGAGGGGCTCCTACTGGAAAACCATGGCTTTGTGCTGATCCCAAATGCTGCTGGCACCAGACATGGTCAGGGGGCTCACAAACACCTCAGACCCCACCAAAGGCAAAGGCAGCCTGAGGGGGCACTGGGGGAGAGACAGCAAGGACAGGGAGGGGAAGGAAACATCAGCTGCAAATGAGTCTGTCAGCTCAATTTGATAGCCTGGCACAGCCTGCAGAATCTTGATGCTCAGGGAGAGCAGTCAGGTTCCATATTTAAGCTTCAACTTCGATGTCGTGTCAAATTAAGGCACACCTAGAGCCCTCCTCTGCCATGGTTTTTCCCTGCTGCTGTTGTAGCCAAGATGCTGACAGTGCAGGGCTGCTCCTGGGTCCAGCCCTCGCTGCCTTGGCCAGGTTTGTGTGGCCAGAACAGCCACAGACTGTGGGGACCAGGACAGGGGCAAAGCATCCCCAACAGTGGCCACAGAGCTACAGAGGAAGAACCTCACCTTGAAGATAAAGGGGCTCGTTTCTTCAAGTGCTAGAATAATCACTGCTTTCCAGGGGATTTTTTGGATTGGAGGTGAAGTAGGCAAGGTCCAGGTGCAGGGGATACAGAGACATCACAAAGAGACAGGATAGGTCTATGCTTAGAGAGAGTCACACTGCTGCCTTTTATAGCACAGCAAAGCTTTTAGATAAAGTGAAAAAGTTAAAGAGATATTTAAATGCCCACATTAAACTGAACATCATTTCAGATGCTGTAAAGGTCAGGTTGCACTAAAGGAAATGGCCTGAAAAAACCACCAAGACAAAAGAAGCCATGATGGCTGTCAGGATGAGACACAAACCGAGGAGAAATGGAGATTTTGCAAAGTTTTGCAAAGCAAGTCTCACCCCTGCAGCCTGTGCAGAGCTCAGCTCTCCAGAGAAGCACAGAATGGCTGCTGCACACCCCTGCCATTACCCACACACTCTGTGAAATGGAAGGGTGTCAGCACAGGGAACTTACTTGGTGTTGTCTGAGTCAATGGTATGAAAGAGCTTCTCAAGTTCTTCTTCGTTGAGTGTCCCATCAGAAAAGAAGGCCTGGAACTCCTCCAGGGACAGCTTCCCATCATCTGCAAACAGCAACACAGCTGCCATTAGGGAACAGCAAAGTGAGGGGGACAAGGCTTAAAATCAAGAGTTATTTACAGATTTAAAGATTCACACCAAAATTATCTCCAAGTGCTTCTGCAAAACTGGCCCTCAAGCAGTGCAGAGCTCACAGGCCTCAGGGGGGGACCCTGCAGCTCTGGCTGACCCAGGGCCAGATGAAGATGCTGCTGGGTATGGATGCACTGGCCTTTGGCAATTAATTGGGCTATTAACCCAAAGCATGGCTCAAACCTAAAGAGGAAAAACGGTCAAGCTTCATCCTAAAACCGAATTACATTTAAGAAATTATGGAGCGTTTCGTCTACGCTGTGCTCAAATGATGCAGGACACTCATTAAAGGATGTTTAATAGATAGGAAAAGACCTAGGCTGGAACTGTAAAAGACCCAGCAGTATCTTTTGCCATCTCCATGCAGCTGCATCCTCTCCAGCACAGTCCATCTCCCTGCTTTGGACAGAAATGTTAAATGGAAGCTAATTAATTGATGTGAAAACCTGGCCATACACTTTCTATGATATTTCATATATTGGTCCCAGTGTTAATTTAATACCAGGGCTACTATGGCCTCCTTAAAAGACCAAGAAAAAAAAAGAAATTACTAAATTCATATACAAGGGGCTAAAAGAAGGACTCTCACAACTTTGACTGATAAGGCGACAAAGGCTTACATTTAACTGATAAATCTGGAGCCTTTCTCTGTGCTCTGTGGACAGGCACGGAGCTGGCTGTGAGAAAGATCCTGTGAAGTTCAGCAATAAAGCAACAGGAGAGAGACAAAAGAAACTCTAAAGAAACTTTAATTTACCATTTCTTGTCCAAGCTGCTGACACCATGCTCTGGTGTGCAGCAGTGCCTGGGGGGGAATAACCAGCCCAGGTCACATATTATTTAAACTCTTTTGATTCATATCCACGGAAGAGTCACAGACTGGAAATGCTGCCTACTTTGTGGTAGGAGAATGTATCATTTATTATTTAATCAAATCAATAAGAAACCCTGTTGTTTCTTTTTCAGGAAATGATGCTAGAGGACAAAATTAGCCAACTCTCCATGTACACATCAATATTTCTTCCCCAAAGTAAGTCTGCTGCTCCTAAAACATACCTGCATTGCCAAATGCTAACCCAGTTTCCCTTGCCTGGCATAGACAAATTTAGAACGGTGATAAACTGAGTCTGAGATGCCCATTTAATTGGCAATTATGAAAGGAACACAGCAGGAGAACAAAGTCTACAGCAACACTGGGTGAAGAGGGCACCATTTCCAGAGCACCACAACGGCTACAGACAGGGTCCAGCTGCCTTTATTGTTTTTCTGCACTCCTTCCCCAGAACGTGACCTCTTTGCAGCAGGCAGGGTGCAGAATACCAATGCACAGCTCAGGGAGTGGGTCCCAAATCTGCTCTCTGTTTCTGATTGCAGATCACTAAAGCACCTGTACTTCAGCAAGAACCTATTGCTTGAAGCATCCCACCAGTGTCACCTGGAGATTAACCCAGTGGTGAGATTCTTTCCCTGAAGGAGATAAAAAGACTGTATGCAGAGCAGGAGCCCCATCCCCAGCACCCATCCCCACCTCTCCATATTGCACAAGGGGATAAGAAGCTTTTCCCCCTCAGCGCTCCTATTGATGCAGTATCCTGGCCAAGATCAAGGTTTGGTTTCTTCTGATCCCGACTGGCAATGAATCTTCACATCTGGCACATCTTCAAGCACCGAGATCAAAAGGATGACAGCATTTCTATCCCACAAGGGCTAAACAATTCTTTGTATATGGAACACTTTACCTGTAAACCATAAATCAGCGCTTGTTCACCTTCAAACTGTCCTTCCACACAGAGGACAGGCAGAAATAAATTCCCAGGAAAGTCACATAAATCAACTTACTGGGAAAGAGAAACTTTAAGGTGAAATGGATATTTCTTCAGGAGAGAACTTTGATCTGAATTTACAGTTTGCTTAACTCTGAAAAACACAAAGGTGTTTTTAAGTTTAAGGCAAAAAAGCCATGCCCTTTATCTAGTTTATAACTCCTGTCTTTCATTTTACTATTGCTTGATTTGGTTTGGTCTGGGTTTTTTGAGGGGTTTTTTGAGTAATATGCTCCAGGACACATTTTTGCTGCAGCCTCTGAAACATCTGTGTTTAAAATCTGTGCCAAAACACTCCTCTGACTCCTATCTCAGTGCCTCCAGAGAGAACAGGTAGAACAGATACCAACTACCATAACAGGTCAGATCACTGGAAACCAACATGCACTAAATTTTTGTTGGCATTTAACAGCCCAAAGTAATGAAAAACCAGGATGATTTAAGGATCTAGAGGAAGAAGGAGGTGACGGTAACTTTTATTAAATTTTTATGGTCTGGAGACCCCACGGAACTGCTTGAATAAAAGTATTCTGACCCCACAGAATCTGAATAAAAGTACCAATTTTATTCTCAAGCAGTGCTCAGGACTTTCATCCCCCCACAACCACCAGCACCAAGGACCAGCCAGCCTAAAGCTGATGGTTATTTAATACAAACTGGAATACTTGTCTGCAAGCACACAAAGCAAAAGCCTTTCTGAGTAACAAGATAATCCTTGAGCTGCATATCTATAATTGTGGAACAGCCTGAGAGCATGGGTTTCTGGAGCCCAGCAGGCAAAGATGCCTTCAGGGAACTTCAGGGTGATAAGAGGAAGCAGACTGGGCTGGGATTTGCCAGTTCAAATTAAACTGTTAACAAACCCTGTGCGAGGAGGATTGACCACAATGCTATGGACACCAGGTCCCCCAGCTGGAAGCTGCTGTGATAAGTAAGAGCTGATGGGACACTGGTCCAGGAGGAGCCTTATCAGGACAGTCACAGCTTTTTCTGACAGCAGAAGTGTCTGCACTCAGTAGAGAATGGATAAGACTTCCAGAAAGCAGCTTTTTGCTGAAAGCTGCTGGGCTCACGAGATACAAATTCTCCACATGGACAGGCAGGGGCTGTACCAGAGCCTCAATTGTACAGTTCAGCCTCACCCACGCCCTGCCCTGTAGGGCTTGTCTGGGACCTTTCAGCCCTTGGGAGCTAGTTTCTATAGGAAGCATAATAGAAAAATTGAGATTCTTCACCTAATCTCACTAAACCAAATAAAGTTTCCATCATTTTTAAGATCTAGAGATCTCAAAGAGATCTAGAATGTAAAGATCTTAAAATCTAAAGATCTAGATCTATACAAATATTTGTGACTTTTTTATCTGGACAACCATACTAAAGGTGGGCAACCTATTTCCACTGACTCCCTCCTTCCCCTTCAAACCCAGTACTTGAAGGCAACACCTAGCTGCCAGCAAGGACAAGTGCCACTAACTAGAAATTGCCTCCCCTGCACCGATCGGCCGAGAAAAGAAATAATCAGGCCACAGCTATCCTGCCATCATTTCTTCCTGAGAGAGCAATCTTCATTTTACCCTAGCTTTTCAAAATAATTCAATCACAGGCAAAGACCAAAGCAAATTATCAGCCCAACAGAGTTATCAAAGTTAAAAGTAACTGAAGAGAGAAGGACATAAGAGAGAGCATCAGAAAGCCCCAACTGGGATGTTATTATATCTCCATTTGCCATCATGAAAATGTGAGGAGTGCAGAAGTAGCTTCTAACTCACACAATCAAGCTGTTCTCACCCGCTAACACAGCCCAGGGAAAAATCAAACTGAGATCATAAGTCGTCCAAAGTATAGGAAATCTGATGGCTGAGTTTCTGGAAATTCGCTCAGTGATACAAAGAGCTTAAAGCAGCTACAAAATAAGGTCACTGTTCTGAGCCTGAGTTTGCTAAATCTGTTTTCAATTATGTGAGGTTGAGACTGCTCGTATATTTTCCAGATATATTATGAATGTATTTTCTAGCTATTATGAATATACTTCATTACTTACTTTTATTACTCTGCGAGTTCTAAAATGCTCTAAGCTCCGCTTACTTGCAAGTGCCCAAGAGCTATGGGTAAGCAAATTGGATTCTATTGTAGCCTGTGAATAAAAATGATAACTCTATTTTTTTCTTCTTTCTTGGGTCTATGAATGTGCAAATACATGAGCCAGCAAGAACAGGGATTGGCTTCTGCCCTGAACCCTTCACCCAGCCCCCTTGGAAGCCAGGAGGAGCGGCTTTATTCATTTAAACAAAGAGGAATATGGGCTTGAGATTTTCATCCTGGGCTGTCAGGAAAAATTACCTCCAGGCCCACAGATCTGATCTGTGACGAACCTTTCCACTGGGCAAAGAAGGAATGTGTCCTCTGCATCACCCAGCCCGCTCCAAAAATCACCTGCAGCTCCTCGCCACTCGCTTAGGCACGTAGCAGCCAGCAAAAAATTATCCGCTCACTTTAATTCCAGCCTCACAGTGTGCTGGTGGGGGCAGCTGTATTTAGCTGGAAGCAGGGCTGGTGATTCACCTGCAGACCTGGCTGGAGCTGCAGAGCCACAGGAGCTGTGCAGGAGCAGCACAGCCCACGCTTGGGTGGCTCCGCACGGGGACGGGGCCAGCGCCACTGGAACAGAGCCCCTGCGAGTGGCTTTGCTAATGAGATGTAACACACATCATTACAAGGAAATTACTGCAATTACAGTAATTTTCTAGTCTAAGAAACTTACAGAATGACTCCAAAATTTTGAAACTTAACTAATGCCCAGCACAGCTGTTTTCACTAGGGTCAGTACCACACCAAGTGATCTGCGCAGATGCCCTGAGAGATAGATTGATGTTCCCAGCACAGCAGATAATCTCTATTTGAAATACTCCTGTACATTTCTAATGCCAGCTGGGAATGCTGGTGGGACCTACTGGGGGGTGCTGGCACAGGAATGGAAAGGCTGACACAGAAGAAGACAGTTTCACAGACAGACAAAGCCAGGGATTGAACTTCGGGAACTGGGGTTTTGCTTACTCAACTCATTGAGAAACACTTGGTCAATGCCTTTCTGTGTACTGGGCATGATCCCTTCCTTTGCCTTCTTGCCATTAACACAGTTTTGAGGTGGTGTTTTCCATCTCCTGCCAGTGACCCCACAACCACTCCCGTGGGCACAACCCACAGCACTCCTTGCTCTGGGGCAGGCTGGGCACACGCACCAGAGCTCGCTGGCAAATGCCACGTGCAGCTCTGCTTCCAGCAGCACCATCTTCTTTGTGCCACGTGTTAATAAAAACCTTTGGGATTTTTGTCTTCCCAGAACATCTTTCCTTCCTATGCCTGGATGAGGCACTTGATAGAAGGACTGAGGATCCTTTTTGTGACAGGATTAGCCTTTTCATTTCCATTAAAATAGGGGAAAAGTGACTTTCATTTCAAAATTACCACATCAGTCAGTATAATATACTGAGGAATGACTTAAAGCCTGGTTCTTGTCTAGGGTGATGGGTAATGCTGCAAGCACCAAGCAGACAATGGCTGGGAATCTTCCCTGTAGGACTTGGACTGGGGAAAAATGGGATTTCCATTGTAGTCAGAAAACTGCACCTCATTCCCATCAGAAATAGCCTGGGCATTAAGCAATGTCCATTAGCATGCCAGAATTTTCCCCAAACTGCTCAGCTTTTGTCATGAAATCAAGCCTTTTGTCATCCTAGAGTTAGAAGTAATTTTGAAATTATTTTTAATGGCAGCTATAGATAGTTATCAAATGTAAGCTGGTAGGTAGGGAGACATGCAGGAGCGATATAACACATTTTCTCCCACTATCTTTTGTGAAGATTCTACTTTTTTCAGTTTCCCACATAATTGTCACCCTGCTTTAATGACCTGATTTAAATGGGGGGGGGGGGTTTTTT
>VWZW01003082.1:1269098-1385062 GCA_013397115.1 Edolisoma coerulescens | reverse complement strand
GGGGGGGGTCTTTTCTGTACTCACCCATTATATTGAATTTGGATGTTTTATCACAGGTATCTAGGAATGTATTCCAAAGAAATTCCCAGCTGTTTATAAATTAAGTACTGGAATTAGACTTCCCCAGGGTGTGAATAGCCTGTCCAGGTTCAATGCAATTGCTGCTAAATAGAGGTTATAGCAAAAATCACCCAAAGAGTTACAAGAGGATTCAGACAGAAGTGCCTGTAGTCCACAGACCATTCTCCATGCACCATTTTCCTCCAGAAAACAGGAGGTAACCTGTTCCAGTTTTCCTCTCACTATCCAAGTTATTTGCTTGCAGTTTAAAAAGAAAATGAATGTCAACAGCTGATTTCAATGCATTTGCCTCACATCTGTAGTGGCACAAGGAAAGCACTGAGTCAGCCCCTCCACGTGCTGCAGCTCCGCAGTGATTTGTGCAGACTGCAGGTGATCTGAGCCCTGGCACCCCTTGCACACGAACATATCAGCCTGGCTCAGGGCAGAGCAGTGGGAAAACACTCAGGAAAGGAAACCAGAGCTTGCAGCAAGCAACCTCCTGGCAAAGAATTTGTTTTGTGAAGGCAATAGGTGAACTCACGATGGGTTCCTTGGGCTCCAGCCTGGGCAGCCAAGAGGGGCTGGAGGGGAGGCACCCAGGATGGCTGTGCACCAAGGTCAGTGTCATAGCACAAAGCAGACCTCTGGGCTAAATACCATAAATACATAGCATTAAATAAATTAATAAATAAATAAACAGATAAAGTGCCCTGATCTTGGCTGGGATACAGTGAATTTTCTTCCTAGAGGCTGGTACAGTGCTGTGCTTTGGATTTAGTATGAGAATTATGCTGATAACACACTGCTGTCCTAGTTGTTGCTGAAGGGGTTGGGGACATACCTTCACCTCTGTTCCTTCACTCTCCCCCATCAGGAAATCTCTGTTTCCAAGCTGTTGCAGCCATCAGCAGACCCAGCTTAGCTCCAGACAGACAACTGCCACTGCCTCTCAGTCATTTTTCATCTTGGTTGACCCAAGACTGCCTTTTTATATTGGGTGCTATAAAATGGATGACTGACTTGGAGCAACCGTAGCTTTTTAGCACCTTTGATTTATTTACTCATTTAAAGTCTTTGCCCTGTGAGTTGCATAAGCACAGGCCAGCACAGCAAAGCAGAAGGTTCCTGTGCAGAGCTCGCAGCCTGCTGGCCCAAGCAGCCTCATCCTCTCTCCCAAAGGCTTTGGTTCTCCACATATCCAAATACCTGTCTTGCTCTCTCCATTGCTACTCAGTCTCATCTCCTCTCTGTCATCCTGAACCTCTACTTCCTTCTTCATTGAAGTGCCTTCAGTATCTCCCCTCCCCACGCTTCCCACCTTCTTTTTTTATTGGAACTCTTAAGTGTAACATGTAAGACACTGTAGACACAGCTATACAAAATTAGAATTTCTGTTTTAGAGGAGATTGTGAAGAAAGAAGTGGTTGCAACATTGTCAACTTTTGATCCCTACTACTTGATCCCCAAAATTTCTGTTTATTGCCCAGACAGCCTTGTTGCAGACCCCTTCTTCAGTCACCTTCCTGAAAAAAGTTGCACAGACTGGATATTAGGAAAAATTTCTTCACTGAAATGCTGGTCAAGCATCGGAACAGACTGCCCAGGAGAGTGGTGGGATCACCATCTGTGAAGGTATTTAGAAGACTTGTGGATGTGGCACTTGGGGACACAGTGATAGACTCCAAGGGCACTCTACGACCTGAGAAGGCTTTTCCTTAATCATTCTGTGATTTAAAAAACATCAGCAAACTTTCCTCCACCAAACCCCCAGTCAAAGCCCAACAGCCTCTCTAAATATTTGATCTAAAGTGAAAATGAAACACAAAGACAGCACATCTTGTTGTTCATACAAGATCACTCTGTGCTTCAACCATCCCAAAGTGGTAAATCCTGACTTCAAAACTTCCCCCTTGCATTTAAGGCAAAATTCTTACAAGGAGACCTTGCCAAAAGAGAGCAGAACCTGCCTCCTGCAGTGCCCTAAAAACAACTATTCTGGACAGGAATTACTACAGACAATGAAAAATACAATAAGATAAATAGTAGGAGGAAAAATTGATATTTGGATATTTATATTAAATTATTAAATAGCATAGCTGCTATTTTCCTATGCAAAAAATAGTTAATTTTTATGCATCAGCAAACAGCATTGTGATACATAATTCCATGCAAGGTTAAGCATTTCTTTGTGTGCAAAATAGAGGTGGCCTGGGAATCACGGAGAGATATTTAAATCTGCTCCTGAGCCCTGCCACATCAAAGCAGAGCAGTGGGTTTCTTTGGGAGACTTTTTTGCAATTCCCCACTCACACATCAAAAGCTGTGCATGGTTTCAAGCTGTTGCAAGGCTCTTACTCCTGCCCTGCCATGGTGATCCTCCAGATGCATCCCACTGGATGAGACTTCTGAGAGGCAGAAATCTTGGGGTGATGGGCAGAGATATAAAACCACTGCAGCACTTGGTGTGCTCTCCTTCAGGTCTCCTATAAGAATAATGTGGGATCTGAGGGAGCTCATGCCTGTCTGAACTCCGAGTGACCTTCACCACATCAAAAAAAAGCCTCTGAGAAGCTACCCTGGGTGACATCTTCCAGAGTCCCCTCTGCCCAGGCTGGCTGAGGACGGGTCACATACACACACCAGTGCCTGACCTTCAGCAGCAAGGAGGGAAACCTGGGTTTCTCTGTAGGGACAAGTCAAAATATCACTTCTGAAGCTTATCAGGTCATTTCCCATCCCTGGAAGTGTTCATGGCTGGGCTGGACAGGGCTTTGAGCAACCTGGCCTAGTGGAAGGTGTCCCTGCCCATGGCAGGGGATTGGACCTAGATGAGCTTTAAGGTCCCTTCCAACAGAAATCATTCTATGATTCTATTATTTATTTGATTTCCATCTCCAGGTGGGCAGACAAAAGCTTCATTTTGCTGGAAAGCAGTGCCTGGAGCTACAGTTCCCTCCTGCACCCAGAGAGACCAGGAGAGTACAACTGATACTCTCAGGAAATTGCTGGAACAGCCACAGCAAGGGCAGAGCTGCTCTGGTGCTGGAGCAGAGGATGTTCTGTGTATCCCACTGAGTTTAAGGAACAGCTCAGTGCATTGAGAGCAGCAGCAAGCCCAGACCATGGGGCTCACACAGCTCTCAGACTCCTTGAAAAGCAGCTGTGGATGCACGTCCATGGCAAACAGGAAAGAGAGAAAGAAGAAAATTTTAGATTGCAGGTCCTTCATCTTAAGACATGTGGGGAAGCACCATTACTTACTGACAGTAACCTCCTGGGTTCCTAAAACACACTGGAGTCCATACAGGGCCCTCACACCCTCCCCTGCCAAGTTAATGTCACCACTTTGGACTGAGGACAGCCCAGATCCCAGATTTAGAAAGGCAGTGTGCATAGTTCTGCTCTGTGCCCGAGTGGGAATGTGCTAGCTGAAACACTCGTGAACTATCAGGTCCAGGCATATTGCCAGCTCCAAAGTTTTCAAATGTAATCATTATATTTTGGCAGAAACATCAAAAGAAAAAGTAAACCTTGGATGATTGATCAGGAAGTTTCAATCAAGCTGAAGCAGAAGCTGACACTCCCAACTCTAGTACACCCCAGCCCTGCAACAGTCTATTAAATCCAGATTTCTTGGAAAGCTCAGAAACAGACACCAAACAGCCCTAATTCCCCTCTGTTCCTCATTAACCAGCCTTCTCACTTGCTTTTTTTAACGTGCAGATAGATGAATATTTCAGAGGGCCAGGGCAGGGTTTGCACTATTTTCAGCTCATTATACCCAGCACTCAGCTTCAAAATGAGGAAGAAGCAAGTGTTTGAGCAAAAGAGGAAAATTCACGAAAATGCATGGTGTTGCCTCTCCAAAGTGTGGTCCTGGTGTGGCCAGGGCATGGCAGGGAGAGAACCTCCCTGGGGCTGAGGCTGTTCTTGGCAGGGTTTGCAGCACCACTCTGGATCTGGGCACAGCCTGGTGATGCTGGCAGAGGCTGCTCCGTGAGCAATTCAACAGGGCCCACTGCCACCAGTGGGGACCACTGCCACCAGTGGGGACCACTGCCACCAGCTCCCTGTGAGCTGCTCATGGGGATCAGTGCTGCCACACCACAAGAGCAGCCTCTCCCAGGGACAGCCTGGACAGGAGCCACAGGCAGCATTTCAACTGCTGCCCTACCCAGGGAAGCACAGTGCTCAGCTAAGGCAATTGCAACAGATAAAACATAACACCTGGTTTGATCTCCTGATCTCTGACAGCAGAGGCTGCATTTCAACCTAGCTGAAGGATTTAGTACAACAGCCAGAAGCAGTGCCCAGGGTGCAACGACTGTGCCGGGTCCCTGAGGGATGGTGGCGTGTCAGGAATGAGCTGTGGGCAAGTCTGAAAATTCACCTGGGTTCTGTCACTGCAACAGTTCTCCTGTGATTTTGTTTCCCTCTTGTAAAATAAGCGTTATTCTGTCCTTAGTAAAACCCTTGCAGTGGATGAGAAGCAGTGCTCTGAGTGACCTTCCACTAACACTGACCAGAGGAAGGCAGTGGCAGCGGGGCTGTTTCCATGTGGTGGCCACTGGAGTTGTTGACTGTTGACAAATTAGCAGCAAATTACTGCAGATTAGAGAGCTACAAACTCATCGCTTTCTGCAGTCCCATGAAACAATATCCAGATTGCATTGGCAGCATCAACAGTTTTCCATTCAGCTAACAAGCTGCGCAGAGATGAAGACAGCAAATTAAACTAACAGGAGAAGCAGATTCCTCATTTGCATTCTCAGAAGGCAGAAGAAGTTTCCCTACTGCTTTATCATCTGCAGCATACAGGACATCCAGCTCCCTGTGCCAGGGCTCAATAGGTGTTTGAATAGCAAATGCAGAACCTGCGTAATTAATTACTTGCTTCCTGATGTTAACCCCTGAACCGTGAAGTCCAGGTGTAAGCCTACATCACTGACCTCCTGCAACACTAATGTTTCCTTTCTTGAAACTCAATGGTCTCAAAATCCCTGTTAAAAAAAAGTTTCAGGCTCTAAACAAAACAACTGCTCATGTTTGATGGTCTCTGAGAAATCCCTTTGCCAATAGCTAAATCTTTTGTAGGGGTAGTCTTTCCTTCAGGATCCAGTATAAATGAGACCCAAAGAGGTCTCTCCCCATGGGGTGTTCTTGGAAGTTTCCAGCATGGTCTGTTCTGGCTCCCCATGGCTGCATGGGGAGAGCAGCCAAGCCAAACCTCACTCAATCCACCACAGCTGCTCTTATTTTTATGCTTCCACTTAATAAGGTTCTGCATTTCCCATTTATTTTCACGGCAAAAATGTAAGCCCTATGCTCAGTGTCTCCAGCTATTTGTCCAGGGCAGGATGGGTGTCTCAGTCCTGTCAGAGATATTTAACATCTCTAAGGCAAACAAGGCAGATCTTTTCTACACTCTTTCATCCTTTTGCTCCAGCAAAGCGTCTGAGCAGCACAGAACAGAGCAGTCCTGCAGGGAAGGCACATCTGCTCTGAAAAGATTGCAAAGAAAAAACAAAACCTAAATATGCTTTTCTGCTCCAGCAAATTAAACAAGAACCTCTTTAATCACAGATTTCTACTTTTAACAAAGCTGCAGCATTAATATCTCATCTGTTTAGTTTTTCTAGTTTGTTTGTTTCAAAAGTAGGTTATAAACCCCCCACAACTCTTATCCAGCTTTTTGGTTAAGGGAGGAGAAAGATAAGGTATTTCACTGTCTTTTCTGCAATGACCCATGTAGTAGAGAATAAAGTACAAATGAAAAAACACAAATTTAAACAAATGGTGAAAACAATAAGAACAAGAACCGCTGCAGCAGGAGCTGCACGGCAGAACCCACCCCCCGACCCACTCCCCAGGGGCACCGGCTTCACAAGTAGGTCACGGCTCGCACTGCGAAAGGCAGAGCATCCCCACAGCGCCTGCTCCACGTGCTCCGCCCCAGACTGAATTGCAAAAGCAGGCAAGCCCCACTGGTACCAGCACAAAAGGCAGAGCCAAACTTGTGTGCCAACTCGAGATTGCTGCTGCGAAGCAACCCCCGCCCCCCCGCCCATCTCAGCATCTCCCATCAGTTCCTTCCACCCTCAGCATCCCAGCCGCTGACCCGGGGGCTCTGTGGCTCAACCCAGCCTGCTTTAATTGGGCTAAATCTAAGATGAGGGGAAAAAGGGTATCTGAAGGACAAAGCCACTGGAAAAATGCCTACAAGTTATTTTTTTTTTCCCCAGGGAAAAATGGGGTCATCTTGTTTCTCTTCTTAAAGAAAGCTTTCAAAGGAACATTTGAAAATCCCAGACCTAAAGTATTTCAAGTTTTGTTTAAGTTTAATCCTTATATCTTCCCCTGAACACTGACAACAGCCTCTCAATTTTTAGTTTGCTTTTCCACAGCAAACCTGAACAAGTCGTCACTGAGTTCCTAAACAGGAAAAAAAGAGAAAAAATCCTCTGCTGCAGTTTTTCATAGAAAATTGATAACCGCAAATGCACAAACCACTGGGGTGACCTGTGCATGGGACTGTTTCCTAACACAGCGCTGGGGAAGGGTCTCCCTGGTCCCTCACCCAGCCCTGCTGCAGCTCATTAAAATGCTTCTTTGGGAGACAGTGTTTCAGAGAAGTCTTTGTGAATTTTTAATGCCGTGTGCTACTTAGTGTTTGCTGAATTCACAATTTTTCCACACCATCTCAGCAGCATCTGCTGCAGCCATGCGACCTGGAGCAGCACACAGCCTTTCCCAGCATAACTGAGAATCTGGGATCAGACAGATCCCAAGGAGAGGCACATGGGCAGTGCAGGGAGATGCTTCCAGACCCTTCTGCAGAACCTTGCGATGCAAAACTTCCCCAAGCCACCCCCCAGGCTTAACCCGGATTCAAGTGCTCCACTCATGGGAACACAGGGCAGCACTGCTCAGATCAGCATGCTGAAACCCAGCAGGACAGCAATGTCTGCAGCCTCTGCACAGGGAACTGCTGCTCTCATTTCTTCTTTTCTCTGTAAGGTCTTACAAAGCCTGAAGGTGATGTCTGGAGAGGAGAGGGGGAAGCGCTGGATGCTGGTGTGAAAACACAGCTGGGAAACCAATGCATTGTGCAGAAGGAGGAGAAAAAGGGGAATGTGGCCTATGGAAGCCAAGACACACAAGCTGTCTGACATAAGGGTGAGGCATGACCCATCTGCTTTTGGCAGAACCGAATTTACACAGGAGAGCAGTGGCACTGAGGGCCTCCTGCACTTAGAGTGATGCCTAACAGTTTCCAAGATAAACCACACTCATTTGAGCTCTCTTCTGCTTCCTCAGGCTCTGATAACAAAATCACTGGAATTCTTTTTCTTTTATAGTTTAAAAAAAACCCACCAACACCAAAAAACCTCCCACCAAAACCCAACAGCATCTAGATTTCACACAACTGCCATGCCAGGAAATGCTGTACGAGCTACTCATAGGAAACCCAAATTGCTAACATCTTTTATTCCCAAAGCTGGGGAGCCTAAGTTGGAAGCACAGCCCTGCTCTATTCTGCTCAGGAGTACAGGAGTACTACAGCAGGAGTAAGGATAACCCAGCAACCAAGAAAGAAAACTCAGGGTTGACTCTGCACAAGGACAATTCACTGTGGGTTGCCTGACTTGGTGATAGAAACACTTGAGGGAACTCTGTACTTCCTTGATACACTGAGCATTATGAGCTTTAGGTAATGGAATAGAAAATGTTAGGTTTAGCCCTTGATATCTCCTGTGATGTTTGATCAAACCCTCGTGTGGAGGAGGTGATTTATTAGCAGAGATTGGACCCATTTGAAGAAAGAAGCATCCTGGTGGAGGAGAAGGGTCATCTGAGAGCTCCATCAAAGCAGCAGTTTACAGGGAGGTTTTCTGTCTCCCAGCACTACCAGCTCACATGTCAGTGCCAAACCTGCCATGAAAAGGCTTTCCAGAAAGCAGATAAGCATCATCACAGCCCTGGGAGGAGCACAGCTCTCCTCAGGCTCTCCTTTGCCTGCAGGAAACCCACTAAAATCTCCTACCTTCCCAAACTATTAGCACAGGCTGGATTTCTAGACTGGTTCAATGCACAGAGCTATGGGTGAATTCAGCAGGATTTAGCACCCCTCTCACGAGCAACCTGTTTGCCTCTTTGTACACACGTGAGCCTGAAACATTTGTGTTTCATTTACAGACAAAAAAAAAAAAAGGGCCATAATAAGCTAGGAGATAGGAAACGAAACAGTCCTTGCAAAACCAGAGGAGTTGGTGAGGGTCAGGGTGCTGGCCAGGCCATGCCATGGTGCCTGGTCAGAGGATGTATCTGACTGAGGGCTTGGGCACCTTTGGTGTGGGAGATGATGCAATATTTGCTGTTTCCTTCTAGACCACCCTAACTAAAGAGAAGCTAATTCCAAGCCTTGCCTGTCTCTCTCATGGAGCACACTGACACGCTTTTGCAGACAGAAGGAAGCTCACAATCAGCTCGGTGGTTTCCTACCTGCCCAAATCCCACGGGATGTCTGTGCTACAGAACAACGCAGCTCCTGATGCACGATCAGCCTCTGTGAATCTGCACCGAGTGCTGCTGCAATGTGCAGTAAGAAATATTTAATCTTCATTCTTGTTTTATAAAGGGATCAAAATGCTCAGCATTGAATTTGACAATTCAAAGGTTTCGCAGTCCAGCATAGAAATATATACTGCAGGCTTAAAAGTTGAATACTAAAATTCTAGAAGACAGAGGGTAAAAAGAAAAAAACCTGCTCACGCTGTACTGCAATGGCTCAGTCCTGCTCTGTGCTGATTTATGAATATAAGAAAACTGCTTTCTTTTACGTTGCCTTGGTTATCCAGCCACTTGCTCTATGAATACATTTGCTCAGGTCAGTGCAGGGCTCTCAGAAAACACACACAGGAAGGGGGCGAGTGGCTCCAGTGATCCAGAGTTTAAAGCTCTTGATACTGGAAAAAAGCACGGATCTGTTTGCCCTGCTAATCTTTCCTTCAGCTGTGCCAGCCCCCAGCTGGGTTTTGCCCTGAGCAGCCTGAGCCTTCAGCCAGGGAATGCTGTGTCAGGAGAGGGCTCACCCCCCGGAGGGAGCAGGGACATGCTGAGGTGCCACATGTGTCACATCACCCCACAGCCCCAGTTGTCATCAGGGCAGGTGTCTCTGCTCTTAGCTGATGCCTTGGTCTGCCAACAGACACCTTCTTCTTCTGCCTCCTCTACCCAAACCCACCCTCAGCTCCCCATCCATCTTTCTTTGCCCACTTGCCCCATTGTTTCTCCTCTCCTAGGGAGAGGAGAAATGGGAAATGGGAAAAGTATCAGGCATCCTTCCTCATTTGGGGATTGCAAACCTGCCCTTTTAGGAAACATCTACAGAAACTGCTCCCAGGCAACCAGGCAGCCCCAGCCCTGATGTGAAGGGCACGGCGAGGCAGCGAGCACAGCCGGGCTGCATTTGCTGAGCAGTGGTCACCCTCTCCCTGGCTGCTGACCTTTAAAATGTCAGGCACCTCATTTAGAGAGCAACAATTGGGTTTGGAAAATTTCAAGGCTCTGTGTCCTGCTCCAGCCTATTTTGCAGACAGTGCTCTGCAAGAACGTCTCCCACTGCTCCGTTTTTCCTTTCCCCTTCATCTCCCCAGGATTTCAGCATGTAGCACCTCGTTCTCTCACGCTGCTCCTGTTACAGGAGGATTTAATATTCCTGACTATGGACAGCCCCACTTTCATAACTTATTTTCAGTTAATTCTTCCTCCAGTTAAATGCTAGAAAACAATTTCCCCCCTTTTCAGCTTAGGAAAACCTTTTGCAAGATCTAAACTCTGCTGTTTTCCTGCAACTAGATCCAGGATGCAGGAGAGAGGAAACAAGTTTAGTTCCTTTCTTTGAAAAATATAAATATTTTATCTTGTTTTTACAGTCTTATGCAAGTACTTCCATTTATAGCACACACTTTTTTTCCCCACTGTTTGACACATACCAAGCGTATTAACTGGTACCACGATCACTCCAGCTACAAAAGGATCACAAGACAATTATGCACGTGGCTGTGTTTGCATTTGGCCAAAGCCTGAGCTCCATAAAGCCCAGTGAGAGATGTGCATTCCCCATTCTCTACCTCTGGTCTCCAGTTTGAAACCCAGCCAGACAAGATGTGTCTTCCTATCACTCAGCTTTCCAGGCAGATGTATTTTAAATTAATTCACAGTTCCTTCTTGCCCCTCCCTCCTTCCTTTCTCCTTATCCCATCCCATGGGGATGTCACAGGGGTTAATGAGTGTTTCACATTTGCTCTCTGCAGATGGTGCTGGTGCCAAGGAGGGTGGCAGCCTGGTGCCATGGCAGCTCTGTGGCTGCCCCCACCTGCCAGGGTGCAGATTACCCCATTTATTATTATTATTATTACTATTGTTATTGTTATTGTTATTATTCTACACTGAGGAGCCTATTAATGTGAATACACTGGTAGAGATTTTGGTAAATCTTGAATATTTTGCCAGTATTAGTTCAACCTCTTTTAGAAGGTGGGGAGGGATGTATAAAGACAAAAAGAAAACAACTGATGGTACTACAAAGGCGAGGAAGGAAAAGCAGCCTTGCTTAACAAAGTGTAGCATGCTCGAAAGCCAGCAAACCAGCCAGCTGGAAAAGTAACATCTCCACGACAAACAGAAAATCCTTTGGAAAGGAAACTAAGCCTCAGTGCACTTATTTTGATTAGCAGACCAGGCACAAGCCTGTGCTTTGGTGCTGGCACGGCAGAGCAATACACAGCCCAATCACCGTGTGCCTAAAGCACGGCTTCTGTGGGCTCCTGGAGTCAATATTTAGGCAAAAGGAACAGACTCCCCACATGGTTGTGCCAAGCACCCAAAAGCCACACTCTGATAATTACAGCAAAGCCTTAGAATCTGGCTGCTCTTACAGACTGAGGTTAGAAAGCCATGAGTAGCAAGGGACTGAAGCCACTCACATTTGCACTGGGGGCCTCAATACCAGCATCCAATTAAGGCAAAAACTTGGCAGCAGGAACTGATCTTGGATCCAAACCGCAAGTCCAGGCTGAGTCACTTCCTGAACCCGAGCCCAGCTGTACCAGCCCTTTAAAGCTCTGCTGAGGGGCAGCAGGAGCATGGCCGGAGCATCTTCCTTTGCAGCTGGCACACAGCTCGGCTGTGGCTGACACAGACAGGCTTCACCTCTGCACTGAGGCTGCAGCAGGGTCACAGAAAAGAAAGTTCCACTCAAAAAATAATTTTAAATTATTTCCACCCCTAAAACTTTCTGAAAGCACTGCAGACTTTTTCCAGAGCAGCACCCTACCTTCCCATGGTGCAGCCAGCCGAAGACACTCAGGCTCCTGCTTCTCAGTCCATGAACATCCATTTTCACTCTTTGCTAACACATCCTCCCATGAAAAAAGATTAACTGTTCCTGCCCCCCAGATTATCCTTGCTGGGAGCTACAGATGTGAATGTATCATTGTTTCAGCTTCAGATATGCCTTTCCCCACTGCAAGTCAGTAAGATACACCCTTCTCTCCAACGTGTGTTATCTGGTACTTCAAAAGAGTGAGGAAGATAAAAGGAAGAAAAAGATACACATGATTTATAGCTGTTCCTGGCCAATTGCCTGAACACGGGCTGCCAGAACATATTTTCTCACAATTGTCTGGCAAAAATTGCTAGCACATTATGAGGATAACTTGCAGCAGTGTATTTGTTCTGGATTCAATTTTTGGCTTATTTAATTTTAATAGCTATAATAAAAAATCTTCAATAAATACAGCTGATCTGCAGAAGATACCTAATTAAAAAGGATGCCAGAGCCCAGTACTGTCCCTTGTTCCCACAGCAACAAGAGCAGAGGAGAGCATGCAAGCAAAGAGGCAAAAGGAGTGCTATTCCTCCAGTAAGGATCTGCTCCACTTCCCCTGAGGGAGCTTCCCAGGGATTAAACTTAAAGGCAGACATAGGGTAGCTCTGCTGCTGAGAAAGAGAAGCAGCAACAGAACCTCTTAGTGAGATTTAGGTGGTGTAGCAAGAGAAACAATGTGAGCTGAGGGTCACACAAGAAGCCTGTGGTGGTGGCAAAGGCATTTTGAGGAGTCCCTGCATGCTCTTCACCTCCACCTGGGTGTGTATTGTCACCCTGCCCCCTGTCACGCCTTAATAACACGCTGGGAGCACAAGAACCTCGCCACTGCTCCGGTTCAAAACAGGGTAAAACATCCAGGCTGGAGCATCTCTCCACCAAGGCAGCGTCGTGCACAAGCCCTCCCGGGGGAGATTCATGGAACACTGGTTGAACCTTTGCATAAAGTCATCTCACAGCCCCTCCACGCCTTTGAATGCAGTTTGGGAAACACTTGTGGCACTGACAAGCTCCCACCAAGGGAACAGGACAAAACCAGGCCCTTTTTTTAATCTCAGTTTTGGCACATGTGCACAGAGTGCACTGTAGGCTCCAGAGCCTGGCAATGTCCTGCTGCCCTGCACACTGCCTGCATCCCTCTGTTAAGGGACATGTTTGAGAAGCAGGAATGGTAATAGGGAAGAGCAAGAAAGTAACACAGGGAACAGCAGCTGACATCCTTCACACGGATATCTAGCAGAGAAACTAGATATCACAAGGATTTAATCAAAAGGCTCAAAGCAGAGCTGCATCAAAGTCTGATGCACAAGAAAGCAGAAAGCTCCTTGCCTGTCATGTGTGAGAGCAGAGCACACTGCCTGGTGAGGAAGAGAGCTACACAAGGCAGTTGGAGCTCCACCCTTTGTAGGACTTGACTCCCAACGCTCAGAGTGCAAATGTCCACCCTCGGAGATTGTCCCCAGACACAAGCTGTGTCTCCTGGTCACTGCCACACATCAGCTGAGTCCCCAAAGCCTGCAGTCAGCTGCACCTGTTTAATCTGCCAGGATATGGTGTCCAGTCAAGATGCAGAAGTCCTTTCCAAGCACTTTAAAATTGCTTATCTGTAAAAAAACCTACCAAACCAAAACCCAACAAAACAATAACAAAGAAAAAAAAAATAGCAGGAGAAATACTGATTTTCTGTATCTACTTTGAAAAGTTTCCCACGTACAGCAAGATGAGATATTGATGAGATAGATCAAAAATTGTTAAATCCTCAATGTTCATCTCTCCCCTGGCTTGCCACTATAGCCAGAGCCTTCCCTTTTCCTTGTGCAGCCCTTTCCATGCAGAACAGACCTTCCTGCAGATACCCTCCTCTCCTGAAATTGGAGCACGATGCTGGGGTAAGGCTGGGCCAACACTCACAGCCACATCTCGTCTCCAGAAGCTCCTGCCTTCCCTGTGCCAGGGGAAGTGCCCCATTTCCCACCAAACCTGCACTGTTTATGTCCCTGTCCACAGGTATTGGGTGCTCCTGGTGCAGCCAAGCCTCAGCAGAGCCACAAAGTGCCCGTGGCTGTCACCTCTCGAGCATGCCCGGCTGCTCTGCCTTCATCTCCCCTTTGATGTTTGCCACCCACTAACCTGAGCCAGACCATAGGGACATTCCCAGCACCTGGCCCAGACGAGGAGCTGGAATCAGTTCAGGATTTGTGTCATGAACTCAAAAGAGATGTCGGGGCAAATTCCCATTGCCAAGGAAAAAATATAAATATAATGTTTCAACTGAAATGGCTGTCAGGGTACCTACAGCCGTGTCTCTCCAGGTCAACAATCCCCGTACTCCAGAAAAACCAGGGCAAGAACCACTACTTTTAAGGCACTATCAATAAAGCTTACGGTTTTTGGGTAGGGTTTACAAGTAGGTAATAGCTCCATAAGTGTTTTATTGTGCCCTTTGCTGGCTGTCATCGTGCCATGTACACACATTCGCCGTGCAGCCCCCAATTAAATCTCTCAACTCTGGCTCTGGAAAGAAACATCTTTAAAAATCCTCTCAGCTAATTGAGCAGCTTTTCAAAGTCTCCTTGGTAAACCACAATCCCTTATTCCCACCCTCCACAACTCGCAACACGATCATTAAATCTTTTACAATAATATATATCCCATTTACTGCTGTCCAGCTGAAGCCTCTAATGAGGCTTGCAGAAGAAAACCCCCATCTCCCAATCCACAAAGAGAAAAAGAAAATAAATCCCATCTTCTTTGGGTTGCATCTCATGTCAGACCTTAATCGGTGCACTTCAGAGACAAGAGGAGCCTTTGGAAACGCTGCCCTCCGGATCAAATGCTCGGCCCCAAATTGCCAGGCTAAAGCAGGAACCCCTGCTCCATGTCCCCTCCCTGCATCTCTCGGGGACACTCACAGCTGCTGTTTGTCTCCAACCCTCTGTACTAAAGAACTGAAAGGAGGAGCTGAGAGCCTCAGAGTGGATGGAGCAGGAAAAGAGCACTGCCTGTAGAAGTGCACCGGCTCCATCACGCCCACAGAACCCACCCAAAGGCTGAGCACAGCTGCCCTGCCCCCTGCCCCGTGCGTGGAGCAGAGCCCAAACACGGGCACCCTGTTGTCCTGCCAGATCAGCACTTACTGAGCACGGGAAGCAACAGCTCCTGAGGGCGAGAGGTTTGATGAACCACAGGAAGATGCTCATGGGCAGGCAGGTCTGAACCTCCAACAGGGACAAACACAGACAGCAAGAAGGCTCAGCTGATGGGTCAGACTGGAAATCCATGTGCGGGGCAGACTGGTGAGCGGTTTCCAAGGCAAAAGCTCTGATCCAGTCTGCTCCTCCACATCTGAGCACTCTGAGTGTGGTCCAGCAGAGAGCAGAGGTCAGCAGTGGCCCAAGGGCTGATACTTCTGCCCAGACAGTGCTCATAGGAAGATAACCCTTCAGGTCAGCAGCATCATCTAAGTTTTTAATGGGCTGAGATATAGCCTAATATGAAACTGTGAAAGCCTGTGTGTTTGGGTGTCTGACTGACTCTGAGGTTCAAATCCATTTATTGCCAATGCAGGAATGTCAGGAAGCCTTGAAGGTTACAGCAGTTAATGGCCTTTCCCATGGGTTTCGCTCAGCAGCTGAATTTTTGAGAAAGAGTGGAAAGAAAGGCTCAGCAGCCATGAGAAGGGATGGTGCTGGGTGCAAAGGGCAGCCAGAAGCTGCCAGCACAGCCTTGGGCTGGACCAATGTGTGGTTGAATATATTTTACAGGCACAAGGCAGCAAGCATGTCTGAAGAAGGCCAAATACTAGACAAAGCAGATTTTCTAAGTTTTTCTTTAAGTCAGGTTTGACCTTCCAGCTGCAGGTTTTACAGGAAAAGGGCAAGGACACAGGAGATGGCCACCTGCAAAGTACCTTAAATAATGAGGAAAGGGCATTCTGCACAATATCAGTCAGGCACCTGAGCTATCAGATATCAGCTGAAGTGTCAGCAAGCCAGTTGCACTCTGTTTAAACAGAAGAATATTCCCAGCTTATAACTCCCCCAATCCCATTCCCTGCACATGGTGGCCACACTGAGACCAATAGTGCCCCCATTGCCCACTGTCCATGAGGGATCTCACAGTACTTTCTATTTTGGTTGCCTGTCTCTCAGCAGGAAAAGGTTTTAGGAACGGGACAGAAATAACAATTTTGGGCAGTGATGGGCCATAAATTGATGCTGTGCAGAAATGGGTGGAATATGGGCATTTCTGTTGTGGAAGTAAAAGTTCATGTGCTGTCACATCATTGACTTGAGTTCTTGGGGGAGTTTCTGGGCTGCATCCAAACCTTGCCCAGCTCAAACCTTCTCTGGCTTAAGCCTTGCACTAAGCAAACCACGTGTGGGCCCTGATTAAACCAGGCTGCTGCATGACTCAGCCTGCAGCACATGAGGGTGCAGTTGTTAACGAAGTCCTAACCCAGTGCACCCAATTCAAGGTCTGCTCTGCAGAATCCAGGCAGCCCAGCCAAAAAAAAAAACCCCAATTATTCCCCACCTTGATTCTAACATGAATTTGCTAACAAGAAGTGACATGAGAAGAAAAGCAGGTCCTAAAAACTCCCAGCTCTTCATTTCTGCTGCACACAGCATGCACCAGATACCCTCACATCTTTGAAGAATGAAAAAAGCAGCCCTGAAAGGGCATGAGCAGCTGGGGAGGGCCCTTTCAAGCAGTCAATGATGAAAATCAAACCACAGAATCTTTTCCTGGGTTCATAGTGGTAAAGGGTGGACAGAAGTACTGGACACATCTAATGACAGCCCGTAGAGCATGGCCAGCAGCCACCTTTCACAATTCCTACATGATCTCAAAATTCATCATCTGGTGGATAGGTTTGTTTATTACTTTGGGAACAGCATGTCCCAGTTTAAACAGATGTCATCCCCTCCAAACCATGTGCTGTGAACTTTGCAAGGACTTGGAAGGGTGACTGAGAGAACTTGGGAATGATACAGGAATCTAAATAACTGAAAAGAGATTCCAACTTTCTCCTTGTAAATAAAGGTCATTGTGCAATCTTACAAGGTGCTTTTTGACTGTCACATGAAATCTAGACTATCTAAATGCAAATCTTTTTTTATTTACTTAAAAGAAAAAGATAAATACATTTAGACTGGTCATCTGGTCATGGAAGAACCTATCAGATTTATCCATACTTACAAAACCTGATTCATCACTGAATTTTTCTATCTATATGTGGGTGGCTGCTAATACTGGTTTTGTTATGCAAGAATTATAAATATTCTCACTGAGAACTAATGACTTAATTTAGATGCACCAGCAGGATACAAATAGCTCAAGGTTTTCCCAGCACCTGAGGAGCAGTAGCCATGCAGAAGGTAATTACCTGGGCCTAGAAATAAGTGGTTTTGAAGAGTGATAGTCCATTAAGGCATGGACTGCAAAACACCAAAGAGCTCACAGTAAAAGCACAATTCACCAGAGGTGAAGACTTGTGACTGTGGAGGGAAGAGTTATGTGTGCAACGAGAGGCTTATTAGGTGTTCAGGGTCTTTTTATTCTGATATTATTTATATATATATATATGGAGATATCAGTTCCCTAACTTGGCATCTTTTAAAGATCCAATAAAAGCACCCAAAATCACAATGCCTTAATTTTTCTTCCTTAATGTCTTGAAAGCCATGTTATCAAAGTCCAAGTTGCTTACCACCATTCAAGTTCCCTGCAAGTGTATTTTCTGAAAGGGCCTCAAATTCATGGGGGAAAGGGGGAAGATAAGTATTTCAAATCTTGAAAACAACTTGTGGACAATTACCATGCTAAAAATGGGGACTTTGGACCGTCTGCTCACCAGTGATAATTTTCTCCATCCCTCTCTCTGTGAATTTCTCTGTGCTCCCACACTGCCAGAACTGAAGAGGCATTTTCACTCCTTTTTGCCCCAATTTCTGTACTAATAACTCAAGATCAGCAAGGAGCACTCTCAGAGTAAAAGGAGGAAAACAAAACATTTACACAGTGACCTGAATTTGGTTGCTGTGCATTTGAGCTCTAGGCACTTCCACGAAGACACATTTCTTCCTAATTTAGGCTCATTAGAGGGAGCCAAAATAGTTTCTCCAGGCAGGGTCTGGGTGGGTAAGAGTTCGAGAGTTATTACCACTAAACATCCTGCAAATTCCCCAGATCCCTAAAGGCCTCAGAGGAACTGACTCTGCCTACAAACAAGGCACTGAGGACAGGCACACAGCATTTGTGAAGGGCTGGAAATTGCTGGTAGCTTCACCCCCGTGTCCTTCTGGAGACCCACTACACCAGGATTCATTCAGCCCTCTCCTGCTGCTGAAGGCCCAGGGCTCTCCCTGCTCTCCTACCACCATCCCTTCATCAAGAAACATGATCCGTGGGAGAAACCTCACTCCCTTTGTGTACTGGTGATTAACAAGACTGATTTCTACTCAGATGACACTTGTGACAGGCCTTCTTGAACATTATGAAGAACTTGAGCTCTTGAACATCTCAAGCTGGGGCTGAGAGACGTGCCTGAAGCTTTTCATTCACTTGGTTTTGTTTTTCTGCCTTTTTCCAGCTTTTGAGGCCTGTGGGGTCCCCGTACCAGGGGGACAGCGGTGGCACCACAGCCACAAAGCCACTGGGCAGAGCAGCACTGCCAGCTCACGTGCCAGCAGCAGAACTCACTCTCCTCACAAGGGCACAGCCCCGCTCGCAGCTGACCAGGCTCCTTGGCTGGTTTGTTATGATGCTGATGGGCAAAGCTGTTGATGTCCCCTGCTTGCCAGGAGCTCTCTGTGTGCCCCACGGTTTGTAGGGTGATTTGCTATGAGACTCGTAACTCTGGGATGTGCAGACCTTTCCTTACACAGAATAATAGCATAAATCTCCTTTAATGAGCTCTTAAGTGACTAACAGAGATCTGTGTGCAGCTATTTAAAGGACAAGCCCTACTGGGATCAGAATGGGCACAATGCCATTGCCCTCATGGCTCTTAACCAAAAAGCCCTTTCCAACCACCAATTCCTGCTTCATTCATGCTTTTTTATCCTTTATTAGCTCTGCTACGTCCTCTACAGGCCTTCAGGTGATCATTCAGATCAACTGAAAACTGAAACCTCCTCTCAGCATTTGTACTCTGGGTTTCCTCACACTTCATTGTGTTTCATTTTTGATAACAGAAGCTATTCAAGACAGCATGTGCTGAATGGCTTCATTCCCATCCACACCTTCTCTAGATATGATAATTTCAGGAGAACCAGAACAGTTTGGGCTCGTTCTTGGTACAGAAGTCACAAGGACAGCAGCAATAGGAAGATGCCAGGTTGACTGAACCACAATACTAACTCATCACTGGTCACTATCAGGTGAAATACTGCACCACTGCCAGCTCCTCCTGCCATTTTCTGTAGGTGTTTTATAACCATATGCCGGGTTTTTGGCTTATATCTTATTTCCTTTTGCATCTCTCATCTTCCAGGGCAGAGGTCCAGAGGAAACCACCTAACCCCCATTGCCTGGCAAGTCAGACCCACGGATGGGTCAGAGTGATGCCCATTTCCACCAACAGGATCCAATAATTACAGCAAAACCCACCGAACTAAACCACAGATTAAAGCTGGATGCACTTTGCATTTAGTTACACCCAGGGCATGGTGGCTAGGTAGATGCAATGAGTCGGAGATTTCCAGATAAAACATCAGTTTTGGGGAAGATGCATATCTATAATGAATCGTTAGCAGATAGGCTGTTCTGTCAAAATAAAACTCTTTTAATCTTTCAAAGAGAATCCTGGGCTATTTAATTGATTAGCAGCTTTCTAATGAGAGGATTAAGTACACAGTAGATAACTCAGATGATTGACAGCTCTGCTGCACCAGCCTAAAACAAGATGCCTCCGTTTTCCCAGCACATGCCAATTAAATGATTAAGTATTGTTTACTGGGACCGGGAGGATTACAAGACAGTAGGTGGATTTATTAGCAGAGAAAGGAAAAACACTCCTACACAAAAGAAAAAGATTATTTTGAATGACTAACAGCCATGCCCCTGCGAAGCATGACTGGAGCTAACTGAGTTATTCACTGTCAGCTTACACCCCAGCCCTTCTCCCTTCTTCAGACCATTTGTCAGTTTATCCAGTTACCTCCAATGTGCTCATCATTTCCAGGTGTCTCATGCAGACCATTTTCTGAGTTTATCATGTAGATAGTTGTAAATACAACTGCTTGATATTATCACTGGGAAAAGGTTGGGAACTTAGCTCATTATAGACAGAATCTCACTTCTCTGGAGCAGGAGACCAAGATGTCTTTTAACAAGCAAGAGCTGCTTCATTAGCAGCCTTTTAGTACATGTGGGCACTGAATCAAATCACCTCAATACAAGTACCTGAACATGGCAGGGGCAATAACGTGGTTTAGCATCTTGCAGCAAGAACATCCAATTTTCCATGAATTAACAATTTATTTGGAGAAGGTTTGGAAGAAAGAGGGAGGAGGGAGATGCTCTTAAATTCACTCAATCAGGCTCCATAGTTACTGTGTCTGAACCAGCCACATTGCTTTAACACAATATGCACCGTTTTTACCAGGCTGGGGGAAAAAAAATCAAGATGCTGAAAAGATTTCCAAATTTATGACTTCTTGACTGCTCATTAAATGAGACTACTCCTTAATCTTACAATCCCTTCCTTTGCCTTTTAGGTGACCCTCTAATAATCTGATCCCTGCATGGAAAAAGTTAAATGAGATGTTCTAGTTAAACTAGATGTCAAGAGCAGAAGTTTTGTTCAGATTTTCCCCTGCCCTGTTTCCGTAGGGTTCCTACACAGGTCTGTACGAGTGGTTTCAGCACAGCTGAGGAAAGCAAGGGTTGCCAGTTCTGGGTAAAGCTGCCAGCACTCCCTGCCCTGGGAGCTCTCTCCCCAGTATGCCACCATCACACAGCACTGGATAATGATCCATCTCAGCTGGTTAATTAGAAAGAGCAAAGTCCCTGCCAGACAGGAACCTCTGCAGGTGCAGAGACCACAGAAGCATGTTAACAGAGTAAAATATTTTGGTAATCTGTGGGCTTGTGTTTTTAACAGTCTGTCCAGGGCTCAGGGCCCCATCCTGGGATTCTGACAAAAATGGAAAGTGTGAGATTTTCATTTTTCTGCAGAGGGCTGTGCACAGAACCTGCTGTGAGACATAAAAGCAGCAGGCTGACACTTCCACTGTTCCTTGGAGATGTAAAAGGTAAAGCCATGAATAGGCTGAATTTCAACAAATCAATAAATTAAAGTCCAGAATGTCAAAGAGAAAATTGTGAAAAAGAGATCCCCAGGGATATTAAATACAAAGACATTACCTCTGGCTCTGGAAACCTCTGAGCTCTAGTTTTCAGATAGGTTGTATCAAGGGAAATATTCTTGCACATCTCCTGCAGCAGCTGCTGTGAGCTGCAGGGGGCTGGAGAGGGGCTGTGGGGAGCTGTGACCCCAAAAGGCTGCAGTGGAACACATTGAGCTAATTACAATGAGAGGCAAACTCTCTTATCCAGAGCTCAGCAAATATGAATGGCTGGTGAAACTGCTCATCATGGCTGGCAAGTGTCATGTCAAGGAAAAAGCAGCTTCTAAATAGATGTAAAGAGAACCATTGCAGGACGTACAGCCCTTCAGAGGCCAGCCCCAGGATCACAGGCCCTGCTCCCAGGGACTGGAGAGCACTGACACGTGCTCCAGGGTGCCACCTTGCAGGAGCCAGCCTGGGGGCAGAGGTGCCACTTAACTCCAGAGGGCTCGGTGGCAGCCTGTCCTCCAGGTTCCGTACAGAGGGAAGGGCAGCCTCAGTCCCGCGGGAGCGCCCGCCGTGCTGCCCGAACACCGCCGCTGTAGGTCACCCGCACGGCAAGCTGCGAGAGTGCAGGCAGAGATGGAGACAGCTCCTTCATCAAAGAGCAGCTGGCCGTTCTTAGGAGATCCAGCTGTTCTCCCTGCAGTGCCCATCGAGGGTTAGGAGAGGCAGGACAAATTTCAGAAGAGCAATTGCTTTCTCTGCCTGTGCTCAGTTGGTCTCCTCACCCCCTGCTCTCACCCTGAGCAGTTCAAACACCTGCCCAGCACCATCTCTGAACTCAGTCTGGTGCCAAGAGCATAAACTCATTTTTCTCTCTCCACTCTCCTTGCATCACACAACTGCTCAGCTTTTCCAAGCAACAAATTTCAATATCTCATTGCTCTGACAGTTGCCATAACCAAGTACCCACAGTTACATGGCATTTACTGCTTATTTGTGAGCCAGCTGACAGCACCCTCTGTACCCAGGGGCAGCAAGGGTGCACATCTATGGGCACCTGCAGAGACCAGGTGTCTCCCTTCTAAAGCTGGAAGGGAACAAACAAACTCTCCTCTGTGCTCCTCTGCACAACCCTCCCACATGTCCCTCTGCAAACACAGAGTTTTGATGCATGTTTAATTTTCTTCTTGTACAACAGGGAAAGAATAGATACTAGCCCTTGGGATTCCATCTAGGAGCTAAAATTAAACTGCTTTTCAGGGTGGAGAAAGATCCTGGGACTGGACCCATTGACTCTTCTTTCCTTAAGCTTGTTATCTTACCAGTTCCCTCCTTCCAAGTCATTTGATGAAGACTCATCCATGTTATTCCCCATGTAAGGACTTGGCTGGGCTCAGTGCAGGCGTTCAGCTTTCCACAGGCACAGACTGCAAACACACATCAGTATGTGTTGCTCTTTGACATGTGGGTCCAGTCCCTCAGGAGCCAAACTACTAATATCCACGAGTTAGGTCTGCTTTTCAAAGCTACTTCAAGATTACCAAGGATCCTCATTTATCACTTACCTGTGATTTATTTTTATATTGTTTTTGTGAAATTGCACTAAATCTGGTGGATTCTGCCATGCCAACTTGCACGCCAGTATCACTTCTGCTCTAAGAATATCTTTTCCAAAAAAGTAACAAAACCTTTTCTGATGTTTTGACTGTATCAGTGTCAGACCCAGTGAACTGAACGACATTTAAAGAGTTGGATGTTACCATCAGGAAAAATGGTAATACTGACAATAGTCCAATCAAGAAATGTGAAGTATGAATGCACAGACTTACCATTTTTGTCAGCTCTTCTGAAAATCTGGAATTGAAAGAGAGAGAAACATGTTTACTATGTTGTCCAACACGAGGGGGTGAAGCCCTTTGCACCAGGACCACATTCAGCCCCACACAGGGCAGGTTCAAGTGCTCCAACCCCTCAAGACCCAATTCAGGTGCTTTACTGAGCTCACCCTTCCCAAGACTCAGCTCTTCTCCCCCAGAGCAACTTGACGGGTAATCGCTGCCAGGGTACAGCACCAACATGGTTGCCTCTGGAATAACCGCTGGAAATGCTTTCAGCCCTTCCAACACCTCCCTCACTTAAGAAAGCTGAAGCCATGGATCCAACACCAGAAAAATACACACTAAAAAATATTGCAACACCTGTGCAGCCAGTCCAGACAATTTCTCTGGAGTCAATAAAATCTCTTAAACTGAGTTTCACAGCTCTGCACTTCTGAAAAAAAAATTATTTACAACAATTTTTTAAAAAGCAAGTCTCCTGCGTGGGAAGGAGATTATATTTAGACTTAAAACTACAGTGTGGAGGAACAGCCCACAGAGAGGAATCAAATAGCCTTTTCAGAAGGAAAAAAATTGCAATAATGTGTAGTACTGTAGAACTTGCCTGGGAGAAAGAGAGCAGAAACAACTGCTATTTTTCTCACTAGTCTTGTCTGAGGAATAGTCCCCTAATACTGATACCAAATCAGCTGGGCACCTGGGGGTCCTTCCTCGTATCAAGTGTTGGGTAAGCAGAGTTTTTGTCATACACACTGATTACATTTATTAGCTATCCCCACTTACTTGATGCATATGTATTACTTTATTTTACATAGTCACACCCCTTACCCGGAGTCCTCATACAGACCTTTAGGGTCTGTCTTCAATGTTTGGTGTCCTTTTTAGGTGGCTGTTCCTCATCTCCCACTTTTGAGTAAGTACAATACCTTTGTTTTGCTTAACTTCTACTTTGTCAGCCTTGCAGAGCTGAGCTGGCATCCTGCTTGTGCTTTGCACGACTTCTGCGTGCCTAAGTTACATCCTTCATCTACTTCTCCAGGGCGGTGCTGTTCTGCTCTACTGTCCTTGCCAACACAGTGCAATTAATAGCAAAAGGCTTGTGCAAAGGCTGGAAACTTGCAGGTTCCTGCCGAAAATGGCTGCTAGCACAGGCCACAAATTACCAAAAAATTAACATGGGCAGAAAAGGTAAAATATTCCCATCATCTCTTGACCGTATTAATTTGAGCAAGAGCAGAGATTTTAGTTGTGCAAAGAAATTTCCCTGAGGAGGGAATAAAAGCACCAGCAAGACAGATCAGAGTCAGCCGTAAAATAGAATCTCACATTTTCTGGGTCACAAAACCATTAAAAAAATAAAATATCAGAAGAGAAACTGCTGCACAAAACAAGAACCCCGAGAGACAAATTGAATTGCAGAATATGCTATTTCACTGAATATGGCTTAATTAAGGAACATTAATCATTCTTTTGTCCAAAGCTCTTGTGAGGCTATGCAGCCCAGGGCAGAGTTAAAGCAGGACTTTCTGGTGTGTTTCAGCAGAGGCAAAACCCCTCTGCCTGAGCCAAACCAAAGTGTTGGGAATCACGGAAACTGCCTACAAGGATTACAGCTTGTGACCACATCAAAACTCCTCTTGTGCTGACCTCCGTTTTTTAGAGCAATTAAAAGTTTTGGGAGGGAAAATCCTACCTCTCTCCATACTTACAGATTTCATTGAAATTAAATATGGGTTTTGAAAGGCCAGCCAGTCATGGCTTGTCTATGGGAAGAAGGAATAAATCCCAGCAGGACCCCAGCAAGCTGCTTTAGCACACATCCCTCACCTGTGCTCAGTATGCCCTGCCCGCTGCATGAAATATTCCTCTTTTCATGGCTTGGACACCCCAAATCCTCACTCCCCATGAGCACCTCCAGATGAGGTACTTCTCTTCCTGGACACTGATTGTTTCTGGGCTTTTTGTTTCATCAATATATCTTTCTGTTGCTCTTCCCACTGCTGTGAAACCAAGGTATTACAGTCAGTCTGACACAGAAGCAGCAATGCCTGTTTTAAGGTCCCATAGGAGATCACCATCCCTCTAAACACACCTGGCAGAGGGAGAAGGGGAAGGCAAAACCAATAGGTAAAATGTAGATTAAAATGGGAGAAAGGCTCAACATTAGTGCTCTGCTCCATGGAGCTGTGCAAGGAATATTTGGAGTGACAGGAAAAAAAATAAATTAAGAAATGGAAGAAATGTTTAGAAATTGAAGTATTTATATCCAGCTTCATTAAGTGAACATTTTAGGGCTTTAACTCTCCCAGATACTCCCTAAAGTATGACTATTTGTAAATGAACGTGTTGATGAAAGATCATGTTGGCTGTGTTACTTATCAAAGTTTATTCTACAGGACCAAGATGCTTGGTTTTTTTATTGCTAATGAGCAGGATTTATTCTTTCAACTTAATTGAACCACCTACAATTTGCACACATAAAAAAAAATTAAACTGGGACACCTGGAGGGAAAAAACAATTTAAGACAAAGTCATCTGTCAGCACAGGCAGGCACTGCATCAAGGTATGAACACTGGAACGAGCATCGGGAGGCTGATAAAGATGTAATATAGTCTGTGATAGCTTGGCAGTGCTGCCAAAAATGCTGCTGCTGTGAAGACCCAGGATTTATGTTCTAGCTCAGGAAAGAAGAGCGCCCTCCCCCACACAGCCCGAAGACACCCTCTGCTCAGGTCTTGGGTTAGTTGTTCCACTGCGGGAAGGAGGTGGTGGGCTCTCCATAAGGGAAAGGTGTAAGATCTGGGGATGGAAGGGAAACCACAGCCCCTCACAGCTCCCCTATGGACCAGAGAGCAAACCCATGATGGTGCCAGGCTCCCAGGGAGCTGGGGGCAGTGACAGCTCCCACCAGCTCCAGAAGAAGGGGATACAAGCGAGGATGCTGCGTCATCCCCAGCGCAGAGGCTCTGCGGGCTCCCAGCGGCCCCATCGCTGCCATCCTCACTCAGCAGCAAAGTCACTCAGACTCAGTCAAGGCAGCGGCCCAGGAGGTCAGCGAGAGAGGAGGGAATGAAATATGGATGGAGAAGCGCCCCGTCCCGCCAGGCCCCCAGCAGCAATTGGCTTCCTGGGCCTGCGCCCGGCCCAGGGCTGTCCCACGGGCGCGGGCCTCGCGGAGCGGCAGCCGCGGCGCAGCCTGGCCAGGGATGCTCTTTCCGCTCCATCACCCCCAGCTCGCCAACGCCGGGGCAGCGCACGGGTTTCAGACGGCAAATGAGAAATTATCCACTCCGAGTACCGCAGCAACCATCTCCCCCAGCAGCTGTGCTTCCAAGCTATTAAGCAAAACTCCTGAAGCACAGGCTAAGTCACACAGTGAGCCCACAGGATGCCCACAATATGGGCATTAACCCCTTTTATAGGATTTATACAGGCAATGCATGCAGTTTGCTGTCTGCAGCACACTTAAACCATTTACCAGAGGTTTAGATGAATATAAACACTATTTTCTCTAGAGCAAAGAACTTTTGTCAAGATTTCCAATAGGTTTTCTCTAAATATATGTTTTTGCTGTACTCTCAAATGGCTACTACAGATATTTGACTGCCAGAAGTAAGCAATTCAAAACCCTGATGGTAATAATAAACTCGAAAAAAAATGATGGCTTCAAATTTAAACATTTAGTTCTGCCTTCTCAAAGCTCCTGGATGAGAACATGCCGCACTGGAGGCTGCTTAATGAAGGTTTTCTCACGAATTTTATTAAATTCACAAAAGCACTCCCCTAAGAAGCCCAAGAATTATTACAGGTTTGTGGAGTTTATTATCCCTTCACCAGGTTAATATGATGTTGATTTAAAATAGAATGCAGCTGAGCTGAAATTTTGTTTTCCACCCTGAGGAAAGCCTATGGATGAGAAGGCATCCAGAGACACACAAAGACCTAAAAGAATGATTAATCCTTTTACTGTATTCCCACATTCCTGTTCTTTCTTTCTGCTCCTCTCCCTACAAGTCTTGACACTACCTTTGGAGTTGAGAAAAGGTTTTATATCAGGTATGGCCTTTAGTTCTCTAACTTGAGGTATCAGAAGGAATTTCCTCTCCTACAGCCTCTCTCTGTTGCTCTTTCTGGCAAAATGTGAGAAAATAATGACCTGAAGCTTTGTCACTTTGGACTACCTCTTTAGACACCCTCAGGCTTATGAGCATTCCTGTGCAAGGAGAAAGGTTTTATTTTGGTGTTTCAGTAAAGAATATGCCATTGGTGTGGAAACACTGTCCCATCTGCAGTGGTTCCCCACAAAACAAGGCTGCTGCAGAGCTCCAGGTCTCTGGGCATTTTCCCACTTCAAAGCAGATCTTTTTTTCTTTTTCCCTTCCTCCCCAAGAGAAGAGCAGCTGACACCATGTCCCAGCCTCTGCTTTCACACTTTACCTTCTCTTTAGACTTTACCTAGCTGTCCTAAATTAAAGTTTCATGAGAAAGGTAAGAGTTGCATCTGATGTTCTGACCTGCTGATGTTCAGCACTAGAAGTTACTTTTCTGTTCAGCTTCATTTCAAGCACCCAGTTCCAAAGCCCTGAAGATCAGAGGAGAAAGGATGGACTCTCCTGTGTGATTCTATACCTTGCAGTGAGCAGTTCCTGAACGAAGAGAACCTGGCCTGCCCTGGCCCTCCTCTCCAGCTGTGCCTGCAGGCATGGCTCAAGGGAACGATATCAAACCATAGATTTCACAAAGAGAGGATTAAAGAGGAGGAAAATAGCCCTCTGAAATAGTTCACTCAAAGGGAGAAGGTAAACAAGGACAAAGGAAGGGGAATGAACCAACCTTAAAAAAAAATCCCAACAAACAAAATGGAAACAGAAGGAAAAAGGTCAAAAAAGAAGAGATTGAGAAGGGATTCCTGGGATTCCTGTGGCTGCAAGAGCCTTGCTGTTAAGGGCTGCACTGGAAGTCATGTCATTGACAAAACAGTTGGAAAACTGGCAATTCTGGATCTACATTTGGAAATGCACCATTGGCACAAACCAAACTCTCTGTATCTTCTATCCTCACTCAATCCCATGGGGCTGAAGAAGCACAAACCAGATTTGGCCACGTAAGAGAGGGTGCGAGAGAAGCCATAAGAAGGAGAGACGGATTTGAAATTTTCTTTCTGACCCTGTCAAAGAACAAAAAAGTCGGATCTTTGGTCAAAATTAGTTTTCAGCAAAAGACAGGGTAGATAAAACAGAAAGCTTGGTCTGACCTGAAATGAATGGACCCATATTCTTCAGGAGTGTTTAAAATAAAGCCGAAGATCAGGGCATTCAGTCCCCATCGGCAAGAAAGCAGCAGGGAGGTCTGTGGTGCTTGGGGCTCACAGTCCTGCCATGGGGATGCTCACCCATACCCAAGGCTGACCCTTATTCTAGATGCCAAGCAGGAGATGAGCTGTGAACCAGAAGGAGCATCTTCACCTGCAGCTGCTGTGACTGACCAGGCCTCTCGTGCCCTGGAGTTCACACCTCTGCTGTCAGCACAGGCTTTTGGCAGCGACAGGAAGGCAGGACGAGATGAGCAAGGACAGCTGGTTAGCCAGCTCTGAAGTACTCCCAGACAGAACAATACCTGCCTAGACATTTCCTACACCTTGAGAGCCATCCACTTCAGCTCTATATTGCACGTGCACTCACTCACACTCAGCAAATACCATCTCACACTGGCTTACCACAGAGAATAAACACCCACATCATACATCCTCTTTTTCATAAGTGTTGTGACATTGAGGATTTGTTCTTGACTGGAAATGCCACCATCTCCACGTGTGGATTGGAGCAGCACTGTGACAGTTTTTAATAAAGGGGGTTTGTCCTTGTGGGTGCAGAAAGCATTAGATACCCTGTGTCCCCCACAGCCTGTGGTGTGAGTGGAATACCTGCAGCAGATTGCACATGCTGCCAGCCCTGAGCCTTGGGCTCTTGCAGCTGGAGCAGATCCAGAGAAGGCACCTGAGGAGGGGCGGGCAGGATGGGTACAGACCCCCTGCTCAATCCCAATCCCTTGTGATGATTTGACCGATGTTGTAAGAGCTGACCATTCAATTCAAAGGGATGTTTTCCTGGTTCCTAGAGGGACACATCACCTCCACTTGTTCTACTGCCATCACTGAAGAGCATCTCTCATTCCATGGTTTTACTTGCTGCCTATTTTTGGTAATGCTTAGGACTTAAGTATCTTCATTAGATTTTTACCAGGGCTCAGTTAATCTGCAACTTCAGCAACTTTAGCATTTGGAAACCTATAGCTTTGAGTTGAACTTGTGAACATAATTCAACCTTTTTTAATCCTTTACCTAAAAGGCTAGAGGCAAAATAGAAGAAAAGCACCGAAGCCAGGCCAAAGTTAAGATTCATCTTCCAAGTGGCAGTAGCCAGATCGATGGCAGAAGACATCTTACCCCCTTGCTGCGTTTTGTTCTTCTTCAGCCCTCAGTTTTGCCCCACAACAGCACAGTTGTGTTTCTTTGATGGAAAGAGCACAGGGAACTTTGTTCTGACACACCAGCCACCCTCATGGAGGAGTCAGAACAAGAACACTGGGGACGGATGAATTAAAAGAAAGCCAAAAGAGGAAGAAGAAGTGACTAAGATACTATTAGTGTCAGAGCCATTTTATCTAATTCATAACCAAACCCAAGCTTTCCCCTCCTCTCCCAGCCCCCAAGGAACTGCCTACATAGCATACCAGCTCATGAAAACGTGTTAGCTAAACATAAAGTCTTACAGGTCTTTGAATTCATCCTCCCCCACCGAGAAGCCGCACTGCTGCACGGCTGGGACTCACTGCTTCCCCAGCACATCCATCAGCAAGAATGTGAAGGAGTTAAATGGAAAACAGGTTATCATCCCTGATCGTTCAGTGGGATGCTTGTTACTTTCATGCTAATGTGTGAAAATTAAGCTAAATACGTGTTCCCGTGTTTAAACCCTTTGTATGGAAGGGGGGTCTCGCAGTGCACTTGAAGAGCCCATTACAGTGAAGCCACAGCTTCAATTGGCATTGCAATTGTGCCTGGAGAAAAAGGAGAAAATCAAGTTCTAAGGAAAGAGGGGGAAAAAAAACCCCTAAGCCCTCAAATCTTACATTTCCAGAATCCATTTCTACTTTCAGCAGGTGAGAAAGGGCTCCCAGTACCATTGTGAAAGGGAAAAATGATCAGGAGCTGCACACCCAGCTCTATTGTACTTCCCACTGAAATAATACAATGCTCTACTGTGTTTCCCATTCTGAAAGTTCATGGCTCTTTTCCTAAGCTCAAACCTCAAAGTGGAAAAAAAAATCACTTAAAGATAGTAAAATTAAATGGATAAGATATCATTTTGGTGGCAAAACACTCCTAACTAAAGAAACCTCATACATAAATTTAATGTATGAATTTTGCTTCCTAATTGCATTTATGCTCTGAAACTCAGGTTTCCAAATTGTTGTAAAATTTTGGCAATTTCAGGGCAGGTTGAAAAACAAAATAAGCCAAAACCAAAACAAACCAAAACAATCCAACAAAAACCGGAAGAAACACCAGGAACTCCCCCCTAAACAAGTTAACTTAAAGGACATCAGGGTGTGAGTTGCACTCATCCTTTCTGTTTTTCCTGGAAACTCATTCCCCCAGCCTGCAGCTGCCCACCTGCCAGCCCCTTCCACTGGGCAGGATCATCCATCAGGTGCTCTGCTCCTCGAGCTGCTTTTGGCAACCCACTGGAGACAATGGTTCCTCAGGGAACCAAAATGCCTTTCAGCTCAGGGTGCTCAGGGATGGAATGAGTTTCAGACTCTGCAGCCCCTGCCAATGCCTACGGGTTCAGCAAATTATTGACAAAATGCAAGGGTTTGCCTGGAAGAGCTACTACTGCCTATCCTATCTCTGAGGAGAGCATGAGTTATCCTTTACTACAGCCAATGCCTCAGTAGTTTATTTTTGCATTCACTCCTTTTTTTTTTTTTTTTTTTTTTAAGCTAGGAGATAGCAAAACAGAGGATCTATGTGTTTAATTACTGGATGCTGCAGAAAGACTGTAATTACACCATTTGCACTCCGGCTGATTCCACCCCATTCTCCCAATTCATTTAAGTGCAAACAGCCTCGTTAGCTCCCTAATCAGAAAGTCTATAAATACAGCAATCGAGGCACCAAGCGCATCCCTACCAGCCCCCACCCCCCCAGGATTAAGGATCTATAGTGCATCCTCATCCCAGCTGGTAGAGGGGATGCAGGACCTGGGAAAAAGGCTGCAGAACCTGGGGTGCACACCCACGCTCAGCCTGTTCAGAGGGTACAGGAAACAGGGCGCACCCCAATGCCCAGCCAGCCCAGAGAGTTCAGGATCCTGGCAAGGAAATGAAGGATACACGCTACATCTCCATGCCCAGCCGGTAAAATAAAAGGTGCAGGACTCAGGAAAGGAGGTACAGGATCCAGACCGCACCCCATGCCCAGCCCAGTCCAGAAGATGCAGAACCAAGGTGCACCTTATTCCCAGCTGTCCCAGAGAGTGCAGGGCAAGGGGACATGGGACCCAGGCTGCCCTGACAATCTAGTAGGTGCAGCATCCGGACAAGTGGGTGCCGGACCCGGGCTGCAACCCCATGCCCCAGGCAGCCCAGGGGCACAGGATCTGGAAAGGTGTTGCTGAGTCTGGGCACCCCTACGCCCATCCAGCCCGGGAGATGCAGGACCTGGGCTGCATGCCATCCCCAGAATCCGAGGAATAACCCTGATGCCAAGCTGCTCGCGGGGTGCAGGATCCGGGGTGCACCCCGTGCCCATGCAGCCTGTGCTTGCAGGACCCAGGGAAGCAGAGAAGCCGGGCTGCAGCCTCTTGCCCAGCTGGCTCGGAGATGCTGGACCCGGGAAATACCGGCGATCCCGAGGGGCTGGACTGGGTGCGGGACGAGGGCAAGAGGATGCGGGACACCCGCGCCCACCCAGCTGGGGACTGCAAGAGCCGGGGTCCAGCCCGTGCCCGCCGGTCCGGGGAGCGCAGGGCGAGAGAAACATCCCCGCTGCCGAGGCGGTGCGGGACGCGGGCGGGGGGAGGCAGGAGCCGGGATGCGGGATGCAGGGAGCACTCACATCGAGGATGACGGAGGTGCCCTTCCTCTGGGCGGCTGCGGCGCCCGGGGCCAGCAGCTCCCTCTCGGCGAGGCCCTTGTCGCCCATCCTGCCGGCCGCCCAGCGCAGCAGCCCGTCCAGCCCGCGCAGCGCCGGCGCCGGCTTCCGCAGCAGCTTCTGCACCCCGGCCCGGCAGTACCGCGCTGCCTGCTCGCACATCGCTCAGCCCGGCCTCATCCCGCCGCCGGGACTCCCCCTCCTTCTCCTCCTCCTCCTTCTCCTCCTCCCACAGCCGCTCGGCGGGCAGCGGGCGGGTCCGCGGGGGGACCCGCGGGGGATGCTGCCCGAAGAGCAAGGGGGGAGTTTTGGGGTGGGGGTAGGTCAGCCTCCCGGCCTCCAACACAAACCACCCTTCTAGGCATTTTATGTCGAAAAAGACTATATCCATGTTCTCCCCCCTCCACAGCCTCTCTACTCCCACAACAGATTTTAGCAGCTCTTTGTGAGGACAGAAGAGAACAAATTTGTTGCTGGTAACTAAAACTTGCCCCTGAACCCCTATCCCTACTCCAAAAAGTCTCTATTCGATGAATAGTCAGTGATTCCAGGTGGGGTATGGCCGCATCTGTGGCTACAGCACTAACCACAGTGACCAGCTGGAAAATATTCCTAACCCTGTAATTCTGTATTGTGAGGATATTCCTTTGAGTTACTCCTGTGCTCAGCTTCACAGGTCAAGATTTAGACTTGCAGTAGAGGCAATAAGGCTTCTGGACAAAATAGCACTAAATCATTTCATTTCCCACTCCACACTTGAGCTCCCAGTTTGAGTTCAAACCCAGAAAGGCACCAAAGCAGGAGAGCTCAGACCCAGACACACTTGGACGTTTCCCCAGAGTTCTGGAGTAGCCACAGGCTCCGAATGGCCCTTCCCACGTGCAGCAACCAGAGCCTCTCACAGGCAGGACTTCATGACCCACCAGGACCATATCCCCAGATTTGAGCACCTCTGTCACAGGAGCCAGCACCCTCAGCACCCCCTGCAAGCGTTGCACACTTCCCACGCTGAGTCCTGTGCCTGGCCAACAGCGGGATCGCTCCAAATGGCCTGACCAACCACTGCTTCAAGTGAAACAAACAGCAGTAAATTATTTCTTTCAACAGAGCTTACACATTGCAGTTCACCAGAACTCAGAAAAGCCTACCTGGAGGAATTATGTAGCTGCTTCTTCTAACCACCCATCTTTATTCAGATAAATTAGGGTGAAACCTCTGTGTTTGAGGTGACAGGTAGGGAATGTGCATTTTCCTCTCAGCTGCTGCTCAAAGAAAAGTGAGTGGGAGCCCAGTTCTTTCTGCTGGAGTACATGGATAATAGCTGGAAGCTCCTGAAAGGCTTTTAAACAAATGGGGCACAGAGGAGCCTAGCAGTAGGTCAGGACACCCAAGGGCTGAGCCCCTCTTTCACCAAGCTCTTGTCTTTCAGGGTTTCCTTCTGCAGCAATACAAAATTCATGGGGGAAAACAGAGGAACTTCAGGGGGTTTGTGTTGGCTCGTGGGGGCTGTGTGGAGCACCTCAATGGCTCTGTGCTCATTCGCAGGGATGCTCAGAGCAGGCTGGTGCACAGCCCAACCATAGCTCAATTCCCATTCACATCTCACAGCGAAGCCAAGCCAAGCCACATCTTGTCCTCCTTGCCATGAGCTGGTGCCAATCTCCTGTACTCCTCACAGTCAGAGCTACTCTGCTCTTTTGTACTTGTACAGTGCCCAGATTACTCACATACTTCTTTCCCCTTTAGACATCCCTCCTCTAAATGGCTGCTTCAGACTGTATTGATCACACCCAGGTTAGGATTACTATACATGCTTACTAATTAAAACTATTGACTGAATAAGTTTAGAAACAAGGTTCTTTGAATTTTCCTTTCTACTTGCCATGAAGATTCATTACTTGGATTTGAATTTTGGGGCTATTTCTGTGCTTTTGTCAAAAACAGTTCTTGCTGCTGTCAAAACCAACTCTATGGCATTTGAATACTCATTTTTCATACTAAACAGATTTAGATAGAAAAAAATTCTGCCATTCATACATTAGGAAGAAGCCAATAATTTGTACTGGGCTGTACTGCTCGGGGCTATTTCCTAGTTCCCATGAAGCTGAAGTCTTTCTTTGAGGAAAAAGTGGGAAGACTCTTACCACTTATCCGAGCCAGGTGAGGAAACACAGCAATATGCTGATGCTAGCCCGTATCACACCACAGCCAAGGGCGAGGGCAGAGGCACAGACCTCACGTTGAACTCTGTGTGCCAAAATTCATCCCCTGCTTCCTGCCAAGGGAGATGGGACACTGCCTGTCCTGTGCAAATAAACACAACTGCAGCCAAGGCATCAGGGCTCTGCCAGCCTATCCCACCATCCTGTGCTGCCGGTCATGGCACTGACCCCGGCAAGCAGCCAGCAACCAGGGCCAGAAGAAGAAACCAAACAAGTGATGGACAAGTGGAAACATCAGGGTTTACTTGCCTCTTTAGCTGCAGCTCCTGGGCATCCAGCACACTTATTGCTCTTTCATTAAAGGTGGAGAGAGCAGGACCACCAGCAGCCACTGGCTGCCCTGAAAGCTTTATTCATAGCGCAGATGCTGAGCGGCATAGGAATAAATAGAGAGAAGAGAGAGAATGCAAGCAAAAGGCGCAGTTAAATGCAGGCACAGTGCCTCCCTGGGAGAGCAGCAAGCATTAATTACGGGTTCTGGTAGGCTCAGTGTGGTCAGGCCACGCGGTGCCCAAGGGCAGCAGAGCCCAGCGTGCAGCACAGCCCCTGACCCGCTGGCATTTTGCTTCCCACGCTGTGCTGCAGGCAGAGAGCTCCAGCCCTGCCCGGCAGAGGAAGGCAGAGCTGCAGGGGAAAGGCAGCGGCTGCTGCTCCGCCTTCCCCGCCCTGACATTTAACACTGAGCCTCCCCGCTGCTGCGCTGGCCGGGCACACGCCTTGTTCCAGACCTCTACAGTGTTATAAATGATGGATCAGTTGGACAGGAAGGTTGTTGAAGGCTGTGAGAGATCAGATCTATTCTCTCTCACTCTCAGCTCCAAGTTCAGAAACTCTGAGATCTCAAAAAAAGACTTTTGCCAGTCCAGTTTCAGGTCCGATCTTGACCTGACAATCCTTTTTGCCTGGTGCACTCAGAGCTCAGCACGAAGCTCTGGTTTCCTGCTACCACTGACAATGTTTGCTCTACCAGCTTTCACATGGGCCTTATCCAGGTGCTACATCCAGCATTTTCCAGTGACTTCCAGAAAGACTTGGAGCAGGAGCACAAACCATGTGCTGTAGTTTCAGATGAGAGGCCACCTGAAAAACGCAAGGGCTTCTCTGAAGGCGAGGTCCGAGAGGAGAAGTCCTGCCCACATCCTGGCGTGGCAGGCAGAGGCAGCAGCTTTCATCTCCCTTTTGAATTCTGCCTTCTCCCCTCTGTCCCTCTGCCCACAGCAGGCAGCTTTATTTAATTAAAAACTTCCAACAGGCAGGACTTGCAGCCTTGCTTGGTGCAAAATGTCACGTACGGCTTGCTAATATTTACTAATGACTGAGGGATGGAGGTTAATGCAACAGTTCAACGGCAGGAAGAGGAAATTGCAACCTTGTCACAGAGATGGGAATTTGGCAGAGCAACCTTGTTTGCCCAGCCTGGAAGCTGAAATGACACTTTAGTCCCTCTATTAACTTACGTTTATTATAACACAGCATGTAATCACCAGGTGATTCTACAAAAAAATGTATATCCCAGCTTGAAAATGCCACGCTGCCAACAGCACCATGGTAACTCACCAGTCTGAACTGAAGAAGATCCAGGGAGACTGTGTCCATGTGCAGTGTGTTAACTCCTGAAAACACAACAAACCCCCTCTCCTCTGCAAGCTGAAGGGAGCTGAGCTCATGGTTTGGTAACACAGCTTGCCCACACCACTAATGAAGTATCAAGTCCACCTCAGTCACTGGGATCACAGGTTTCTGATCCGGGCCCAGCAACCAGGGATAGCAAAAGCTTCACATGCACCATTTTATGTCTGGTTGATCTTAAAGAGCTAAATTCTTGTTTAAGACAAGATGTAGACTTTGAGTTTGAATACCTCCAGAGTGTCTTCCAACCACAGTCACCCTAACGACACAAAAACCTCTCTTTTCAAGTACTCCTGCACGCAAACATCCCTCCTGCTCCAGGACCAGCACTGCAGCCAAGGGAGGAGCAGGCAGCTCCAGCACAAGGCGAGAGAGCTTGAGCTTTCTTGAGGAGTTACTCAGCCCACCCAATGCACCCAATGGCTGCAAACGGAGACCAGGCACAGTTTGAGAGTTCTGGTTATCGTTGGTCATAATCCTAAAGGCACAGATACCCAGGAAACCTGGTAAAGGGGAATTATTTGGACTAACCTAATAATTAAATAAAACTCATGCAGCATCAGGATATCACGGCTCTCAAGGTCCAGACTTCCCCGGAGCTCTGAGATGGTTCTCCAGAGAAATATGAAGATTTGTCACCATAAGAAAAAACTAATTTTTAAAAATAAAATAAAAAAGAAAGCTCTAATTCATAAGAGACTCACCTTCGAAGACATATACAAGCTCATCCTGGAGAAGGCCTGGGAGCTGTGTGGCTTCTCCAAACCCCTCAGCAGCAGCTCCTGACTGGGCTGGGCAGCCTGTAAAATTCAGGACACCTGGGCTGGGGCCTCCATATCAGCTCCAGACATGGCCTTCAGTCCCCAGGGATCTTGCCACCATGTAGTGGAAACCTCAAAACCCGAAGAATATTGCCTTTTAGTTATTCTGAGGTGCAGGAATGTAGGCAAACAGAGGGTAAAACCCTTCTGCTGATGGCTGCTAAATAAATTCAGGGGGTGGTGGTTGGTTTTGTTTTGGTGTTGGCTATTAAGGGACATTACTTAGCTCTGTTGTTTTGGTAATTGTGGAAATGAACATTTAACACCCAAACTAACACACCCTTGATTAAAGTTAAAGGCCACTGACTCGATAGCGCTTGTGATTGTGGATTTGTAGGGAAGAGCTACAGTAACATTTCTTACATGTTTATTACTTATAATGGCGTTCATATAAAGCAGACCAAATTATTTTTCCTTTCAATATGCAATTGAGGTCAGAACTATTAAAGACCAAGGTATAAGCTAATCCACTTCTGATGACCTTTCAAAATTACCCTTTGCTTCTTGTGCCCAGTACACCTCATTTCAGATCATATATAACAGTATGAAAAGCATGGAAATGGAGAATTACAGACTTTCAGATCTCTAAGCCTGTGTGTGAGCACGACCACCAATTAAAAAAAGTTTCAGTTATTGCACCTAAATAAAATATTGCCTCTTCATAACTGACCTCCCCTATTACAACATAAAACTGATGATTTGCACTGTTTTAATAATCAAAATGTGTCTGCGAATGTGTTGAGATCAGAGCTATCAAGCTTCTTCATAACAAGAGTGGGGAGGGAGGGACTGGCACTTTTCCCATTGTGCATACCCTTTGTAATTAATTTCTAAAGTAATTTCCTCCTTTGCTCGGCAGATATCATCTCTGACTGCATTTGCGGGAGGAAAGAAGATCTCCCCAGTTTATTTCTGACAATAAATACAGTTAATTAGTGCTCAGTAAGTACAATCTGACAGCTTTCAAAGAAAGCGGGACTCCCTCTGGGGTTCCCAGTACGGGCGCGGCGGCAAAGCCCCGGCAGAGGGAAAGGGGGCACGGGCAGGACACTGGCCAAGAGCTCCCCCGGGGGATGGACAGTTTAGAGAGGTAAAATGCAAACATTTCTTATTCTTACCATACTTAGCCTGTGGCTGAGGCTGTGAACACACGGAGGCTGCTCAGAAGGGCACACAGCTTGCCGGAGCAGCCCTTTGCCTGCGGCATTGCTCTCTGCCCTCAAAGCGGTGCTGAAACCACAGCACAGGAGTGATTTTGGCACAAAACCCGTGCCCAGAGGGACTGAAGCCACAAGCCAGGCTTGCTTCACACAGCCCAGCACCCCACGGGAGCCCGAGGGTGGGACCCCCTGACCTGCTCCGGGTGACCGGGGGAAGGCTCGGACGGGAAGATGCTGCGCTGGCGCTCGGGGGCTGCTCGGGCCGCTGCCGGTGGCCGTGAGCTGCCTCAGGGGACACCCGGCACCAGAAGTTTCGCTTGGCTCCAGGGCGTGCTGGTGGCTGTGCCCCTGGATGGGATCCCCAGGGCAAGGGATCAGTGCCACGAGCACGTGGGGTGAATGAGACTCAGGACAAACACAGCGACAGCCGGGGGGAGAGGTCTGCCAGGTGCTCTCCAAAGCATCCTCACTGCAGCTCCAGCAGTGAACTGCTCTGTCTGGAGACAGACCATCAGTTTAGCAGCACACTCAATGCTGCTCCTCACTGCTCAAGCACCAGGCACATTCATTTTCCCTCCAGCATTTTATTTGTCCTTATTTGCTGTCCTCAAAGTGACAGACCTGGGGAAATTATTTATATCTTACACTGCTCCCATAATTATTCACCAAGAGTTTGGGAGACTCGCTGCTGGACACACACACACAGAAAAATCACTTCATGAGCATGTTGTTGGGTTTCCTGGCTGTGGAGCTATTTTAAAATGCTGCTGTGGTTGCCACTTTGGGATCAAACTCATGTAATTTAATGGATTTCACTGAGATATCAACAGGCCCTCAAGGCAGATATCGATTTCCCACAACAAAGGGTTGCTCTTGAAATAATTTAATGGGATCACCAAGAAGTGACTTTGAGCTGCAGATGCTGGGATGCTGACGGATGCGAGCTTGCTGGGATGTCATGGAAAATGATGCCCAAAAGCAAGGCAGCCCCTGACCCAGAATTCCCAGGGGAGCATGGAGATGGGCAGTGAAGCAAGTGCCTTTCCCCCATAAATTCCCTTCTGTCCCATAAGGCCAGAGCTGGAAAAGGGCCACCTTCATCCAGTGGTTGTCACCTTCATGGAAATGTCCCACCTGCAGCCTGTGCAGCTCCAAAGGCTGCACATCCACAGCATGGCATGCAAGGACATCTAGTGCCTGATGCCGAGGCTGCAGGGAGGCTCTGGGCTGCAGCAGAGTGTGGTTTTCTGGTGGCTTATCCCCTCACAGCAATAAAAAATCCCCGTGGGGCCAGTCCCAGCAGTGCTGTGGAGAATGGGATCCTGGCAGGAGGGTCACCGTGAGGCTCTGACATGAGTCTCAGCTGCCTGCAACATCTGGGGCTTCGTCTCTGAGCTGGAGCTCCCCAACAGCCCATGCCCCCATGCCTGGAGCAGTTCCTCAGCCCTTCCAGTCTGGGCAGCTTTGGGTGTTCTCCCAGCTGGGCTTTGACCCACACGGCTCCCGTGGCAGGGCAGGTGACGCAGCAGGGCCGATGAGGGTGGGACAGCGGTGTCTTCATCTACTTACAGTGCCCACCTTTCTATTCCTCCATCAGTTCTGTGACCTTCTCAAAGCCTGGCACAGATCCAGCATCCCACCTGACTGCTGCATTTGGGGATGGAGCTGACCACACAGTTTGCAGCGTGAGAAACCAATCTTGTTTTCAAAGGACATTCTCCTGTCCAAAGCTATCCACAGACAAGCTGGTGAATTAAAGCCGCTTGGGCAACACAAACAGGGCTTGTCAAGCCCTTGTGCAAGCAGAAATACCAAATATCTGAGGATAATCTAAGCTGTTGACAGTTGAGGAAGGTGGACAATCAAGATGTCAAAACAATCTCACGAGGACAAAAGGTCAGAGCACTGCAGATTGACACACGGGTGTATCAGCAGTTTGGGCACAAGGTGTGTTTGTGTGGTACCTGCACTGCTGATGTCCCTGCAGAGCCCTGGGACACGGGATGGCAGCAGGGAGGGCAGGCACCCAGCTGAGCCCAACCACACGCTGTGGCCAAGGTCAGAAACTCATCACACCGAGGTGCTGCCAGCAGATGCTCCTACCCGCTATCCCCTCCTTAGGCAGCAGCCCTCACCCTGGAAAATAGAAATTTTCTTTAAATGAGAATTGGAGAAGACAGTTAGAGATAGGGATGGTCCCACTGGGCCGTGCACTTCAGCAGAGAACCTGAAATAATTACAGATTTAAGATGTCTGAATCTAGCCCATCCCCACAGGCAGGGATGGCTCCCTTCTTGCTTTAAAGGACATTTACTCTGCAGAAATGAACCCGACTCCCAGCGAGTGCAATAACCCCTCATCTGGGGGCTGCTGAGCTCTGCAGTCAGGAGAGGGAGCTGTGCTGCTGCGGGACGGACACAGGGTCACCTCAGGGAGGGTTGCAAGCTTGTTTCCAACCAGTCCTTGCAGCACAATGTTCTTTAAATATTGCTTTGAAAAGATCTTAATTAATGCATCACCCCTTTTTCTTTTTTTTTTTTAGTTGTCTTCCCCTCTCTCTTTGGAAGTTTAAAAACCCATTGCTATTCACAAAATTGGTGCAAGTTTATGAATAACTTCAGGCCCCCTGAAAATCACCTCTTTAACTAGCTTGCTACCCCTGTTTCTGTGTTGCCCTGCTTGCACAAGCCCTCTGCGTGACATCCCAACACCCCTGAGCACCCACTGGTCCTGCCCATCCCACCCGTCATCTTTTTACCAAAATGTAAGATCCCACCTCTGACCTTCCCACTTCCAGCTGCATCCTGAATGACACACACAGAGGTTTCATCCTTTTAGTTGGGGTTTAAACACACTTTCACAAGCCTGAAACTTTTTTCCCAGCAAAACCTGTCCCGACAGCTTTGCCCCCCTGTGCAAGTCCAGATCGGTGTTCTGGGATTGACATGACAGCTAAATCACCTCCCTGAAAACATGTCTGTACAGTCCATGGCCAGATAAGTACATAACCCCACGTCCAAGTCATCCTGATGGAGGTGATCTCCACCTTGTCATTTCTGTGCAAACGCCCTGAGCATCGCTGGCACAGCCTGGGCTGGCTGCTCCTGCTGCCAGGCCAGCGTGCCAAGGCCTCAGCCCAGCAGAGAACAGCACCTTCTCAGGGCTGCCAGCTACAGATTTGCAGAGAAAACCCTCTTCCAGCATGAGAGATAACTGGAGGGGTTTACCTTTCCTCTGTCTGCTACCTAGTGATTCCAGATGGCAAGACACAGAGCAGCAATCAAACTCCAGGTAGCTTCAACTTTGCAACTTCTGGAAGACCATGGGAAAAAGATCCAAAGCAAATCTCAGATTTAAGTGATACAAGAGCTATCAGGTCTTTTACCAACTTAGGTGCTCCTGATAGACCATACATTTTTGTAGGAGATAACACTGTATGAGACACTTGGCAGAAATTTGAAGCCAACTATTTATCACCTTCCCCCATGAAAATGGCAGAAATAGAGATATTAAGTGAAACTGTGCTAAACTTATAAGTGCAAGGGACTCCCAGGTCACCCAGCTTGTCCAAGTTCATTGCAGCAAGCTCAGTTTAAAAAAGAGAGATTTCTTCATGGGGCTCCTTAGCACTAGCTCTCACACGGTAGAAGCCCATTTCTCCTGACAGACACCAGGCAGTGTGAGCACTGGGCAGGATGCCTGGCAACAGGACACAAGGCTCCCTGCTGAGAGATCTGCCAGCAGTTTTCTTCAGGTGTCACCTCAGATTTGGGAAGAGTGGCTCTATTAAGTAGCAGCTTGTGTCCAGGGCTTCAGAAATAGAGAAATCTTAAATTACAACGATATGAACTATCTGAATCTCTCACTGGTTTTCTTCCTGGCAGAGAAAACAATGCTTATTGGTTGCATCCACAGGTTGTTTTGGCTCCTCATTTGGGTTCCCCTTTTTTTCTGAGCAATTTTAGAGGGATTCCCACAAGGCATCTCACCTGCTGTATCCAGAATGAATCTATCACCTTCCAGCAATGTTTCTGAGGGTTTCTCTGCCAGGTGCATACTGAGTCACAGCAGATTTACTGCTTCACTTTTGCCTCCAGGATTATGGCAAGTGATTCCAGGAGCCTGTTCTATATTTGAAAACTATTCCAGCAGACAATCAGTTCAGTGCTCCTGTCCTGCCAGATACCCTTTATGGCTGTGGAGCATTCCCAGCTGAGTACCAAACTTGTAAAAAAAAAAAAATCCAGAGCTGTTTGTTTTATAGCACTCCAGGGCACCTTAATGGCCCGTTGTAAACATCAGGTACATAAAGAATTTGATTGCAGCAGAGAGACGTGAGTCTCCCAACAACCACTCCTGAGAGGAGCAGGCATCTTTGGTCCCAAAGAACCAGCAGGCTGGAGTGCACTGGGACTGTTGACTTGGGGAGAGGTAGAGTGGGACTGGAAGAGGCCACAAAGACTGGTGCAAAGCACCCAGGCACCTGTGGGGCCCCTGAGTGAGGCCAGCTGGGCTGGCCAACAATGCACTGACTGTGTGTTGCTGGGACTAATCTCGTTGCTAGGAAATTCAGGGGTTGGGGAGATAAATTATTGATAGGTGCCAGAGACATTTGGTTGGAAAGTCCCTCCAGGCAGCCAACTGGGGCCCCCAGCTCTTAAAAAGGATGTGGACCTGCTGGAGCCAGTCCAGAGGAGACAACAATGATCAGAGGCTGGAGCACCTCTGCTGTGGAGACAGAGAGAGCTGGGGTTGTACAGCCTGGAGAAGGGAAGGCTCCAGGGAGACCTTAGAGCCCCTTCCAGTAGCTAAAGAGGGTCTAAGAGAGTTGGAGAAGGACTTTGGACAAGGGCCTAGAGTGACAAGATAAGGGGGAATGGCTTCAAACTGATAGAGGGAAGGGTTAGATTGCACACTAGAAAGAAACTCTCCCCTGTGAGGGTGGTGATGCACTGGTACGGGTTGCCCAGAGAAGCTGTGGATATCTCTGGAATTGTTCAAGGCCAGGTTGGATGGGGCTTTCAGCAAACTGGTCCAGTGGAAGGTGTCCCTGCCCAGGGACAGGCTTTGGAATAGGTGATCTTTAGGATCCCTTCCAATCCAAGCCATTCAAGGATTCTGTAGTGATTCTATAGTTCTGTAAAATGGTTATATGGGCATTGACCCCTCTCCTTCCTCAGTGCTATTTCAGGACATATTCTGTTGTGCTGGCAAGATCTGTGCTGGCAATCACGACACCCCTGACAGCAGAGCTGCCTCCTACACCCCCCGACAGACACCAGTGCTCATCTCCCCTGGAAGGCTGCAAAAAAGCATTGGATGCTCCATTTTTAAGGCAAAATACCAAAGCTTTGGCTAACAGAATAGTCCCATATGTTTCTGAGTGCGCCTGCCAAGAAAGGTTTTCTCACAGACTTTCGGGAATGGGCTTTTGATGACATAATGCCATCATGTATTCATCCTCCTCCTGAACTGTGGGCTGTCCATGCCCAACCTTGTGGTGGTTCACATGCCAGCATCATAAACAGCCCTCACAATACGATGTGCTTGAGTGACAGCCCTGCCCAGTATCAACCACAAAATGCTCAGAAGCATGGGCAGAGCCCAGCTCTGACAGAGGATTAGGTACTGCCAGGAGGCTGGATTTGGGGCTGTTCCTTACACAAGGAAACAGTGATTGCCTTTAATATTCACTGAAATACAAGCACCAGCTCGCACTGGGACACCTTTACGTTTGCTGCCAGGTAAGGAGGTGAGCTGGCCAGGGGCTGGGGCTCGGCAGTCCCACCCTGGGCAAGCAGGCTGCCAAAAACACCATTCGGTGCTCCCCAGCCCAGCACAAGGATGCTCATCTGTGCCCTGCACCGAGGGGTTCTTGGTGTAACTCACGTGCACAACAGCTGAAAACAGAGAGAAGATAAAGGCACCTGTGCCTTCCACAAAGGCCTCTTTGAACACACCACCTTTACACGTCAGTGAAGCACTGCCCTACCAGGAGGTATTTCCCAAAATATCTGCCCTTCCCAGGCTAACAACACAGCAGGGATCAGCTTCATCCAAGGGCCATACGGCGTTGGTGAAGGGCAGTTAAACAGCCCTAGAAAATGTCCACCTTTAATTAAAAGCAAGATCATTTCCCAGATCCCTGTAACAACATCACTACTCTTCCTCCACAAATGTGCTGCATTTCTCATCCAAAGGAGAGCAAGCAAGATGCAGCCCATGCCCAGCTCGTTTCTGCCTCAGCAGCAGCAGCAGTTGTACATGGAAGCAGCCCCCAAAGAGCCTTCAGCAGCTGCAGGGCCACTCAGATGCTCCAGCCTAAATCCAAGGAAGTTTCCTCAAACAGTTCATTTTCTTCAGACTTTCCTCTTTTGGCCTCATATCTTCATTGCCCTGTTACAGATTTTCCTTCAGTTCCCTGTTCTGGATAACCCTATTTGCTGAACCAGGCACTGCCCATCCCTAGGACACATTGAATTCTTCTCACAGTTGGGGTACCTACCTGTGGCCACTGCAAGGATTTCTAAGCCAGTCTTGGCTGGCTGTCAGGTTTCCTAGGATGGGCTGTTTATGGAGAATTTAATTCCCATTTGTTATTGCACGAGCTGTCAGAAAAGAAAAAAACCCAACACATCCAGGTGAGTTTGAAGTCATGATACAAATGGACTGTCCTGCTGCCTGAGCCTTCCCCATATAATATAAGCTTCAAACTAGGAGATAATTAGTAAAATATCATCCTGACAAATCTGAGTATTAAGGAATCAGAGGAATGTGGAAATTATATTTCTGTATGGAAAACACTTAGTATTAGTTCTTTGACCAGGCAGGGGCCATTGGGACCTTCCAGCCCCACTGAGAATGTGGGGATCAGTCATTCAGCCCTTAACAGAATGGTGCTGGTATTCTCTGTGTGAGAATTTTGTCCCTTACATTTCCCTTTGCAGTGCTGCATTCAAAGGCTGTTTGAGCCACGCACATGAGGAAAGGGGGAAAGGTAGTTCATCCGTGATGGTATTTGACCAGAGCCAGATCTTATTGTTTTAGCTGTGGGATTGCTTTCAAATTCCCACAGTTTTCCTGTCCTAACACTGGGAAAGTGTCACATGCTCCACTTGCAAATGGGGATCTGCTCCAGCAGAGCTGCATCACTTCCTCTGCAATGAGCCTTCTCCCTGTGGGACAGAGGGGTATCCACTACGTTGTTTAAAGGAAGAGGAAATTTTTGGTGGAACTGGACATAACAGAGCACAAGGAAGGTCACAGGGGACAGGCAGCCTGGGAATGGGCAATTCCACCTCCCTTTGGTTTGTTTGCCTTTGTTTCAGGATGAGAACGCTTCACTTGGCCCACTCTCATCCACTTCCCTGTTATGTCACATCCAGATTACTCAGTGGATGAGGTATTTGGAGTGTTACATCAGACAGATAATATTTGTTTATATAACTTGTTCTTTTTTCTCAGACTCTTGCTTCTCCAACTCCCTGAAAAATATTTATATAAATATTTATGTTTTCAGGAATGAGAACTTACATCAGCCTCAGGATGACAGTCACCTTCACCGTAAATCAGTACAAGTGGTTGCTGCAGAGCCCCACAACATAGCCTGGGAACCTCTTTTGTTTCTTATAAACACCAGTTCACCAAACCTAGAATTAAACTGGTCCAGTGGACAGTTCTGGTGTAACACAGTTCTGAAATTTCTCCCAGCCTTGAGATGGAGCACTAGCCCAAAAGGGCACCAGAAATCCACCATAAAATGCCAGAGGTTACAGCATTCACTGCAATGTCTGAGACTGTTAGCAAATGCTGCTTTCTGCCTCATTTTTAGTGTAACTTTTCCAAAGGTCTTGCTTTCCCCTCCATGTCAAACAGAAGAAGGATTTTAAAGATTTTCTTTTCAGAGGGGAAAACCTTCCTGCTGTTACACATTTGATCAGGTCAATGCATTGCAGAGGTTGCATCCTGCATGCTTTAACATGCTGCCCCAAGCCATGCTAGTTATACTCTAGTCAGCAAGAACAATGCCAGTAATTCACCCTCCTGAGAAATCTCTTGCTCAAACTTCATGAAGGGGCAATACGGGGCATGAAGGATGTTTTTGCAAGTAGGGTACTTCAGGCAGTGTCCATCACCTGTAATTCATTCACATGAAATGCCACTCTTCCCTCTCACTGCTCATGTGTACTCACTGTTTATCATCACCCCAATTTCCTGGGCAGAGATCTGTGACAAGAGCAGCATTTACAGGAAAGCTGCTCCCGTAACTTCAAAGGGAGTTTGGCAAACAGGTGCTGGAAAGGGCTCAGGGAAAATTTCAATTGCAACATCTGAGCTTGGAATCCTGCTGCCATCACAGTGCCCAGGACTGGCTCTGCCTTCCTGGCCGTGCTGACACCGTCCTTCCCAACCAGCAGCAGGAAAACTGCTGAGGGGTGGATATCTCATATATCCAGTTTCCCTTTCCTTGGATTTTCTACTTGCAGAGTCAGACCCTGCCAAACCTCTCCCGGCTGCACTGCCCCCAGTCCCAGGCAGACACCCACAGATGCCCTGGCGAGGGCTGCCTGCTCCAGGCAGGGCTGTCACTCGTCCCCTCATGGGAGTGAGCCCACAGCACATCCCACCCTCAGAGCTGCTGGGCAGCATCAGCTGTGAAATCCCTCCAGCCCCGAGCCACAACATGTCAGCATCTGCCAGTGCTGCTCATTTTCCCAGGCTGCGGTTTGATAAAACAGTAAATCCACCCCTGGCATCCCAGCAACCAGATTAGGTAAAAAAAAAAAAAAAGTAGAAGAGAAAGAAAACTCAGCTGCACAGCATGAGGGATTCACATGGCATAAACTTTCCATCATTCAGATTTGCTTAGAAACAACACTGCTACCTTAACCTTGTGCAGCTTCACTCATCATTCATCTTTTTTGCAGCCTCCATTGCAGCTTGGGAAGACAAATATCCCATCCCTCTCTGTGTCACAACGTCCATCACACATACCCCTGTTCCTCCCAGCTGGACAAGGCCTGGCAGGCCCTGTGTCCCCGTTGGTCCCCAAGCAGGATGCCCTGTGAGGGATGGGCTGAACCTGGCACAGCCCAGGGTGCTTTCAGGGCACTGCAGCCACTGGGGCATCTGCACTCAGCATCCCACCACTTTGTCATTGGCTTGGTTTTGCTAGGCCTTAATGTTAAAACTGAAATGTCCATTTATTACCCCTGGAAAACACCAAGGATTTTTTTTTTCTGGCATACAAATTCCCTGGCTTTTTCAGTAGAAAGATCTATTGGTTGGTTTATTAGCTTTGAAAGCTATCTATGCCTCTGAGACCTCTGCTGACTCCGAGTTACGGTAATGCTGGATAACTTGGGTATTAATGCCAAGTTGCAAATGAGGTTTGCTCCACTGGGCTGGCTCTCAAAAAGAATGAATGTTTCAGGCCTAAGACTGCCTGTGGTCTCATAAAAAAAACCACAGCTCTCCTGATTTTCTACTTATTTGCCATTAAAGGAACAATTCCATCCTGCCCTTTGCTTGTCCTCTGATTAAAGTTTGCCTCCCTGGCAAAGGGTTCAGTGGGTTACAAAAGCACAACTCAAATTTGGAAACTTACCCAATACAAAATCCCAAAATCTGCACTTCCTCATCAGCAGTAGCTTTCCACGCCCACAACCCCTGCTGAACTGGCCCTTCACTCCCAGTTTGCATTAGCAGCTCTCTCACCCTCTGGCTGGCCCTGCTCTAAAGCTGTGCCCAACCTGGCTCTGTTCGCCCCAGAGAGAGCTGGGCTGTGCTCAAACACCCTGGCCTGGCCACGGGGACCACAGCCCTTGCAGCTGCATCCCACCCCAGAAAGGTGGTTCCTGAAGTTATTTTCCCAGCCCCTTCACTTCCAGTGAGACCGAGATAGAGAAATTCACCTGCAGGGTAAATACCTTAAGTAAATAGTGCTGTCACCTTCCAGAGCAGGTTTCCCAGCTGGCAGTGATGCTGGTTATGGAGCAGGACCACGCTGCCCGTGCATGGGTGCTGCCTGGCTCAGGATTCCCCTCCTTTCCCTTGTTTCCAGCTTGCTGTGGTGTAGACGTAAAACCAAACAGAGCTATTGACAGCGCTTCCAAGAAATGAATGCAACCAGAAAAAAATTGGCCTGGAAAACAAAATCCACTCTGCTTCCTTTGCAAAAAGTTCACGAGGGCTGCCTGCTGTGCTCCTGCAAATTCATATACTTGTAGGTCCTTCTTCCCAAGCCAAGCTGTGTAACACAGGTGCCCACACGGAGCAGAAGGGCACATTCATAGAGACAGAGGCAGAAAAGCTGTGAGATGTTTTCCTTCTCATGCCAGAGCAGAATCTCTCAGAATCTCTCTGAGCTGCACATCAAAAGATCCAGGTTTTGTCCTGGCCCTAAGGGCTTTTCCCCAGGAATGTCAAAGGAAACTCTTCCTGGACAGAGGATCTGTGCAGCTTTCCAGGCTCTGGCAGAAGGCAGGAGCCAGCCAGCAATAGCAACAGCATTTGTGCTCCTTTTTCTTCCTCCCCACTTAGCTGCTCTCTGGTCAGGAGCTTTCTTCAATCTTCATGGCTTGCTTAAGAGCCCTGGAAGTCAGATATTTTCCCTTGGAGCCTCCAGGGTTGGTTCCACCTTGAAACCCCTTCTGCTAGAAGACTCCCCCACACCATCCCTCCCCCAGTTTCCAGCAGCTTAGAGTGACCCCAGGAGCCGTCAGTCAGCAGAGGTGGGCTGGCTGCTGGCCTGCCCACAAACATCTGTATTTCACAAATAGGCAGGTTAATTTAAACCACCACAGCCTGCAACAGCTCCCTAAGGGCCCTTATAAGCTAAAACTTAGGCAATCATTGGACTTGCAATGTATTATAGTGCTCTGTAGACCTTTTAAATAGAGCAGTCTGGCCAAGATGTGGCTGGATTTAGTCCTGTGCTCAAAGACAGAAGTGCTGCCAAAAAAGTGAAGGCTAAACAATCAAAGGAGTTCCCAAGACTATTTTACTGAAATTATTTCGATTCAGGTGATACATAAAAGATGGCTCCTTTTAAAAAGAGGCCACCCTTCCCTTCATGTGAGAAGCAAAAGCTCTCAACGAACATGCTCCGACATTGCACGAGACCTTCACCAAAGCAAAAACCAGAAGCGGCAAGTCTGTACTTTACCTGCGTAATAAATGTACCTGAGTTCAGACTTGTACATTCAGTTCTGCCACACCCGCAGGCGAGTTTAAAACACATCAGCCCTGACTGCAAGGACTCGCAAACCCAATAAAATCAGAAAACCACAATTCTGGTTTTTGTCTTGTTGGTAAACTCCAAATCTTTGGATTCTGAAGGCATAATTTTCCATTGTTCCTGACAAGTACCAGCAGGTCTCAGGAGCTTGTTCTGCAAGGACACAGCTGGGAACCAAGGGAGGCTGAGGAGCCCTGAAGAAAGGAAAATGAGTCCCTGACATGGAGCCCTTGTTCTGGAGGGATGAGCGTCACTTCTTAGCCACAGCCAGAGCTCTGTATGAAAACACCAATCTGCTCTATCCATACTGAGCCCAGCAGGGAGTTGCTCGAGCCTTCCCTGGTGGGCCCGCTCTGGTCACTGTGGCTGCGGGAGTTTCCCACTGGGCAGCGGGGAGGGGACACCGATCGACTCGCAGGGGACAGAGGTGAGGCAGAGCGGTCTCTGCTGTTACACACCCAGCCGGCTCAGCAGGCTGAGCTCGGGGCTGGCCTGGCCAGCAGCAATGGAAATGGGGTGAAAGCGTTTGCGGTGGCACCTGACGGAGCTGCGCCCCGGCCGCGGGCAGAGCGAGGCGGCGCGCAGGGCCCAGGAGGAGACTGGCTTTATTCCTGGTCCTGTCCCATGCTGCAGGTCAAGGTTGTAACGCTCCTGTGAATTCCACTCATAACAAAGCCGGTATCTGTTGACTCTCACAGCTGATTATTTTGGAACAATAATTCATAGCTGCCTCCCTGGATACAGAGAATTGAATGACAACTTGGATTAGCAGCACGCAGCCTTGCCCTGAGGACCTGCAGCTGATGACTAAACCACCAATTCTGCTACTGAGATCCTCTACTTTGACATCGCTGGGGGACAGAATGTAGGATATTTTCTAAGCATCAATTGTGGAAGAACACTTCCCTTTCCTGTCCTGCACGGGGCAGGCAATTAGCTCGTCCCTCTTGGGCAGGAAAGGAGGTTATTTAAAACAGACACACGAGCTCCCCCGACGGAGGCTCGGGCTGCTGACCTAGTTAGGAGCTCTCCCATGCAGGGCAAATTAGTTCAGCATAACGCAATGTGGGATGCAGGAATGATCAGCATGAGCACTGTGACTTTGATCTCGGTGATGGGAAGGGCAGCATTTCACTTGACACCAATCTTATGACCTTATTCCCAGCACACTCCAATGTCCCTTCTTTTTTTCAAATGCTCTTTGGCTTCTGTTCTCCTCTTAATTTGCTTTTGAGACAGGAAGATGTAGCCAAAACCAGCATTTTTAGAGAGGCGAGCATTGACCACTGAAGTTTTTTCTAGCTGCAGAAGATCACAGAACCACATTATCCCTTCTCAGGAATGCCCATTTTGCCAGGATAACAGAATCAGGGGGGAAAGTACCAGCTCATGTACAGTAATGCTGCCAAAGAGAGCCCTGGGGGCATTGCCACCCGTCTGGCCAGTGAGCAATGACACAGACCAGGAAACTCATTCCCTCCACCCTTCTGTGTTCACAAAATACTGAGGGCACTTCAGTCTCAGCCTGCAGAGAAGAGTGAGAATTGATATTTTAACACATTGAACCAGACTCCTCTCAGAACTGTGCAGTAAAAGAAGCCAAAATCACCAAACCTAGAGGCAGTAGATAAGCTGCAATAGGGACATTCAACTAGTTAAGAAAATACCCTACAGTTCTCAACAACAAAGGTGGTAAAATGTTGAACAGGGCAATCAAATGTTGATAGTGCAAGCTCTGTCCTGGAAATATTCAAAGCTTTCCCCGACAAGGCGCTGAGCAACCACATCTAAATTCAAAGTGTGCCCTGTTTTAGTGGGGTTGGACCAGAGACCTTCAAATGTTCCTTCTGATCTCAACTGTCTTACTGACTTACTGGCCTAGGCTGTAGTCTGGGGTTGTTTTGCAGACAGGAGGAGATAGTATTTGAACAGGAAAGAGATGTAAGATCCCCCAGGCAAGAACAAGCCTGGCAAACAGCCTGGTTTGGCATCGTGTCTTAGCCTCACAAGAGACAGACATGGCCAAAGCACTTCACAAGGGTTCTTCATCCTACTGGAGAGACAAAGATATGTAGAGAGAAAATTTATAGTAGGGTCCTCCTAGGGAACAGAAGGATGAAGGATTTAGCAGGCATAAACCATGCCCTGGTACTCACCTGGAAGATGATGGTGATGAACAATTCATTAGGTCTTCTCTGGGTCAGAGATTCAGAGTTAAAACAAACACAAGGTAAGTCTGAAATCACTTTATTGGAAAGTTTCATACAAGAATAATCAGTCAGAAAAATTATTCAAGTGTGATACAGTAACACAACAGACAAGTTTCTCCCACATCTCAACTTGAGGCCAATTCATTTACAATTACCCACTGCATCATCACACTCAGTTTTTCAGAGACTTGTGGTGTCAGTGAGTTTCAGTGCAGCACAGGGAGCAGGGGCCATCTTTACATCAAATTAAATTAGCTGTGACTGCAATTTTTCCTGTGAGAGGTATGAAGGGCCCTGTAGGTCTGTTGAGAATGCTGTTTGCAACGTAAGGCATCATTGCCATCCACCCCAGCTCATTCAGAACACTGACTGAAAGACTGTAACAAAATATTCTGCCAATAAAAATCTTTTAGAAAAACAGTATAAAAAAGTTGAGAGATATATATAGCATAAAGCTACCAAAAAGTGACTGTGCCATTTTCCCTCTTATACAAATAATATTATTTCTTTTAAAAAATCATAATACCTTAGCAATTCACCCAGTATATAACATATTGCACCTTTCCAAAATAGTCTGTGCAGCAGAAGCCCCATACAGCACCTGGGCAGTTCCAAGACAGACCAGCAGCTCCCGTTTAGTTCTGCTTTAGTCTCTACAGCAGCTGCCAAGAGTTTGGCTATCACAGGTTTAGGATTTGGAAAGCAGGAAGCTGCAAGATGGCAAACCAAGTATTTGCAAATCAGTATCATTCCTTCTCAGGAAGGAGAAGAACCCATCACAGGAATCTCTTGATTTTAAAAAAAAACTGTATATTACTTGCTGCTGGTGTGAGTGAGACAATACAGTTTCAAATGTTTGTTCTTTGCAGAGCTCCCCTTTATGTGCCAAAGAGGCACCTGAAGCACCTGTCAGTGATTCCTGGCCTAAATGAACATACAGGCAAACCACAGGAGTGAATAAAACCAGGTCAGTTTACTTTGTTTCCTGACAAAACACTGTAAGACACCAACAGACACAGTGTTGTGAGCCTGCTATCTGAAAATAATTAACATTGATTCCTCAATCCAATTTTCGGTCACCTGGAGGGTTTTAGATAGAAGAGCAATTCCTATCCTGCCCCTTGCTTTTCCAGGCACAAGATTCAGTCCCAGTAACCATGCACAGCTACGCAGAAAAGGAGCTGGATTCCCAGGAATTGGAGATACTGCTGTGTGTGAAAACCCACCCTGTATTCGGTCACTTAATCTTCTCAAATAACTCAGCAAGAACTTACTAACTCTCTGTATAACCTTGGAGAATACCAGGAATGGGCTTTAGATTTGAGGAAATACAAATCAGATGATTTGCTGCTCCATGGAAAGAGCACTAACCCATCCAGATACAGGTAGTATAGGGATGGGGGTTTTTGTTAGGGGGGATTTTTGTTGGCTTTCTTTAACAGAGAGCTGGCAACAGCCAGAGCCCCTCCCTGCACAAAGCGGACAAAGTTATCTCCTGCTAGAGGTCCCAGAGCATAGAGCCCTTTCTCCTGAGTGCATTCATAGGTGAATGGATCAACATCTATGGGATTCCTCTTCGGATTGACTGGCTGGTCGCTGTCCACTGCCAAGTCAATGCCATCATTTGGCAGAAAGGAGAGGTTGGGGTTTGAGCCAGTTAGAACAAGAGCCATGGAAATTTTATAAGCTTTCTGACAGCCATTCTTGTCTTGCAAGATGCATTTCTTGTCCTTGCCGAAGGAGAGCACATGATGTTCAGGGAGGCTGATGTAATGCTCATAGGGCCCAGCACAGGCAGCTGTCTGCTCTTTCATCATCTGATGGACTTTGTGGTACTCGGGGTACATCATTTTGGGGAGCTGGTTAAAAATAAGGCCTGGATCACCTACTCGTCTCCGAAAAACATGGATTACTGGAATATTGCAATGGTGAGCAAAGAGAATTGCATCAGCAGCTGTCAGACCAGCACCTACAACCAAGACCGGATCTGACATGATGCCAACACTGTTGTTCTTCACTGCTTCTTCTAGGGCAGACAGCTGGTGGTGGACATAGGAAAGGTTTTCTCCCTTGACCCCGAGCCAGGTAGGACTGTCATATGTTCCTGTAGCCAAGACCACATTCTCTGCATAGATGGAGAAGGGCTCTTTATCACCTTCCATGGTTTTAAAAAATCCGTCCACCTGAAAGACCTCTGTACTTTGTTCATTAGAGTTCCAGAGTGAGTCACTATCCTCCTGCAGATCTTTCTGGGTGTGGTTGGAGATGCTCTCTGCACTCACTTTCCTCACAGAGGTCACAACAGTGCCACATCTGAAATTCTTCTGCAGTCCTTTCTTCATCACATAGTGTTGGTAATATTGAGCAATGTCCTCTGCTGTGGCTCTATTGTTTCTGAGGCCTCTGTAATAAAGTACAAACAAAGGTCAAGCAGCAGTTAAGTAAGAGATTGGAATTTGTCCCCTCTTGCACTGAATGTATCCTAGAGCCATCTGTCTTGGCACTACCAGAGAAGACTGATCTAGTTTCCCCGACTTCAGCGAAGTTATTCCTGACATATAGAGCTAGCAGTCAGGTCCAGAAGCTGTTGGACACAGGCAGCTTTCTCTAGCATTAATCCCAGCCCCAAGATCATGGTTGGTAATTAAAGCCTTTCTTTAATATCTTGCTTCAATTCCATTTTTAACTCCTGGACTTCTTAAGATTAATTGTGACACATGTCAAGAGAAGAAGCACCTCAGAGACTGCTCAGTAGCTGAACTGATTACACTTGTCATCAGGGACAGCAGCAGTAGACACAGAAGCCAGGTGACCACACTCCCAAGCTTTACTCAGAACTCGTGGTCACTGATTCATCTCCCCAGTGGGTGTGAAGAAGGACACATTCCCAGCAGCACTGCAACTTTATCCAAATCACTGAATGTAGAATGGACTGGTTTTGGGGTGTGTGGTGGGTTGTCCTTTCTCTCGCTAAAATCATCCATAACAGATGGGTAGCTGCATTCAAGAAGTCCATTCCAGGTTCTCTAAAAATCTCCAGATGTTTGCAAATGACAACACCATGGATATCTCACCTTCTCTTTTGCTTTAACCATTCTTTGAAAGGGAGATCTGGGAGTCCCATCCATTCCCCTCTGCTCAGGGTGACCATAGAGCCCTCTATAGACTGGAACAAGAAGCAGAGAAAAATTACTTCAATTTTTTAATGTAAAAAGTGGAATGTTTCCATGTTTCAATATGGCACAGATGATGAAATCAGTAATTTCCTCTGATCTGCTGTCATGGATGAAACCATCCATGTTCTCCAAAAAGAACAAGAGATGGCAAATATAAAGGCCTCTCATGCTTGTTTTCCTTTTAAACTTTCACTTGTCTGTATATATAAAATCTACCATGGCTGGCAGGCATTTTAAAGGAGCTTTTCTCTCTCCAGTCAACACATCTGGCTGTCACACAACACACAGACCCCAGCTCTGCTCCACTTCACTTACGTGCCAGGCACCTCCAGGAGCGTTTCTGCCAAGGACCAGGTGGGGGATGGCTCTGTCGGGCTCATGCCACCAAGTGAGCACAGATTCTGCTGTCTCACCAAAGTCTGTGTCTGGACGCTGAAGAGTATCAAACAGGAGAGCCACAGGGCTGTGGGATCGTCCCTCCAAGCCTTCAGACAGATACTCCAGATCCTAAAGAGAGGAACACCAGATGCTCAAAGTGCATGTACTGCCAGGCAGCAGACTGCTTGTTACTCCAGGATCCCTGATCAGTGGGTTTGGTGTGCTGGGAAGCTCATTTACTGGCACACAGACCTGTTCTTGCCCAAGGGCTACCTCGAGGATCTTAGCAGCAATGCTGCCATTTCATACAAGGGAGATCTGGATTACAAAGCAAAATTTTCTCAAGGCTCTTTCTGTCTATGTACTTCGAAAACCCAGACAAGGTAATCACTTATGATTCACCCCTAGGATGATTTACTGGGATGTCATACTCTTTATCTTTACACAAACCTGGTCCAAAACAGAGACTTCTGGTGCCTCTTCCAGTTTTCTCTGAAGAATAGGATGAGGATGAAGAGAGTGTCTTTTGAAGTAAGGGGTGTAACCTGACAGCAAATATGAGAGACAGATTCCTGAAGGTCCATTCCCTGAAAAAAAAATGGAGAAGAATTCATACTTCTGGAGATAGAGCAGTTCTTTGGGAAGTGTTTCTAATATCCAGACCAATTCAAAAGACATGACACTGCTATGGATACAGGGGATTTCCTATTCCAGATTGACCACAGACCTACTGGATGGAGTTGGGGAACTCATTTTACCCATCTCCTCCTCACTTGCTCCTATTTGCATTGCAAGGTGCTTAGAACTTGCTGAAAAGATACTGGGTTGAATAAGTCAGAGGTTTCCCTCCTCTGAAGCTTGAAGTCTCTAGCACGGTGATGAATGGAGTTATTTCTCTGAAATTAGAGGTTTAGAAACTGATCACGAACTGACCAGGGGCCCCAGCTCTCCTGGAAGCACATTTCATACCCGTGCAGAGCTGTTCACTGTGCACAGGATACAAGCTCCAGAAAAGAGAGTGACTATTGAAGTGAAGGGGATCATCTCTTCTCAGCAAGAAATTCCATCTTTTAAGGGATATTTGGCAAACAGCAGCTTTGACTAATGGGTCTTGAGGACACTTTCAAATGGGAACCAGCCCTACCATGGTACTGCAGTGTGTTATGGAAAAAGCCTCTCTGCCATGCCAAGACAAGCCTTCGGAATATTGCACTTTGAGCAGGTTGCTGGATGGCTGAATGCCTTTGCTGACCACCCAACAGCCAGTGGAAAAACTAGATGTATGTGACTCCAAAGCCCAGTGAGAGTAGCCTGTGGAAAGTTTGCACACGGCTGTTGTCCAGCACATTTAATATTTTACAGTGTCTGTGTAATTGTCAGCCTGTCTGGCTGCCCAGGCTTTGCTGCTGTGTGACCAACAACCATGACACAGTGCAGTGACGAAGAGGGGAGGAGAACCCAAGTGACAGCAGCCTGTTGGCACAGTGCCAGTACTGCAAGGACGACTGGAGCAAAGGCTGATCCTCGAGGATCCCAGAAAGAGGGAGGGCAGGGCTGTAAAGCCAACAGTGAGCTATGTGAAGGGCAGTACGTGTCACAGTGGAGACAAAGTCTGCTGTGCTGAGCACAGACCAGCAGCTGCAGGTCAGTGTTTGGAATATTCCACTTGCAGGAAAGTTAGCCAAAACCAACAGCAACAGACATTAAAAACAAACTAAACTGCAGCCGTAGTAAAATATAACAAAATTCAGGTTACTACTTTGCTTTAGGAAGTACAAGGAGGTACCTAAGCCAAACTTCACCACCTGAGTGCACAACACTCAGCAACCACACACAGAAGATTTACTCCGAATCACGTCAAAGTTTGATATGGATGGTCACAAGAACATCTGGAGCTCAAGCTATTTTACAATGCAACTGCTTCCATGAGGCTGCCAGCACAGCTGAGGGAGCACACAGCCTTCCTGGAGCAGGGCCTGGGGAAGCAGCTGGAACCTTCATGCAGCACTGTCCAGCTGCAGTGAAACAGCTGGGCTGCTCAGCCCAACAGCCTCCTCAGCGTGTGTACCTTCACACAGGTTCTTCTGAGGCTTTAGTGACATCTCCGCCCGGGGTCCCTGTACAGGTGCACTAGGGAGGTACCAAAACATCCTCCTTCCCACCTAGAGACTTGTACAACTGAGCAGCACAAAGTCATCCTCAGACAAGAACTTGCTGGTAGCAGCATCCTTGTCAAACTCGCTGTTAGCAAGGATTAGGGGTGATTTATGCAGTCTCTAACTCTGGAGCAGCTCTCTCAGGTGCTCTGAATTCTGTGCCAGGCAGGGAGGGAGCCCAGCTCTGCACGGCATGAAACACATGCTGAGATGAACAGGGTCCAACACCTGCACTCCAGCACAGCTCAGGGTCGGTCAGAGGGGAAGGCACTGACATCATTACTTGCTCCGGGAATCACCTCACATGGCAAAGCTCTCTCTTGCAAGGGAGACAAGACAGTTACTATACAACCTGGTTTTTTTCTAACTGCTAGAAAACTGCTTTTTATAAGTCTATTAAATCTGTACAAAATCAGTGTAGCTCACTCATGTTTTAAAAGAAATCTGTGAAAAATTTCTAGAAACCGTAACAGCATCTGGAGTACTTTCTGAACAGACAAAACGGTGAAAAAACCCCCACAAACCTACCCTTAATCCAAGCACTACAGAAAATTACAGGAAGCTGATTAACTATCTGTACTGAAAAGGTTTAAAATCTTTCTAAATATCCAACAGAGAAAAAGCAGGCCCAGATGAACTGATGCTCTGAAGGTTACCAATTTTATCATTAAAAGTAGGTCTGTATTTTAATTTGTCAAACATTTTGGTCCCTACTTCCCACAACTCTTAGTGGTCTTTCTCTTAGTGTTATAGGAAGTTTGGCTGTCTGGGAAAGGATGCAGAAACAGTGGTCAGGCATTTCTGGTTTGAGTAAGAACACGTGGATCAGAAGTTAAAGGCAGCAAGTCCAAAGCAACAACAGCACGAGAGAACACAGCAATGCTGGCAGGAGAGGGCTTACCTATGATCACAACAGGCACTGTCTTGAGCCCACCCTTATTTGAGGGTCTGGTCAATAATGGATACATCTTCCCATCTGGAAGCATTTATGCTCTGGAATCTACCTGCTGAAACAAATAAGTATTGAATTATTTGCATTTTTTGGACAAAAAACCATGAACAAATAAACAAGAAAAACCCACAAGACTTTCTCCAGCCCACAAACTCAGGCTAATCTAAAGTATTACCCTTGCATTGCAGACTGTCACATTCTGCCACAGACTGTCCCTGTCACACTTCCACACTCAGGACAGACCTCCTTATCTTTTTCTCCTTCTGACCCCAAAATCAAAGGATGATTCTCCAATTATGCACCATGAAAGGGGGAGAGAACAGTTATCTTTCTTTTTCAGACATGAATTCCAGTTACTCCAGGACAGCTGGCAATTTCAGTAACCCTCCGACTACATTAAATGAAGTGTTGCAGCTTGTTAATGAAAACTTCACTTCTGACCATACTCTGTAGAAAATTGCATCATTATCACAAACCCTTTTTAAAGTAACTTGTGAATTTACTGATAAGTAAAGTAAACCTGACTCCAGACTTCTGCCCAAAGGCTGGAAATCTCCTGGCTGCATTTTCAAACAGGTACCATTCTATCACTATAGGGTTTTTTGAGAAGTGCTAGTTTCGTTCTGGAACCTTCTTTCTTAATTTTCCAGAAAATGGAGAGTTCTAGGTCTGAACAAGTAAATAACAAGTCTTTGAACAAAACATACATCATAATTATCTCGGAGACTAAGGTGTCATTAGAGTGGAATCTACAAAACTAGTCTAATCATCATGCAGATATTCAATGAACACTGAGTATTTTTGTCATTCCTGCAGGAATCCTACCACGTCAAATAACAACTTCTTTAGTTTTTCATGGAATTGAACTCTACTGTCACTAACCTAGAGAAATTATTTTCACCACAATAAACATGACATTTCTGAAATTCAGCATAAGCTTTTAAGTTGTTCTACAGAAAATACTCTCTTTTATAAAAACCTTTTTTTCATTTTGGAAAGCTAAGCAAAAATCCACTGAATGACATGACTTTGTTCAGTAGGGCATGCTCTCCACACCCTTTCCAAGTGCAGAAAGATCTTTGGCAAGCACACCACACACTTCCATAAGGCCTGGCACATCACTGCCTGTGACACAGGTATTGCAGCAAATGTCTTCCTACAAGTGTAATGCCCCTCTTTAAGCCTGACATTTACGTCACAGCAGCTCCAGCAAAGCGTAGGATCCTGGGGACTGAATGGGCAGCCAGGAAACCACCAGTGAGTTTACAATTCACAAATTCCAGGCTTGAGCAGGAGTGCTGGAACTGCATTTGCTTGCAAGGATGTGACAGTTCTCACACACACCAATATCCAGCCGTGGCTGGGCTCCACAGCTCTGTTCCAAGAGGACTGGGTTCATCACAGAAGGCTTACAAGATGAATTCAAAACTAGCAGCTTTATCCACAATTTTGGATCACAGTTTAGTAACACTTACTGGTTGCCTGTTACCACTTAACTAAGCATTAGTCTAAGACTCTCATGCATTTTGCCTGACAGGGCATGAACCACTTAAAAGACATAATAGTTGTGCTTTCTAATTTAAGTAATTTGAAGCATCTAGCTTTGAAGAGAGTTGGATCTCAAGGAAACTTATGTTCCCAATTTGACTGAGACTCAAAGGTAGTTGCATTCCCTGCAGAAGATGAGCTCCCCTTAAGGTATGTTTATCCCAGCCCTGGAAGCTGTGGGAGCACAGCCCAGCTGCCCAAGGATCTCCCCAGCCTTTTGGGTAGGTTCTGCCACATTAACCAAAACCTGCACCACCTTGAGACTGCAGTGTGAGTTTACCCCCAAATAATTCCTTCCCATGAAGCTCCAGAGCTGCAATTGGTAGAATTCAGCACTAGCACCTGGGAGTGCCAGAAACACCAAAGCAACAGGACACTGGTGTGACCAGTCAGGTATCCCCCTCAAACCAGCAAACTGCAGTACCTAGCTGCAGGTGAGCAGACGTTTTTTCTCCATGGTAACAAATAACCCCCTCACCATGACCGCATTGCACAAGAAGAAAAGTTCTTATTAATTTTTCCTAATACAGAGTACACATCTTATTTCTGTGAAACTAATGGGAGTCTGGAAGAGGAAAGCAAGATCTCTGGAAGCAATCTTCCAGGTTTCTGCTCCATAGCTCCCTGCAGCAGCATGCATGGAAAAACTGCATGCACTCTGTAGACAGTGGTAACCCAGCAACACCCGTGGGATTTTTGCTGGAAGCAAGGGCTGCTGAACCAACCCAGTACAGCACATGGCAGCAGTTCCAGGGCAGCAGCAGAGCCAGCACATAAATAAGGAGCCTGCAAGCCCGTTTGTAAGGCGTGAGCACGAAGCCATGTCACTCCATGCCAGCATTTTTCTGGGGGAGCCTGAAGGGGACAAAAAAGGCACAAGACAGGAGAAGACAGCCTGGCAGCCCTGTGTACTTTAGAGGAAGGTTGCCTTGGCTCCTGGCCATTGCACTGTGCCACCCTTCTCCACCCTGATAAAGCACAGAGCCAGCAGCCGTGAGCTCACTGATAACTCCCTCCTCCTTTCACCCTCCTCCCCCTCCATTCTGTACCTTTTGACACACGAAAGAGGAGCATTTTCTGGAATTAAACCTAACTTTAATAGCTGGAGGAGCACAATTGTTAGTCTGATGAAATTACTGGATCTGTGCACGTATGTGACCATTTTTAGCCATGGATTTATTCAGTACCTGGGTTCACAAAACCCCTAATGACATTTTAGTGCTACACACTTTGTTTCCTGAAGATTTGACACTGACAATTCTACCAACACAAGATTAACCATCCTAGCATCTCTCTAAAAATGGGAGAAGTCCCTTTCACATCCTACAGCTGCCATATCTATAATTCATAGTTTTTAATTCTTTTTAAGTAGAAAGTGAATCAGGTGCTGAACCTGTTTATAGCTATTCCCATCCTGTAGGCTAAAGGTTTGACTTTTGAGGGTAAAACTGAGCTCAGAGCATCTCAGGCGTTTTAGCTTCAAGCCAAACATTCACTTTTCCTGCCATTGGGGGTTAAGGTGGATTATTTTAGTTTCTTTTTTTTTTTTTTTGCAGTCTTAGACTCCTATACCTGGAAACCTGGGCAGCTAATACAGTGTAGCAGAGGAAAGCCTGCTCTTGCAGAGGCTGTTGGAAAGCAACAGGACACTGAAGTTCATTGCAAATCTATCCTGAACTAGTTAGCACCAAGAAAAAGCCTGAGACAGCAAGAAACTGAAGACTGCTCTTCTCACCTTCCTTTTATGTAGGCTGCTGGGCACTCACACTTAGTCAGCTTAGTGACACTGAGTTTGGCTCCTGCTTTGAGCTTCCTACTTTAAATGGATGTCCCTTCCCTTCTCCTCATTTGGGAGAATGTAGAAAGTTTCACAACTTGTCTTCTTGCTGCTTCCAAAGCATTCCAGTGTCTGTGTGATGTTACATAATTGTTTCTGGCTGAAAAGCACCCAGCTCATTCTGGGCCAGACTCCGCATACCTTCCTGACACAGCCTCATGTCCAGAGGGACTATAACTCACAAACTCGGTCAGTGTGGCTCTTACTAGTTCCAGGCTGCAAGGCTGAGACAGGTTTTAAGTGAGCAAATGAAAAAGCAAAGATACATTTAGGAGGCAAGGACACTCTGTGATCCTTAGAGAAATAGAAAGCCAGGTGACATGAGCCATATGCAGATAGCTCTCCCCATAACAGCCATGAGACTCTGCTACAGTAAGAATCACCAAGTGTGGCCTGAACAGCACATGGGGAAAGTGCAAGACAGCAATGCAGTCAGGGTATAAATACTGGGGGAGATTAAAAGAGCTACCACAACACTCAGTTTTAAAGAAAAATTCTAACACAAATGCAATAATAGTTTTCTTCAGCTTAATTTCTTCATCAGCTCATTTGTTTCACCAGTTTAATATTTAATTGATTAGTACTTTCTAAAAAATGCAGAGATCTTGATAGATTTTACATTTTATACTTCCCTACAAGTTTCAGAAGTTGTTCCCTCCTTGCATCATCACTCTTACATGTCAGGCCAGTTACCCCCACAAACACAATTCAAGTATGTGGAAAAAATCAACTTTGTGGTATGTAATACACCTTTCTAAAAACACCCCTGTGATACTCAGAAGGGTACACCAGACAGAGCTCTCTGTGCTTACTTGGAGCCTTCTTACCTTTAGCAGCAGGTCTGATGAGAGGTGGGATCTTTATGAAAGTGATTGTACAGTCAGGAGAGCCAACCAAACTACAAGCCTGGAATCCTCTCTCTGCTCTAAGACAGCTGTTTAAATATAGTAGGCAACCAGCAGCAAGAGAGGAGAGGAGGAGCCAAAATGACTGGAGGTGGAGCAAGGAAAATACTAATAAGCATGAGTCAGCAGGAATATTTCCCTTCCCAGCTCCTGAATGAATGATGTAGTGAACTTCCTCAGTAATGTTCAGCTGACTGTGTGACTACAGCAAAAAGCAGGCTTACAGGAGCCATGCATGGCAGAAGTCCTGCATTGAACAAATATTTCCATTTTTAACCCTCAGGACATCATAGATATATACTGGATCTGAAAATATTTATTTCAGTTTGTATTTCTTTTTCTTCAGTGAGATAAAGTGCTATAAGCCTTTTGCACAGCAGCAGTAAAATGAGTCAAACTGCTTCCTATAAAACTTAGAACCCAGCAGGGGTTTCATCCAAGGTACCTTACGCAATTCAGCGAATAATCGATCTGGCTTGCTAAATTTAAAGTGCCCCTCACAAATGAAATACCTTTATGCCAAAGTGTTTGGTTCAAGTAGTAAATGCAGCACACGTTTATCTCTGAGGCCATCTGTTTGGAAACCACGATTTCCAGGAAATCAGGGCTGCTGATACGCAGTTAAGATGCATACTTTCATTCATGTGATCTGAAAGATAAAAGCAGTTCATGAGAAGGATTTCCATACTCTCATGACCCACATCAGAGCAGAATACTTAATATAACACTCTATTTTAATTCCACCAGAATAAGTTGTTTTAATAAATGTGAAGCCATTGTTTCACTCAAAGCTTAACTACCAGTCGACCCTTCAAAAAATCTGACTCAGTAAATGCTGTCAGACTGAAGGGAGGGCAGCGGGTGAGGACTCTTTCAAGTTTCCTGGGCCTTTATCCAAGGTAGCATTTGCACAGAGCTCACACTGATTTTTTGACAGCAAAGGCTTTTATATGCATTATTCAGATATTTATTGGCACGTAACCAATGTGTCCATGTCAGTCAAGGAAAAATTAAGCTTTCAGAGAAAATAAGGCATTTGTTTGCTTAGGTGATTTAAGACTACCCTGTTACTAGGTTTTTAAAATCTGTCTTCAATATATTGCAGTGTTGCGTGTCAAACATTGTAGAACAAAGATGTTCAAGTCCATACTTGCTGATACCATAGATACAAGACAAAACCATACATGATGGCTGGCTTTGTAATAAGGAAAATAAGGAATACACCCTATGTGTGCAAATCTGCAGAAATAAAGTTGCCCTGTATGTAAAAAATAGGAGATCTTGTCCATTTCCAGCTAGAATTTATAAAACTAGAATCTCTATTAATTTTGCAAATAAAGCCAGGATGTCTTTCCAAAACCACAAGCTCTATCGTAGTTCTGTGCACAGTACAGTTCTTTACAGGAAAATGTTCATGTACAGCAACTCTCTGTCCTTTATTTGCTTGTACAATAAGACCATTGAACACAGCAATTTGGGGGCTTCTTTTTTATTGATATCCCAAGAAACACATCACATGGAATAGATATACATCAAAGCAGCTGTTTCTCCTTGCGGACCTTGACCGCAAACAAGTAATTCAGCCCAACACTTTCCATAAACTTTCCAGAAGAAGAGGTAATTGAGCAATCTGTAGTTGGCCTTGCAGCCAGCCCTTGACCTAAAAACTCATGCAATTCACTTCTATTTTTTTCCTGAACTGAGAAAGCCGTTTTGTTGGTGCACAGATTTAGGACAAAGCCATAACACTGTACTGGGGAATACTTTGCACCTGAACCAACAACTATTTCCCTAGAAAGAAATTTCCTTGTTACTTATTGACTTTTCACCTCAGGTTATGTAAGTTCTACCCATCCATCTCCTACTCAAGAAGCCTGTCAGACAGCCCTGATTCTGCTGTCTCCTCATTCGGGGGAGCTTAAGCTCTGGTGTCAGAATTCACTGCTGCTGACAGCTCATGGCAGAACCCTTCCTACAGCACCTCTCCAGCATTCACCCTTCCCTCTAGCCAGCTTTAAGGTGTACCAGACTCTGCTAAATTATCCTGACATACTACATTGTTTCACTCATTAGAACTTCATGTTCTGTTGGTTTTTCATAATGAGAGGAACACTCCCAGTGTGATCCTCCAATGGCCACAGCAGTGCTTTGATGCTTTGGTGTTTCTCTCAATTATGGTAAAACAGAAATCTAAAATTCCGCATGTTTTCTGCCAAAGAGAATATTAAGTGCTCTGTTCACACACACACACACACACACACACACACACACAATGCACATCATTCAATCTAAGACAGAATACAAGATCAAGTGTTGGAAAATCTGATCAAGTATTTTGATTCTATATGGTCTCTGTGCAGTAAGTAAAACCCAGCTTCACTTTGTTGCTGCCCAAAGCATCTCCACCTGTATCACTCAGGAAAGCTTACACTCAGAGCTGTATGTTAGCTCATGTACCAAAACTAGGACCCACATATGTACTGATAATAAATGGTTTGACATCAATACTGCAATGGTTCACCTGGTTTCTTTTTGCTTCAACTACGAAAACCCACATTTGTCACCAGCACCACAACCCAGACCATACCAGCAAGATGATCCTTGTAAATGTCGTGGCACCCCCCAGCCAGAAGCAGCAAGTTGTGGCCATGCCACCTCTGAGAGCAGTTGGATGTCTGAGATATGTGGCTTGCTCTGCTAAGTGAGAGGTAAAAAAGCCTGGGAAATCCCAGACAATTGCTAGGTCTGACAGAAAAAGCAGCTTAGGCAACTCTGCAAGTATGAGACCCAGTTCTGCTCTCAGTTAAACTTGTGACTTCCTACATGTGTTTGTGCTTTCACATGGCTTCCTCTAAAGAAAGATTTGGCCCAGACCACGTGTCCCAACTTTCCCAAGCCCCTGCCAAGGCCTTATCTCTCCTGTGTTCATACCTCTTTTTGCACTGTTTAGGCAGCTGGGTCCAAGGGAAGAGAAGTAAAGGTTCACTGCACCCTTTTGTTGGTCACAGGAACATTGACCTCCCACTCACATAAATGATTGAAATGGTTTTGTCTTAGTCACTTGGAAAATTGCTTGAGCAAAGCAAAAAACCTTACATTTTGCTGGAACTATTTTAAGATGGTGATTTTTGTTTTTCCCTGCTTTCACTTCATTACCTTGAAATCATTCCCTGTCTGTTCTAAGAGGGTTGTCTTCCTAAAGCAATGAGATGAAACCAAAACTTCTCACCACCCTTCACAGGCCAGGGTCATCAGCCACTTCCACCACTTTGTCTAGAAAGCAGCTGTTAAGAAACAAGCTTGGGGAGGTGAGAATCAATTCCACCACCCAGGAGGGCCATGAAGCTGCACTGTCTGCATTCAGGTAGTCACACCCTTGGCTTCTCTGCAGCAAGGACCTGTGCACAGCACACAACGGGTGCTCCAGTGCACCCTGCCAGGGCCTTACTGGGACACTCCACACCTCCGCTCTCCCCAAGCTAAGGAGCAACAACGGAGAGCGTTAGCAGTGATCAAGATAGTCCCTGTAAGCACACCCTGAAGGAGACATTCCCAGTACAATACTGTGAGGTAACAGTGGATATTTTGCAAGAACAGTTTACATGCGAAGCATCCATGTAGAGAAGCAGTAGAGTGCCAAGTGGCAGTGCAGGCATTTCCTTAGAGAACAGACCAGGGTCACTGTTTCCCTCCTCAAAGGGCTGGATGATAGCCAAACCTAGGGTGCTTTCTACTTTCCAGCACATGTGCTTCCTTTCAAAAACTAGTAGGATGCAAAGAGGTGCAGTCCTTAGGCTCCAGGGACTACAGCCATGCATGTTTCCCAGGACTGTATCTTTGCAGATTTTTTGTTCCCCAAATGCCACAGGCAGAGGAAAGCTCAGCTCATATGTTCTGCCCTCAGACCTCCATCATGAGCTCAACATCGATGTTTTAAGGAAAAAGTAAACACATGCACTTTCATGTCAAACAAACAGCAGCCATGACCTAGTCAAAGATTAAACTACACATGAAACTGGTAGGGAATTTTCCTCTTATCTAAATGTCAATGTATTCAAAATATTTACATGAGTTCCGGATAGCTGCATCATTTGAAGATACAGCCTTCAGCTTCTACAATCTTACAGCCAGTGTTTAGTTATATTCTTTTAGTCTACATGGGCATTTAGCCCATGTATGATTAATTTAATGAACTGCTGTATAATACTGTGGTGTGGGCATATGTCCCAAAGCACAAAATGTGCCACAAAAGTTAATGCTCTTTGTTTCTTGAGTGGAATAACTAACAGAGAAGAAAACTTGAAGTAGGTACAGCTGAACCGTGAGCACTGAGCATCTTCTCTGTACATACTTTCCCTTAGGGCAAAACTTTTCAAATACAAGTAATACAGTTTTCAAATACAAGTAATTCAAAGATGGAAAAGGAGCATGTGATGCAAAGAGCTTGTTTAACTCAGTAACACAAACTTTCACAAACAGGGCTGCAGCAAGCCTTTGGAGTTTCTTGGATTCATTTCTTTGCCATAGCTTAAGCCATCCTGCAGCTCTTTAACTCAACTTTAGTTTTCTTTACTTTATCACGAATCACTTAATCAAGATAAAGGATTTTGTAGCATTCCTGAAAGGCTTTGAAACATGTACAGCTAAGGGCACCCAGAGCTACCCAGCCAGCATGTTCAATTTTGTCAAAGAAAAATAAGCTTTTCTGCAGTAGAGCACAATAGTTTTTAGCTGGGAAGATTAGAAAAGGACTGGACGAGAGTTATCCTGCAGCTTCCTACCCTCAGGGTTTATTTTCATCTTCCTCTTCAGCACCTGATTCTATCAGAGGTAACAGCTGCTTGGATCCAGGTTAGCCATCTGAGATTCCTGACTTGCAACATTTCCTTTCTGCTATAACTTTAGGAGTCTCTGGGAAATTCTAAGGGCCTTTTGCAAGCAAGTCCTTTCTTCTTAGGCCTTTCATGCACACTGAAAGGTCAACTGAAGTGATATTTTCCTAGACCCCAATTTCCCTTCACAGTAGCTCCGTGTGCTGCTACACTGATTGCCAGGGGTGAAATTTAAAGTCCCCTGGGCCTATTCCACATAAAAGTGGGTGAACCAGTATCTTTTGCAAAGACAATCTTATCACTTAGTCACAATATAACAGCAACGCATTAAAGTGTAACAAAATTATTTCATAGGTCAAGGTTTCTCACCTGCAATTGACAGCTGCTTCTGGACTAGCTTAAGGAGGCTGGATCATGAAATGAGCTCTCACTTCCTGTAAAACAGAATGTCCTATTTTGAAACACATGCATATATTCTGAGGTCATTTCTGTGGCTTAGGAACATGAAAAATATGCACTGTGAGGTCTGAAAAGATTTTGCATGGTGGATTAACAGGTAAGAAAGAGGCAGGATTTCTGCACAAGAATAAAGCCATTCAGGAATTAATTCCCCAAAGCATTTGTTTTAGAAATATGTAGCAACTTGTGTAATTCCCCATTTAGCTGACAGATACCCATTTTTGCCCATGTCAAAGCTTAAAGCTGAGCATAGGTTCAGTGAAACAAGAGTGCAGTGCTGCTGTAGCAAGAATTCTCTGTCAATATACATACTCAGTTTGTACCAGATTAACATCCAATTTCGCCAAGATCTTGTTCAAGTTCTACTTCTGTTTTTGGAGAAATTTCACTAGAGGTATCTTCCTTGTTTCTCTTCTCCAGCTATTCTACAAAAAACTTACAATTTCTGTTTCAGGTGTATTTTTGCTTGAATTACTTTAGTTCATGTTCTATTGTTACTGTTTTGCTGGGTTTTTGGTTGGTTGGTTGGTTTGGGTTTTTTTTGTTGTGGCTTTTTTTGTTGTTTTTTTTTAGTGTGCTTTATTTTTTGTCTATCAAGCAGCTGTTTCCAGAGTAGAGATGAGAGACTCTAGATTAGTCTTACACCCTTGCCAATAATTATTTTATCAACAGAAATAGCTTATTTATAATCCGCTCACATTTTTGGCAGCTGTCAGGCCAGCTGCAGTTTTTATTTTTTCCACAGAGTAGCTGTCCCAAGCCCAGATGAAAAGGAGGAGGTGTTTCTGGCTGCCTGGTCAATATTTGTCTTGATTGTGAAAATGCTAAGTTTGAATCATCAAGCAAAACCCCTGCCAAAGAGCCTGGGGATTGTAATATTAAGTGACCCTTTACCTCAAGGCTGAAGCCACACAGCAGTGCTGTGACAGAGAAGTACCCGACTGGCTCTGCTTACCAGCCCAGACTGAAATGTGCTTGGCAGGGCAGAATGATGTGGCACCAAGGTGACCAAAGCGTGGGCTATCTTTGGTATCTGTCCCTGGGAGCTCTGACTGGGGCATTATCTCAAGCCTTTTTTGCACTCCTGCCACCCTGAAGGGTAACACTCAGGGCTGTCAGCAGTACCTGCAGATCAGGGCCATGCTGCCATGTCACAGGACACTTGTGACCTTGTCTCTGCTGTTGCAGTTCACTGTGCCTGAGTTGTCACGCTGGGTGACCAGAGCTCGCTGTGCCTGCACTGCCTCTTGGGACAAGCACAGGTCAGGCCAGAGGGACCCAAAAGGTCCATCCAACCTCGTATCCCACCCTCAGCAGGGGCCATTGGCAGTCACCCACAGGAGAGAACAGAGCAAGTATGCGATCCTTGTCTCTTGTCTTCTTCTGCCTTCAGGTATTTGCAGCTGAGCCAGCTGGCTGAAGTCTGATGAGGTTTGCTCTCTTGCTAGTTCCTTCCATCTATTTTCATCTACTTCCTAGTAATTTCACATGTGGCCCCTAGTACTTGCACTAAAGGGAGATTACACAACTGATCCCTCTCCACAGTATCATATTTATACATTTCTATTACATTTCTCTCAGTCTTCTGACTTATTCCCAATACAGAAATGGTTCCATACCCTATATCAACCTGTTTTACCTTCTCCAGATGCTCATCTCATATGCTGAGATGAGAAAAACAGCATTTAATCCAGCAATCTAAGCACAGATGAACCCCAGGTTTATGCAACAACCATCTGGTTTGGTGTCCTTTCCTAGCACTTAATTTGCTTCACTACCAGTTAGCAAAGAGCTGACAGTTCCACAGGACTATTTATCTTGACCTTAGATTCAAGTTCAAACTTGTCCCTACTCTGACTGGGCTTCCTTGCCTGGACCTGTGCCAGAGCATGAGAAAACACAGAGGAATCGTGCAAAAGTGTGAAGTAATAGGACAGTACAGAAGCATTGCACAGCTTGTTCTTCAAACCAATGCAGTCACCCACATGCCTGATAAAAAGCAAAGTGGCAAGCCTTGGAGACTTTCTGGATACTCCTTGTTCACAAAGAAACCTCAACAAAATAACTGAAGGGCATGCATGTGGGAAAAAGCATGTTCTCACCTGGTTCCTCAGGAGGGAGGTGGCCTTAGGTAAACACAGTAGAGAGGCTCAAAGAGCTCTTATTGCACTCCATCCCCTGGCCTGATCTTGATCTGCTCTTACCCTCTCACCTGAATAAAGCATTCATGAGGATCTTATGCAAAGTCTCTTCTAGTTTGCCTCAGGAGTGGCTGTTATTCAACACATCAGAAAGAGACAAAGTACAGGCACCACCAGTGAGTGTAACGAGCCTTCACTCACCTGGAATGGACACAATGGATATAAAGCAGCACAAAGGTAATGTCCAGGACTTATAAAATACTCCCTATGCTGATTTTACCTGGGAAACATAGACAGGACTCTTGGGCCTGGGAGAGCAAAGCTCCTCTGTGTCTGCTACCCACACTGCAGTGCTAACCCCTCCTCATGCACTACCTTTGTGTACCTGAGTACACCTGACTCTTCCTTCAACTCATCATGTCAGCCTGTGAATAAAAACATCAACCATGAGGTCAATTATTGTGGTAGTCATTGGTCTCAAGACAGAATGAGACAAAAGTAACTTTAGAAAATAATTTTAGTTGCACTTATTTATAGAATTATGCAAGCTTGCCATACATACCTCCATTTTTTTTCTGAAATTTTTTACTTTTTAGTATGTTATTAATACAAACTATTACAATGGAACACAATTTTGGAAAATGCCTTTATTTTTTTTTAGTTTCCCATAAAGCCTTACTAGAGGACTTTGAGTCCCACTTAGCTTTGCAGTGCTTTCATATTTTGCAAATGACGTGCATTCAGTATAAAGCCTTGATGGCTTTCTCCTTGTTCTGACATTTGGGAAAGCGTAAACAAACTTGCCCAGCTGTCACCATACTGCTGTTAGTCTTGGAACACAATAAAAGCTGGAGTGTCATTACTGAGCTGCATCCTGAGAGAGCACTCAGATTGCACCATGCACCTCAAATACACAAAAGTGTAGCAAAAAGGAAAAACATCCAATCAAATAACCAAGTGGCACACAAATGAACATGTAATAGCAGAAATCCTCTTAAAAAACCATAAGAGAATTAAATAATATAAGGAACAGCTCTACTCTTAACAGGGTGTCAATCTGTCCCATCTGACTCACACCTAGGTGCGACCGGTTATCAAATAAATACTCTTAATCATTTAAAGACACAGAAACATTTCAGAGATAAAATGTCTGCTTATCAATTGCATAGCAGAGACAAGAAATGAACCCAATTCTCGCTGTGCTTCAGCCACAGAGCTAGTCTAGGACAAAAATGATCCAGATTTCTTGCTGTGCTACAGGCGACCAACCTGTCACACCTTTCTGTGCCTGATCACAAGTACTGAGCCTCTCATTAAAAACTGCTAAGGCTTTCAACTTCAATAGACTAAGTGATTTATGATAGTTATTTACAATACAGATTCATTTTTAGTTATGGCACATGATCCCCCAGGAATTAATTCACATTTGCAAGCTCTCAGTGGGCTCGTTTTGGGCCAAGACATCTGTCAGTCCCCTCAGCCATGCAGCATCCTGGAGCACACCCAAGCTCTGCTCAGGCACGTTCTGCTGCAAAAGGGGAATCTCTTCTGCTACAGTGGCTAAAGCCTTCAGCATCACTAGGCTGGAGGGCACCTCAGAGCACTCCGTCCCCCCAACAATCCCTGTGCCTCCACAGGCACAGTCTGTGACACAGATATTCCTGCATCTTTGTAGCTGCATTGTTTCTCAGTTTCACATCTCTCCAAGATGTTGCAATTTCCTACAGAAATGCAGTTTCTACAGAAAATGTTCTTATTTGCCAATATACAAGCATTTATTTTGTAGTATATATGTGAATAGCTAAAACAAGTAGTCTGTTTCAGCATATTTGTTGGACTTGGTGTTAAAACTCTGTATGCTACATTTATTCTGGAAGCGTGCTTGTCTCACAACTTCTGATCTTATCTTCGGCCTGTACTGAGAAATTACTTCCATGAACTTTGGAAGGTCAACTTGTTAAACATCTATCCACTCTCCCCTACTCCTTTGAATCATCTAGAAATAATAATTAACTTAATTTTCTGAGATGGGGACGACTACTTTACTACCCAATTCATGTTATGTGTTTCAGATGACTCATATACTGCAACTATGCTGCCTCCAAGGGTTTTTCCCTACAAAAATTCCTCACTGAAACTTGCCAAATTATTTTTTTTTCTTGTTCCTTATTTCTTCATCCAAGAGGCAACATTCTTTTCTAAAACTTGCCAAAGACGGCTTCGTGCCATGGTACAGGTATAAGCTCGTCAAAAGTAACACGGCACAAAGCAGAGAGCTTGCATTTGGGACTCTGCTGGGGAATGAAACAACTGAGTCAGGCAAAACTCCATGTCAAACCTTTTCTGCCTGATATCAACTCCAGTTTTCTACAGATTCTGCCAAAGGCTTTGGAAATCAGTTGCCCAGCACCACTTTGGGAAGAATACTGGCGTACTCACTGGCGCAGAGCGGATATTTCAGCAGGCTGCTGAAGGAGGGTTTGGTGCGTCACAAGAATGTGCCTGCACAGGAAGGCAGGTTCACTAGGTACAGCTGGCAGAGAGAGAAAAAGAGCCTGAGGGGAAACAAACCCATCTCTCCAGCTGATTAGGTGCAGTAACTCCTTGGAGGAAACTCGCTGGTTTCAGCAGCAGCCAGTTTCCACCAGCAGACAGAAGTGCCACACAACACATCCTGTTCCACAGGACACTGCTCACCTCAGAGTCGCTCTAAAACTGGGAAATACAGATCATGGTGGCTTGCATTTGAATGACACCACCCCACATCTCCAGAGATGCCTTCCTGTCTACTGAGGAAATCACCTGCTGGGAGGCAGCAGATACCCACCATTCTCTAACTCAAAAAAACCCCTTGCTGGTTTATGTAACCTTACAAACATGAGGCTGTTCTGAAAGAAGTCCAAAACGTACATGAAGTGTCTGAGCAATACAAGAAAACAAGCCTGAATTTCAACTTTATAGAGTTTCATTATAACAATCTAGTATCAGGTATCACAAAGGAGTTCATTCTGGCTGAGTATCAGTGATGGATGAAAGGGAATTTGTTAGCTGAGATACCATAAGATAGCTGCCAGAATTGCATACAGCCACAGCCAGTTAGTTCCTTACATTTATCACAAAAACTAGGATCATTTTCCTCCTGGTTTCATTCACTGTTGAGCAAGACAGTCAAGTCTTTAAGGGATAAAACAATAAAGTTTTTCAGCTTGTAAATACAGCTCATACATGTTAATTACCCACTTCAATCTCCTCATCTGAAAGACTAACAACAGGGAGGCTGTTGGTGGGTAAGGTGCCTGTCAACACCACCAAAACCTTACTTTTGGAACATCTTGTGGTTTTTGCTTTTCGAAGGGTTCTGAGCCAAATCACGCCACACTAAACAGAAAGGCCTGTTGAAGCAAAGGTAAACATTGCAATTAGTTTCAAGGACATTTGGATTAGCCTTCCCATATAACTGATATGTCAGGATGTTTTTGTAATATAGGAAAAGGGACAATGTTTTTCCACTCACCAAGGCAGTAATCTCACAGTTTTAGGAAGAAACCTGGTAAAGCGAAGATTAATCAAACTAGGATCAGATTGCTGCTATTATAGTAGGACTTTACATTTTCCTAAATAACACACTTAAGTTTCTAAGCACGGAAAAAACCCAAATTAATATTAGAAATGAGCATAAGTCTTTTCTAGAGCTTTAAGCTAGACCAGCTTCCCTCCATCCTACATCTATCAAAGGAATGCCCAGAAACTTTATAAGCCCATGTACAGAGGTAAAACACAGTAACACGAAGCAGTTAAAAAAGTACAGCCTACACCTCTGTGGACTGCCAGTCCCTCTCCATTTCTTATGGATGTACTCCTAGCCTGTCCTGAAATAACCTCTTCAGACTCTTCTCAGAAACCAAGAGAACTAAAACAAGGTGCACAACTGCTCACACGGTAAACACACAGCCCTACATGATGCAAGAGTATTAAATGCTTGTGCAAAACATTGAGTTAATAAATAAAACCAAATAGATTATAGAAACCTCAACATTCTTGCAGCTGTATTTATGGTAGCAGCTTCTTTAAGTTATAGCTGCAAGTCTTTTCTTCCTCTGGCTCGCAGCAGCAGGCTGCACAAATAATTCAGAGTTGATCTGAACAGTCTGCTTCAGTCCACCACATGCTGCGTCCATTTATGTGCAAACAGACATTCAGAGATCCCTTTCTTGCTTTCGAAACATCTTCAGCTGCTCTTTAAACTCCCTAACTGCTGCTGAGAGCAGCACAGATGGACTCTAATTTCTCCACTCTAGCATCTGCACATTTTCAGCCCCTTACAAAAGCAGGGCAGGCAATTTCTGACATGCCAGTTTGAGACTGGCAGGTACATTTTTAACCTTTCAGCTCCAGGGTTCTATTCATGCCGAAAAAACTGGGATGCTGCCCTCACCCATGCTGATAAGACCATACTGATCAGTTGTGTTCTGGCTCCCTCCTCCCTGACTCATTAAATGTCTGCCAGCAAGCTCCATTTACCTTTACCCTTATTCTGACTGCCCCACTCAGGGTGTTTTATTAGCTNAAAAAAAAAAAAAAAAAGTGTGCGAAAAGGCCTGGTTATATTATAAACTGGATTTTACCCAGACCTCACTCACACACACAGAGCAAACAAGGAATGGGCAAAGAGAAAGCTCATCATCATCAGTCATTAACTACCAGCTATTTCCTACAATTCAGTCGGCAGAAAAAACTTATGTAAGGCAACTCAGATAAGAAGCTCAGCTGCAAGAAGTGCTGAACCCAATCAAGACAATGGTATCCACAGTTTTGCAATCACATTCCCCTCATTTCCAAGTTCAGTTTCACTACTTAATCAAAGAATGAAAACCTCCTATCCAAGAATTCAGAAATGGAATGGGTCTGTTACTTTGCAAAGGCATCCAGCTTTCTGAGACAGGGAACAGTATTAGAACAAAACACAGGCACCTGCTCTGCCCAGGGCCAGGGTCTCTGGATGACCTGTGCATCCCCAGTGAGATCAGCAGTAATGAGAGCGTGAAAAGGCTTTTGTCCTCATCAAGGGTTAGCTCAGTCACACAGCTCCTTATAACTCCCTGAATATTTTCTGCTCACTGTCCAGCACTCAAACACTGCCACAGTCACCTTACAACCAGAGTCACCTTACAGTAGCAGAAAGAGCTTTACTTCTGTCTGTCCTGCCCTCCAAAGGACTTTTCAGCTATACCTAGATACTAAAAGTGTTAATTTAAATCCTGAATGTGATTTTAAAAGCAATAGGTAGAAAGATTTTCATGTCCTCTGTCTTGACACAATCACTCTAGCATGAAAAGTTACTTCTGATCTCTTTCTACAACAAATGGGAAAGATGCAGAAAAGTAACAGCAGATTTTTGAGTCTATGTGAAAGGAAGAGTTTACATTGTTGGTTAACAAAAGCATTACCTGATAGATAAAAACAACCTAGATGGTTATTTCCAGACTTGAATGACATTTTATAAGTCACTTGAATTCTCTGAATTTCCTGTCCTCTGATTGCAGTTCTATTGCACGGGCAGGGAATAGTTTTCAAGGCATGTTTGTACAGCACTGGAAAGAAATGAGATCACAACCCCTTTTACAGCCTCAAGAGCTAATACAAACAGTTTAAACAGATCATTTCTACAGACATATAATGAAGAACATCTGATTTTTTTTTTTACCACATAATTAGAGGCCTTTTTCAAAAATTACTCATGCCTCTGGATGAGTAACCTGAAAATCTCAGCAATTGGTATATTAACACCACAAAAGAAACTAAGCATCTTCCAGAATTATATATTCATGGTTTCTTGAGGGCCTTTAAAGTTATATACAGTTACATTAGTATTGCATCAATAAGATACATTACCCTCCATAAAAATACTGCCTCTCTCCAGTGGTATTTCATTGTCATGCCTCTGAAGCCAGCATGGTCCATCTGAACTCCAGCTGACACACTCAGAAGATTTGCATGCGTGTTGAGTGGCCTGCAGCCATACCTCCTAAAGCTTTCATCTCATACAGCTTCACAACAGGACTGACCAAGCCTTATTTAGAGGCAATTTCCAGGAAAAACAGCTTCACAAGCATAAAAGCTGAGCAGGATGAGATTGCAGAGTGTGACTGCATTCAGAGGGTCTGCACCCGGGGATGCAGGTGTCCATCCTGATTCCAGACTTTAGGACACTGAAAAATCAAAGGCAGCACATCACAAATTGAGCTATATAACTCGTCTGGTTTTCTTTAAGTAGGTAGTGAAGAGATTCCATTAGGATACTTGAAGTGGAAGGTCACCTTGTGGAAGGTCAGTCTGAGCTACTGAGAGACATTGGCAACCAAAAGAAGCAGTGAAGGCATTTTAAGTCCTGTTACAAGAGAAACTCAGATAAAGTATCACGGTCAAATTCAGATTTTACCATTACAGCCTGAGGAATTAGCAAAATATAGCAACATTCAACAAGATGCTGGTTCTCACTCCAGTACTGTTTGCATTATAGATACATAAATATTGTGAAGGTATTTTACTGAGCCCAGCTTGATCAGAAACCATTCCACTGCAGCCAAAAGAGTTGAAAAAACCCCCAAAACAATAGATGGTGTGACAAGAGAGTTCTAGACTGCTATGGGGTACTTCTTGGATGACAGGCACTATGTAGGACAACTTGCTTTTGAAATAATATAAATAATGTAGCATCAGTTACAGCAGACAGAGCAAGTCCTGTGCTCACACTTCACCACCACATTCCCAAGAAAGCTCCAATGCAGGAGCTGGCTCCATAACTACAGCAGGAACAACACACTCAACTCCAGTCCATACAGCATAACTGCAAGCAAGAAAAGCAATTAAATTTACAGTTTAAAAATATACAGCGACAACAGTAATGTTCCAGAAAAAAAAGAACCTTCCATTTTTACTGCACCTGCTTTTCTCTGCTACAGGACAGACACTTCATAACATTCCAGTCCAGTATCAGGAGTGTTCATTTTTAGGTGATACCAATACTGTTTATGCACAGCAACAATGCTGTTATGACCCCCAAATATCTATATACACACACCACTTCAAAGATAACTAGTTTACCTCAGACACTAAGGCAATATGAGAAAGATCAGCAAGTTTTACACTACAGCATCTTTTTATTATCTCACATTTCACTTCTCAGAAATCCTTTGCTTTTTGTCATTAGTAAGTGCATGAAGACATTACTAAAGTTGTGATTTCAAGTCACCTAGTTGGGAAAATCCTCAGCTAGTTTCAGAGATCACACATTGGCAGATATTATGGATTCCAGTATAATCAGTACTTTGAGAATCACTAAATAAATAGTTTTAAAAATAGTCCAAAAGCAAACTCAAGTGCTGTCATAAGGCATTCTCAGTCAAAAACACAGGCAAGAGTTTCAAGTTGCTAACGCTTCACACTTCCAGATTTTGGCAGAATGATAACAATTATAAAATAAAAACTTTGTTCACAACAGCTGCCTAACATTGCTTTAAAGATTAACTGGAGTGTTCACACAGAAAAGAAGCATTTGTCCCACCTACATTAATAGCACCACACTTAGTGCAACTGACAGCTGGATGCTATTGCAACCCCAACACTGCTATCTAAGGCTTGATTTCAGCTCCTGTGATCTAAAATAAAAGCTTATTTATAGAGAAGATCACTCAGCAGAAGATTCAGATTCAGTTACGCTGTCACAGATGATGTCACAGCTATACAATTCCAGATGAGTTTCAAGAGCTATTTGACCTATATCTATTTGACCTATATTTATTTGACCTTGTACTATAATGCTATAAAAAAATCAAAGTAATTTATGTTTATTATATATATGTTAATTAATGTTTAAATTTAAAAATCATCATTGCAGTTAAAATGAAGAAGCCTTGGCACTGAGAGGAAGCAACAACCTCCTTGTGCTCCTGCAGTGAATTTTATCTCATTGTACATGTCAATACCCACTTTGAACAACCTTAAAATCTCAACCCAAAAATCATTTCTATAAACTATGTTCTACTGTAACCCTCAAAGCCATGCTGAAATCAAGAAAGAGATTCTCAGAACACCATTCAATAATGCAAACCATCAACAAAAGAAAAAGCTAAGACATCCTATTTTTTCACCTTTCCTGTCAGTGGTTTCTCATCCTACCCACTCTCTGCCTTCAGCTGTATCAGCACACTGTTTCTTGTGACAGTCAGAATGAGGAGCAAGCACCTTTTTAAAAAGAAAACCTTGTTTGCATCTTCTCTAAGGCAGTAAACAGCAATTCACTTTGTCCTGTGACAATATCAGTCACCATAGCACAAGCTTGGGGTTTTACTTTGCTTTATATCTCATGATTAATACTTCATTGACTCCAAGCTGAGTGAGAACAGTAAAATACCAACGGTGTTCATGAAAATCATTAGGTAGTTGTAAAAATGGTCTTGAAACTTTGCCTGAAGGCACCTCTGAGCAGGTCAAGGGGGGACAGCCAGGGCCATCTGAGAGCCCAGATATGAGAAAGGCTCATGGTAATGGGGCCAGTCAGAGTTCAAGCCCAGAAGTCAATATGCAGCTCAGCTGCAGTGAGGATAACCAAGGTCAGGTGCAGGCCAATGACTGATGAACAGGGCCACAGTGACAAGGTCAGGGTGAAAAAAAATCACTGTCCAGGCCAGGAGCAGTGGGCACCAATGACAGGCACAGAAAACAGCACATCCACAGCTCAGGCAGGGAACAGAGGCCCAGGACTGACCTTGAATGGGTTCCTGGGCCTGTGGGGAGTGGGGAGGCTTGGATGGAGATCCCAGGGGAGGCTGCCCAGGGCCATTAAAGCCTGCCCTCAGGTTCTCACAGTTATAAAAGTAAGCCCATCAAGATTCTTATCAGTCTGTCCAGGAAAGACAAGAAATAAATCACTTTAGTAAGACCACCCTAATACCCTGCAACTCATTTTTCCATACCAAAAGTAAGTACATTCAGGAGAAGGTGGCTGACCTGTCCTCATTTTGTTGTGTGCTGTATGGATAAGTGATTTCCATCTCCATGGTTATTAATGTACTGCCTAAGCTTTTGGTAGTTATTACAAATGCACACACATCTATATATCTGTATCTATCTATATATATATGCATTTGAAGACTGGCATCTAACTTGGGCTCTCAGGCCCTAACAGTAGGGCCAACAAAATCAGCAAAAATTCATTTATTCACTTCAGTCTGAATCGTGCTCCAGTATTCTAAATGAAGCTAAAAGAAAGAACAAAAGAAAGGGAAGATCTGTTGTATGACATCTTCTTGAGCAACAGTCCCTAAATATTTTGTGTCGTGAGATAAATAAAAAATTTGGGGTTTAGCAGCGTGGAATTGAGTATTGATGGCTGTCCCTTGAAAGCAGCACAGACAACATGGCTCTCAGGAGTAACAGAAGTTGTTGAAGGAATAACTGTGGCAGAGACTAGAGCGTGCTGGAGGTGGGTTCAGGAGCAACTTAGGATTTCTAATACTTCCTTCAGCTCAAATAGATTTAACTGTCCCCAGATCAGTTCTGGATCTAACGGAAAAATTTGGTTATGACAATATGCATAAAGATCAGCTTATCCCACGTAACACAAACATAAAGTCAATTGTCTTCTGAAAATCTATCTGAAATCAGATCTCTAGTCAGTCCTCTCTTCTCTGCTGCCAGCGCTCTGAACGATGTAATATCTGTAATTTTGGGTTTAAAAAACTTCAAACATAAACTTGACACTGAAATTCTGAAGTCTGGATTTTGGGACAGGTAAGACAGGTCCCTGAACTGCAGGAGCAGTTTAGCATTCATTGCCTCATGGCATCACTCTCCTAACAGAAAAGCAGACAACAGAAAGCAGACAACCAGCCCGCTTGGCACAGCAGAACACTGCATCATTCTCCGGGCAAGAGGAGACCGAGTTGGGCTGTATAGCTTCCTGTAATAAAACATACTGAATTAAATTCCCACGGGTTTTCCACTGACATGTCCTCTGGGCAAAGCAGCTGCAGAGAGCACATGACAAAGCTACCAAATACTAAGAAGATCTCAATTATTCTCAAGAGACAGAAAATGCCTCGAGCCTCATGTGAGGATGAGCTGGTCCCTATCACCTTGTCTGACCCTCTAAACCTCTTCTGGCCATATGAATTCCTAAGGCTCCTTCACTGGCACCTCCAATAATTTCCTTTCTTCCAGTTGATACACACAGAGGGCGAAAATTAGGGGCAGCAGCAGCAGTGCCCAGGTGCCAAGGGAAGTTCACTGTGGACAGCAACTTCCATAGCCTGGAGTCCCAGGCGAGTCTCCCAGGCATTGACTGTCAAACTCAAATGTTCCAAAATGCCCCAGATGTATTTCTATTCCTTCTGAGAATTTTCTGCCTGTTTAAACTATTTTTTGCTCTTCTGAAGCCTAAGGTCGGCTGTATATCCATTGTTAAAAATGCCTTCTACTTCAATTTGCTGTGAAGGTTTCTCCTTCCAACCTCATAATTTGCTTCCACTCATTACAGCAAAGTATATGCAATTTCTTACTGTATTATTTGCATTTAATTTAACTGACTTGTGGAAAAAAAGTAAAACCTTTCTGACTGAAAGATCATTCAGCACGAAGGAACTTTACCCAACCTCACCTAGCTTAGTCTCTGTTAATGGGTTTGTACCCTGCATCTATCAGCTGCCAGGGTGAAAATTTGGACTCTTTGTGAAGACACACAGTCTAACAGGGGTTTGCAATTCTAAATCTGTACTATTTGTGAAGACACACAATGTAGCAGAGGTTTGCAATTCTCTGCTCTCAGCTGCACAATGTACCCACAAGGAGAACACTCCTCCAGGTCCACCAGAACATCCTCAGAGAGCTTAGATCCCTGCTTACCTTCAGAAAGGAAATGGAAGACAATAAGAAAGTCCATATTCCTAGAGAGTCCAAGGACTACTAATAAAAACATTTGTTAGTCAAGATTTATGCATTCCCTTTATCTCATTAAAGAAGAAAAAAATGTTTCACTCTATCATTTATATCCCAATGCCAGTGTTAACAGGCAGAAGGGGCTGCAAGTAGATAACTTCTTTCCACTGGATTTTTTAACCATGATTCATAGACCAGTAGTGCTGCCAGGCACAGGTTTTAATAGAAATTGAAAACAAATTAGCTTGAGAATGGCTGTGTTACTTTGTGTTCAAATAAATTTAAGTGGCTTTTCTTCACAGAGTAGTTTTGAAATTATCTCTGCCTTTTGTTTTGGGGAAATTGGTAGCCAGCTTCTTTAACTACTAGTCTACTAACTTGAGCACAGTACTACATGGAGATGAGTCTGTACCCTCCAGTAACAAGTGAAATCATGGATTTTTTTTTAATTGAAGACGTTTCATATTCATTCTAAATGACACAAGAGTATGCATGGATATTTTGAGAAATAAAATTCATTAGATCAAGGAATGGTTTTCCCACAACACACAAACATTTAAATAACTTACATTCCTGTCTCAGCTCATATTGGATCCTTATCCTTCTACATCTTCCTCATTGCAAGGATTTGTTTAGTTAGGAATCTTATTTACTATCCAACAAATACTTACCGTAGTGGAAGCTAAAATATACCCAGATTAGTACACTGTGCTAACTAACAGTCAATGTCCTTTTTGTTTTCAAAGACCAGTGTCCAAGTAAAAGTACTGTGGAGTTAAGCTGAAGACATACTTATAATAATGTAGATATGTAGGGAAAAGGGAAATGTAGATGAAAAGAACCTTCCTGCAGAAATTTAGATAGTGAAAAAGGTAATTTAAGTTCGCCTACCCAAGACAGTGTTAGGTAACAGGAGGGAAGAAAAGAAACCCTGCAAAACACAAAACCACCACATAGAAAAATAACTTCTTTTTCTTGTTCCAAAGCATTCCAAAACCATGTGTCCTTGGAACATTCCAAATTACAAATCCCCCTTGCACAAAACTTTTCTGGCACCGTGGACCAGATTTGGTTCTGCTCTCTCAGCTAATGCTGCACCCACATGCCTTTAGACCATTGCTAAGCACATGACTTCCATTTACAAAAGCAAAACCTCTTTTTGTCCAAGTTTTTTCTACCTGCTGGAATGGGTCAGGATCCTGAGAGAACCAACAGGTCCTGATTTCCCTCATCAACCTCATCTGGGGAGTCCATCCAGGTGTTGTCTGCCCACTGGCCCAGAAACTGCATTTAAGCTCCAGACCTTGCTCTCAGCCCTTGCCCGAGCTGTGCACAGCCGAGTCCTCACTGCTCCTGCCCTGCTGTCTTGGGACTTTGGCCCAGAAACAGGTTAGGGATATGCATTCTGGATGTCATAGATTCACTACTTGGGCTTAAAAAGTCCTTTTAGTCACTTAAAGTATGTAGCACTTGTAGACAACAGGCCAAACAACATTAAACCTCTCCAAAGAAATTTAAATACATCTGCCCATGGATGTACTTTGTTATTAGTGCTTATAGCTCATGACATGAGTTTGGCATTTAAATACACAAATGATCTCACTCACATGCCAGTGCAAGCTTTTTCCATCCAGTGTGATATGCACAGGATACCACAAAGACTTCAGTATATGCTGGTTTCAAAGTAAAACACCACAAGCTTCCAGTAGGAATGAAAAGGTCAGTTCTGCCCTAGCCATCATCAGTGACAATCTAGAATAGTCAGTGTGCTTAGTGCAGAACAAAGAATAATGAAATGGTCTCCCAAACTTCACCCTAAGAACTTCCATACTGTAGTTCCTTATGGTTTCTCAAAGTTGCCTTCAGATCCTGTCCAGTCTACCCAGAAAACATGAGATGAATCAGTGATTTATTCCCAGTTTCAAGAACCAAGCCACATGCTGTTTCTAGATAAAAAATATACAGAAAATATAGTATAGTCCAGAGAGAGGAGAAACTGAGAATAATGTGGCACTGCCAATGACTGAAAGAATTAGGATTGCTCATTCCAGAGAGGAAGGGGCTGAGGCAGGATAATGAATTTTATAATATAAAAGGCTGCTGCAGAGCTCTGTGGAGACCAGATATGACAATGCTGTAAAATCACAGCTTCTTGGTTTGGCTCTTCCTTCTGCACTTTGCACTTTTGATGAAGCAGACATGGGTTGGGAACTGACAGAGTAAGGAGCCAGGAGAGAGAACCATAAAAAGCAATAAGCCAATGTAGTCGGCAGGGAAGACTTTAAAAGAAACAACCTTCCATAAACCCTTCTGGATTGCCCAGCCCACTTTTTTTCAGGGAAAAGGACGAAAATATCTCAGTCTGAGAACTCAGTTGGAGAATGAGTCTTGGTGAAGACTTAGCTATTGTATTTGTCCTGCAGCAAGAATGAGTGAGAACCTAGAGATCAAGTCTAAACCCAAAGTGAGTTCTTTGACAAGCAGGACAATGACCTCCACAGGGACCTGAACAGAAAATTGAGCCCTGTTTTTATGGTAAAGGTGGCTGAACACTGGAATAGGTTTTGTAGACCATTCTTGCATATATTTAAAGCCTAACTGCTCATGGCCCTGCGTAACCTGCTCCAGCTGACCCTGCTTTAAATAGGGGGTTGGACTAGATGGCTCCAGAGGGCCCTTTCAGCCTCAACTGTTCTGCTCAGCCATGCTGAATTTCACACATGGTTAAATTATTCACAAGCATAACTTTTAGCTAGGCTCTCTTCTGGATAGAAGACAAAAATTAAAAGGTAGCTTTCTTAGTCCTCCACAGGTGATAGTGGATAATTTAGTATATGAACCATAGCAAAAAATAGAGCAGAAAAGCATTTGGGCCTCCCACACACAGAAAACTGGAGAAAGGATTTGGAAGAACTTCTAAAGATGCACCGAGGGGAATCATCAGAAGGAAGGTGAACAAGCAGGAAAACACCACAGTCAAGGGAGTAGGAGTTTTTAAAACTATTTCAGCATGGTCAGGGATCATGAGGATGAAGTACCACTCCTGACTGAGTGCTGATTGTAGCCTTTGGCAAGAACAACTATTGACTCAGGAAATATCTCACATTTTTTGCTTTACTTAAGAGCTAACTGAAATATTAAAGCAATGTTTTGGTTTGTTTGTTTGCTTTTATATCACTAATCATCTTTTATAGCTCAAGTGTTTCCTACACACAGAAGTTTCTGGGTAAGGTTTGGGAAAGCACTCAATTCCCTTGGATGCTTCTAGAAAAGCTCATCTCTGTTGCTTTGCAGTGTCAGTACTGCAGACAGCTGAACACTTCTTCTGCTCCAGACATTCCTGGCTAGCTGGAAGCATGATTGCAGCACATCTCTAGTGCAACTCGCTTGAATCACCAACACATTCTTGCACTTCTTCCCATTCTTGATTAAAACTCTTACTCTGCTCTCCAGCCTCTGCTGCTGATGGTTTGCTGTCTCTCACAGCTGAAGGACAGTTATGTAAAGGTCTCCACAGCCCTGCCCCGATAGCATCAGGCGGGAATTTATCCAAGGTGCTTCGTTTCTTAAATAATTAGGAACAGAACAGACTGTAATGGAACAATATAAAGGACTTTTAAGGCCAGGGACAAGTGTGAAAATCACTCTGGAACAGTGCTTATGTTATGATTTCCTGGGACATTTTGGTTTTACTTATTAACTGTAGGAATTTTTATCTCATGCCAACACTTCTGTGTGATCATAGTATGCAAAAATCTACTTTCTGAAATCTGGTCAAGTTCCAGGAAAGAGTTATACAAGCTCCATGTATAAACTGATGATGGAATCCATATTCAGTCCTGCTTTAACAGTGCTCAGCTAGAATTGAATCCAGCAAGACCCACAATGACTGGAGGTTTATCCTCTGTATCCATTGCAGAACTGCCACTGGTATGGGCAGATCCACATTTGTTAGAGGTTTATGTTTATACTTTTCCCTGTTTGTGCTGGTAGCTCATTTGATAAATAACTTGGACTGGCTTTTCAGAGAGCCCGAGGGCTCACAATATGAAACAGAGCTGCAAACTGTTAACTCAAAGAGAAGGGAAAGCTTGTGACTTGTATTGAAGAGCTAAGGATCCAATAATCCAGAACTTCCTGTTGAAAAATACATCCCAAAGATGTGATTCTATTAACCAGTAGTTAAATAGAATCAGTCACATGAAGAAAGCCTTGCTTGGAGGACTGAGCATGGGATGCAGAAAGGCCCACAGCAGATTTGGCCTCATCTCTCTTGACAGCTCAAGTCTTGATCTCACAATGCACCTCCTGAATTCTACAACCCTCCTCAGGGAGATGAGGGACACACTTAAATAACCTCCCAGAGCCAGAATGTACAGAACTGTGTAATGAAGCCCAGAAATTTACTTTAATGCTCACCTGGCTCAGCTGTGATTGGAAATAATCTCTGTGCAAATACTGCTCAGAAATGGCTTGGGCACTGGTGCTGCCAGCTCTTGGTCAGAGGTGAAACCCTTCAATCTACACAACTCCTTTCATTTCAGTGAGGCTTTGTCACTTAGGTTTGCCACAACCCTAATTCTGGTTGTAAATCTTTTTTTTTGTTTCTGGGAACAAAGGAGGGTAACAAAACTCTTTTTCCTCCTAACTGCACTATGTTCTTATAGGATTATGCTTGGGAACAGACAGATCTGGTGCTGTGCTTAATTATTGCTCCTTCTAATGGACAAAGGCCATTCAAACACCCTCTAAATCCACGATCAAATTGATAAATAAGCCCTGACAACACTAAAAAAAATTATTAAAGTGCAACAGGCTCACTGCTTTTAGGATTGCCTAAAAAGGCTTATTTACATACTGTGAAAATATCTGCCTGTGTTATATCTGTCTGTGAGAATTCCTTATCAGGCTCTGAACTGTCCAGGGTTTTTCAAATAGCTGCAGAATTCTGGGAGTACAAGTTCTGTATATATAGCTCCCCTGGTGTTTTTTCTCTGTTTCAAAGAGATAAAAATTTCAGGGAAATGTTAATTTCATTGAAATCCAAATATTTATTGTGAACTAGAAATCCTTTTGGTCAGGCCTATCAGACACGTAGAAAAATTTATTCAAGTAATGCTGCAGTGACCTCTGCTGCACAGCTGATGCTATTTCATACCTGTTCTCCTAAATTAAACCTGCTGTTAGTACTCTTTCAGATAAAACTACAATTTTCTTCCAAAAACAAGCATACTTGCCTCAAGTTTAGAACATTCCTCTTTTTCCTAATAAAGAGGAGGGTTTCAAACCCCAGAAAATTATTTTTGAAGTTACTGGCATGAAGACACTACAACTTATTTTGAATGTTTCACTGATTATCAAGGATGGTATTAGCATTAAATGAACCCTGAACTACCTTCACAGAAATATTTCTGTTAATTTTACGGGAAGGAACCTGAGGCACAAACCACTGGGTGCTGTGCCCACAGGCACACCCAAAATCTGTGGCAGAGGCATCAGTTTCAGGGGCCATAATGATTTCAAGCCCCATTCCTTAAACACAGGATGACACTTTCCCTTTCCTGTGCTGGATCAGAAGAATATCAACCATCTGTATAAAGCATAATGCCTGTACATTATGCTCCACACCATCCACATGGCAAGGAAAAGCAATACAAACTGGAAACCAGGGCACTTGTTTTCAGCTTGTGACACATGACATGAGATCATGTGAGAATACAAATGTCCTAAAGCATCTTCATGAAGTACTGAGCAACGACAAATTCTGCTAAGCCAGCAGAGGCAACATGGAAAATGTTCCTTCTCCTTCCCTCCCATGCCTAAATCTTCTCTTTCCACTCAGAGCTCCTGGGAACCATATATTTCATAATGAGGAATTTGAGCCTGGCCGCTGCACTGGCCCAGCAATACTGCCCTCTTTTCTCTTCAAAGTGAGCCAGAGCTGGCACAGAGCAAAGCTGTGTGATCTCACACTGACCCTGTGTGGTGAAACCAGGCTGCAGCAAGCAGCCAACTTTCACTCGAACCCTCCAGCCACAAGCAACAAAACGAAGCAGATTTCTATAATCAATCACACGGTGTTAAAAAGGCGTGTCTCTATTTCACAATACAGAAATGCCTGTTTCTGTCTCAGGCATTTGTTCATTACTCTGTTCTTACTTTTTCTGTAAAAGTCCCATTTTCCTTTCTCATGGAAGAGTTTAAACCCCCTAAACAAGCTATTTCTTGTTCTCTTTTTGATAAATGAAATGTAACATTCTCCAGTGTCTTGTTGTGAGGTGTTTTTGCTGAACCTGAAGTTTTCTGGCAAACCATTCTTTGCTTTATTCAGTTTTTTTGACATTCTTTCCAGAGATGTGCTGGAGCTGTGTGTGGACTTCCACCTTGCTGGTGCTCTCTATAGAAACATCACCATCCTGTTTCTCTCTCCCTTGCCTTCATTTCAGTTTTGGAGGTACTGGCTTCCAGGATAAGTCTTTTTGTCCATGCAAGCTCACTTTTTTTTTTTTGCTACATGATACAAAGGTAGCTTCAGCCCTACCTTTACAAAAAATGCATTTTTCCAGAATGAGCCCAACAAGCAAACAGCCTAGTTCTCTTCTGTACTGCTTTTTAGTATTCTACCACCTTTTTTGCATCAGTCACAAAATTTTATCAGCTTTAATATTCACTCTCAGATTAGAGGACAGGGATATTAAGTCATCTACAAACCACTGTGAAGCCCTACTAGTGACAAGTCCAACAAATGGCACTTCTCCCCAACAACTGCTTTCTTGGGTTTTCCTGCAAACTAGCTCATCCTCCACTTCCTGTCTGCTTAATGGTTGTAAAGGGCCTCTTTACTTTTGAAAAACCGTTTCTTTGACATGTCATGGCATAGTAAAACTTCTAACAATGTTTATCCATGCAGCTACTTTGTGGATATATATTCTGGATTACTTCTCAGCTGAATCCTTTCCTCGCTTTCCCGTGATTTTTTTCACAACTTCCATCAACCAAACTTCTTTGTAGTTGCTACTTTATTTTCTCTTTGAATCCTGGCAGCCAGGATTCACCTTTTGTAAATCTTGGCACCAACACTCTTCTGGTTTCACACAATTCTGGAAGTTTTACAAAACATTTAATGCTTGCAACATATTTCATGGTTGAGCCAAGTAATAATCTGGATTTATATGTTCAGAATGCTCTGTACTTCTGCCATATTGGCACTGCATTTGTAAAATTCCTTGGGGCTAAGTGTAAAAATAACCCAGAAATCTGGGATAAATAGATTATTTTAAGGATAGCAAGCAAATACACACTCTGTACCAGTAAGTATGTATATTCACTTAGCATTCCTGAATGCTGTCCTCTGAATGAGTTTTAAATGTGCCTGGTAAGCTTGCTAGATCCACAGAATGGTCTCCTTCATGCCTGGTGTCAGTGTGGTGTTCACAGCAGCAATTGGGATACCATCCCTCTTCCAGGAGTAATAGGTAAATCAGTGGTTTTTCAGCTCATATCTTTCATCTAAGAACTCACTAATTGTTAGCTGCTTGACTTTTTGAAACAACAAAAAAAATATACTAAATCTTTCTTAGACAACAAATGCATTATCACCAGTACTCTAAGATTTGGCAAAACAAAGTATCTAGAGATTTAAGATCTCTTCAGCAGCTTTTTTAAGAACTTTTGGTTGCAAAGGATTCATAGTCAAATGAAAAATGTTACTTACAGCTGACCTTGTTTAATAGTCTCTGTGGTTACTTCAGGATTAATGTGTTTTTTCATCCTCAGCTTATACAGGCAATCTGATTCCTGCTTTTGCCATCAATCACAATAATTGATTCATACCGAGGTTTTAGTACTGATTTCTGAATTACAAATTATTTTTCCACCACCACCTAAGCATAAGCCATTGCCAAGGCTAAAATGGGACAGGCCTGCTCTTCTCCTCCTAACGTTTTTTTAGTTTTACACTCTGGATCACACAAAGTAATGCACCATTTTCATCCTCAGCGTCCATCACAGCCACTGGGGTTGAAGCTGCCCTCTCCAGCAGTCCTATCCAACCCGTCAGCACAGGGAGAGTATTTTAACCAGTCTGGATGTAGTCCTTTCAGTTCAAGGCACAGCAGAGTCCTCAGGACAATCAGCACCTCTGCTGTGGGCACACTGGGGTAATTCCCATCCTTACCCTGGGACGTGCACTGCGCTTGTGAGATTTGTGTAACAAAAAACAGAGGCTGTGTCTGACAGGAACCTGGAGAGAGCACTGGGAGCTGTTGTGACATTCAGAGAAGGGAGGGACACACTCACTTCGTAACCCTTCGTGCCTGTGCTGATCTTGCAGTTTGCAGCCCCTCAAGGCTCCTGCTGTTGTGCAGCCCTTTGCCCACACCCAGCACCCTCCCGGGTGCCTGCTGGAACCCTCTAACCTGTCTGCCTCCCACAGCCTTAAAAAATTACCTCTTCTGACCTTAGAAGTGAGGATTTCTGCTCCCTTCCTTACTGACCAACTCTGCTATGAGCTCAAAATCCAGTTCACATTGTGAGATTTGTGTAACAAAAAATCTCCTTAGATAATATTAGAAAATACCATATTCTTCTTTACCGTGTCACTTCCAATCCCCTACAAATCTCACTGCTGTTACCATTATTTTTGGTAGTGCCTTCCACTTTGTATATCTCTGTCATTTCACTTTTAACCTATTTGTTCAGCACTGCTACAGTGACTCTGATCAGACCATTTCTGACCTAAGCACTGTAAATGCAGATCAGCCTTGCTTCAGCTACAGTTTATGATCTTCCCGAGCAATGAGGTAAAACCAGGGGAGGGAAAGCAAATTTGTGGAAAGCAAGAGAAAACAGCAGCTACACAATACAGCCCAGAAAGGGAGACACTCTTCTCAGCACATGAACTGCTCTGGGGCCCAAAACAAACCAACAGTTTTCCAACCTGTTTTGTTAAACTGCAATATTCCTTATTTTTCTTGTTACACATGCAACACTGCTAAGTATCTTGAGATTCAACTTGTAAGCAGAACGGGTAAAAAGGAAAAGCAATTATGTTCCCCTATGCTGAAAGAGAGAGCTTTCCCTCTAAAGTGAAACTAAAATTAGCTCCCACATGCTCAGAATGAAAGTGGATGTTTTGCAAGTTAGGCTACAAAAATTTACCCGAAAACCCCACTTATGAAATAGCAGAAAAGAAACACAACCACGTTTTTCCCAATACCCAAAGGGTGAGAGAGAAGTAGTAGCAATGTGGCAGCTGGACAAAACTAAAATATATCAAGTTGCAAGGAGGTAAAATAAAAATAAATTTCATTTAACATCTTTTATTCTTGTGGATATGGCATTATGAACTCAGTGGCTTGAGAAATAAGCTAAGTTTTAAAATTCTCAAACCAACGCATGTGACCTCATGAAACTAAAGCACTGTTGTCGCTGAGATTCAGCATCTACACAGATTTTTCAAAGCATCCACAGTATTTTCTTGGAAGGCCACACAGAACAGCAAATGGGATGTAATGTGTCAAAACCTCAATATAGTACATTCACATGACAAGGTCAGTTTAATTTTTAAATCTTTATTCACCTTTAAGTACTTTTTTTCATTTTGTTACACTCATCCCGTACAGGGAGCTTTTACCTTCCACAGGTCAGTGGTGGCCAGGAGGCTCCTGTGAGTGGCCACTGTGTGCCTGCACAGAAAGGTTCCTGAATTCTTCAGTCCTTCTCCATCTGCCAAGCAGCACTGAAGCCTGAAGCCAGCTTTGGTGAACAGTCACATGGAGAGTTTTCTAGACACTATTCTCATGTCAAACCTTATCCTAGGCGTGGCTTTTCTGATTTTACACACTGACCAGACCTACTGTCATGCACAAGAACAAAAACTTCATCTCCTGGTCTCCAGGACACATCAGTGAGTTAACTCCTACTGTGGGAGAAGCTAGCTCATACAAAGCCTATTAGAAACTATTTTATGAAACTTGTTTTCTCTGATACTTTCCTCATGGTTTTCCACCAGCTGATGGAGTTCCTCTAAATAAATCATAAGTGTTTCCTCTAGAAGGAAATTACAGACATGAAACTTCCAATGTCTGTGAGATACTCCCTGTGCTAAAAGAAACAACTTACTCACTAGCGTGTCAAAATATGCATCTTTATGCTTATCACCAAAAAGTGAAGGGAGAAGACATTTAGAGCACTAAAATTAGAGACTTTTTCAGAAGAGATGACAGTATTAAATTCTGTAGCTTTAGCCAATAGCTAATGAGAACTGCAAGAAAGAAGCATTATGGCATACAATGCTATTAAAATTATTCTTTTCAAGATTAATGTTAGACATTCAGAAACAGACCCTACCAAAGCCTACTGAACAATTACAGATTAAAAATTCATTACAGCCTAGTAAATCTACATTAAACCCTTAACACAAATACAGTACTTTCAAAGAGCCTACCTTCAAGGGAAGATAAACTGGGACTACTGGGATTTATCTTCTGTCAGGGCCCTGAGAGCACCAAGAATCCCCCACTGTCCTCATTAGCCTCATCTGGGACCTCCACCCATGTGCTCTCCCCACTGGCTCAGGAACTGCATTTAAGCTCAAACTTGCAGCTGTGTTTCTTCTCTGAGCTGCTTTGTTGGTGTGTCAGAACTTAATATTTCTGCCTATTATTTTCATCAGCACTTCTGATAGCTTTATTCCCTTTTATTTCACTGCAGAGAGAATCTACTGCAGACTTTGAAAGTGTCAGGAACCGAGCTTTTACAGCTACAGTAGCATAGCAAAGTCACTAATTCCATTGCTAAGTCAGACCAGGTACAGCACAAATCAAATAATTTTTGACCCTATTAGAGATATAGGACAGGAAAATTAAGCAATTGTTTTGTGCAGGCAAGCAAGAAAAGGTAGTGATGAAACTCATGAGCCTCTGACCCCAATTTCCTCATAATGTCCGGGGACAGGAAAAAATACCCTTAGATAAGCTTAATTTTGGTTATCTGATGGATCCATATGTAAGAACTCAGGTCAAATGGGGTTATCAGATCCAGTGGAGGTTTTTCATAATTATTCAATGCTAAAAACAATGTTGAACAATTGGAAGTATTGGATGTCACACCCTTTCTTAGAGCAACATTTCACAGTTGTTTTGCAGAAAGGTGTTTGTAAAAAAATACTAAGAAACTCAATCAAGCTGTGCTTGTAGGACCATGCACAGCTTGGTTGGAAACACCTTTAAAGATGGAGACTTCCACCTCTCTGGACAACCTGTTTAACTGTTCAATCATCTTTATGGTGTTTTCCTATGTTTAAACAGTTTCCAGTATTTCAATTTCTTCTTACTGCTTTTTGTCCATTCAATGGGCAACATCGAGTCTTGCTCCATCTTTGCTTCCTCCCCTCAGGTGTTTATGTACATCAGAAAGATCCCTCTGAGCCATATCATGAAGCTAAGCAATCTTTATTCTCTCAGCCTCCCCTCCCATGTTAGATAAGCCAATTATCTGATCAATTTCCTGACCCTTTGCTAGGCTCACTCCATGTCCTTCTCGCACTGGGAAGCGCAGAGCCGGGGCTGCAGCTCCAGGTGTGCTCTCACCAGTGCTGAGCAAGATCTCTCTTGATCTAGTGGCAGCGTTTTTCCTCACACAGCTCAGGATGCTTGCCATCATCTGCCACAAAGGCTGCTTGCTGCTCACATTCAGCTGCTTACCTTCTAAGGACTCTGAAGTTCTCTCCTGCAAAGCTGCTTTCCACCTGGTTGTTGCCAGCATGTACCAGTGCCTGGGGTTACCCCCACACCCTCTGGGCTCTGGCACTGGACATTCCCCTTTGACATTCATGTGACTCCTGTTTGTGCCTTCCTTCATCCTCCTGAGCTGCTTCTGAGTGGCAGCACAACCACTGACTCTTAATCCAGAGAGTCTCTGAGTTTGGTGTACACTCTGTCAAATGTCTGCTGCCGTATGTTGTTTTAAGAGGAAAACATGTCCTGGAGATGTGCAAGTACACTTAATGCCAGCTGCTTCTCACAATCATGGACCTGAGCCTACAGCTGGCACCTGTGTAAGCTGGAAAAACCATGGCTTTTCCCCAAGCTTGCCAGTGTTAGGGGTTATCAGCTTTTGCACAAATTCTAAATGTTTCCTTTTCAGTGTCTGCCTTAGAGCTGTCTGTTTTGATACCTGCCTTCCTGCACCACGGCAGCTGAGAGGAAATGGGAGTACATGGCACTTGAGGACACGGATAAGCCTCGGGGGTTTTTTCGTCTCTCACAGTACAATGGGGGAATTTGCAAAAGGTCATTTCTTTTTGTCACCACTTCCTGGAAAGAACGCAATAGAACAAAGTCCACCCAGCAGAGGCTGTTCTCACTCATGCCACGCTGCTATTTTCAGCTTTAAAAAGCAAAAGTAAAAAAAGTACATACAGTGATATTATTAGAGCTGTTTACTTTTCAGTGATGTTCGTTTGCCTGTATTAAAATGGATTGATCACTGACAAGTTAAAAGAGTCAAAATATCAATCCCAAAAGATTATGCTGCATTACTGCAACACTTTCTTAAACTATAGGACTATTACTGTATTTTGGCTCCAGTGTCTTTGCTACAGATGAAATGCTGAATTCCAAGGAAAGCTAGCACACAGGCATCACAGCACAGACAGCACTTGGGCTCTCCAGCCTGCTCAGACTCTGCCTTACGTGTCTCTCTTGCGTTGTGTCCCTGTCCTCTCATCACTTTCACAGGAGAAATGATAGAGATCTCCATGAACTAAGCCATTAAAAATGTACTGGAAGTAAGTGCCAAGCACAAGTCAAAGAACTGCAACGTTTAGCCTCGTCTGAGGAGCTTGTTTGCAATGTTACCAACTCACACATTCGAAAATTCAGCCATTCAAATGAATGTGCTTTTGATGAGACTGTGTAATAAACAATGTCTTGTGTTCTTTCATTGTCTCCCAAAGTTTTGGGTCTGTAATGAATAGAGTTTCAAATGGTTTTGATTTGGCAACCTCCAAATGAAAGATGAAACTTGTCCCCTTAATTACTGTAAGATCTGTTAAAACTACTTTATTAATAATTTTTGAACAGGATTGAAGTTCCATAAGCAGAATTCTTTTTTGCATAAAAATATCTCCTTTCATTTTTTAGGTGTTGTCTCTTCACATCACTCATGCTGGATTCTAGCCCAGCTATAATTTTTAAGGTTGACAAAGGCTCTTTTGGTCTGTAAAGGGTTAAATGACTGGTGATGGGAAAACTGTTGGGAAGCCAAGGTAAATTCTCCACTTTTTACGTCTTCTGTGTTAGTTGGCTGCTTTCCACAGAAGAGAAGGAAGTTCTAATCTCTGGCTCCTAATTCCAGTTCAGTATGCTAATGACCAAATTCGAAGAATATATTTCACCATAAGCAGAGTGTTTTCCTAGAGGACTGAAAGCCCACTGACGTCTACTGCAGCAATTCAGAAGTCTTTCTCCACAGCACTACATGCAAGTGGCCTCCAAGCAGGCTTGATTATTCCAACACTTAAAGGAAATCAGTAGCAATCTCTATCTTTCAGATGCTTTTAATGTACATGCTGTTGCAACTTTGAAAAAACCCCAACCAAACAAAAAACTCTTCAAATAGACCCAAATCAGCCCTGCAACTGAAAAACAACATTTGGTCAAGATCAGACTTTTAAAAAAATTGTTGTTGACTATTTGTGCCCAGACACATATTTTCACACTCCAGAATTGCCAGGTAGAGAAAAAGGCGACACTTAGAATCAAGCCAATTAAAACTTTGTCCACTTTCTGGTGGAAAAATCCAGGAGACAGCCATGGCATTGGAAAATATATTCATGTTATGCTGTTCTAGAGGAAAGACTTCTGCTGGGGATTGGGGAATATGGCTGCACTATTCCTCACCCTGGGACAGGGGAGCAAGGAGAGGGTGTTCACCATGTCTTTGCCAGAAAGAGCTTGGGTTTTGCTTGGTATGTGTGAAGCTTTGAAAGCTGCTCATAATGTCTCACCTCTGCCACACATTCACAGCAAGGTCACACAATGCAGGCCTCTGACATTTCACCATTAGCTTACTAGAATTACTTATCTGCAGGTACATGACTGACAGACCTGGAGGTTTAGCATTCCTCCACTCTGTCTTAATACTGCTTAGTACATCGTGTTCCAAAACAGATCACAACTGCTTGGGATGGGGACTGGGGCACTTGTAACAAGTATGATCCCCTAAGCTCTCTGCAGTCTGGGAGTTCTTCATCTTGTTCCCATTTACATGAATTATTGCGTCATACCTGTTTAAGATTTCACTGTATAAATAATTGGGTAAAGAATCAATAAATTTCTTTGGTAGAATTTAATTAGCAGAGGTGCGCTACTCAGCTTATGGAAATTGCCCAAGGCCAGATGCTGTGATAACCTTTGTTTAGTCATCTCATTAATGACAAAATGAGTGTTGTGAATATTTCCCAAAATAGCATGGCACGGGCATTTGAAGAAATATTTTTTTAACAAAACAAAACAAAAATAAAAAAGGAAGGCTTAGTTCAACTGCAAATCCATGAAATGGAAAATGGACACTATAATTTTTTGTATCCTAAAGTATCCCATTACAGTGAGTGAGTATTGTGCCTGTCAGGAGTCCTGTTTTCCAGAGCAAGATGATTAAATCATTGGCTGCACTCATGCACTATAGCCCAGCTTTTATAAAGCTGAACTAAATAGCATTTGAATCCTGCAAATCTAAAGCCCACAGCATTTTAACATTATCTTCTTGTAAGACCTCCTGAAATAGACAAGATGCCAAAGAAAATGGCACCCTGGAACCTACCTCTTTGCCAAAAGTTATCCTGCCCAGATGCTCAACTGGAATAGCCAGATTGAGAAATGATGCTGGGAACTCTTCTGATACATCCAAGTGTAGTGTTTACTGAATATGCATCAGAGGCTTTGGTATTTGGGTCATCTTAATGCTTCAATCTTCTGGTCCTGTGTCATTCTTTCATTGCATACACTCGCTCTATTCATGCTTTGTCTTATGGCGTGGTCTTTTAATGCTGGTGCTTGTAAAACCCCCATTTTTTTTCTAAATTTGATTGTAACTGGGTCCACTCTGTGTGACTGTTATGAGGGGAAGACTTATAAACCACTTGTGTCTTACACTGTTATTCTTTAGATATCATTATTATTCTTGCTTTCAGGATGCTAAGGTGTTGTTAAGAACACATTTATGCTCTCTGTGAACTGTCTTAGCTTGTGAGTGAGTCACAAAAATAAGTTTGGGTTAAAAAAGGAAAAGTTCTAGTTCTTCTTGCATTGTTATGGTTAGGCATTAAAAGACCTTATTTGGGTACTTTGACAAGTAAATAAATAAATATGATAGTTTTTAACTGCTCATTCTTTGATAATCTGAGGGTCAGTTTTGTTCTTGTTCTGAACAGAATAAAAACTGGTCTCTGGGGTTTTTAAGATCCATGACTCTGCTGAAAGACTTGTGCTGTCATTTACCATGAATGTACATATGAGAAATAACCTACTGTCTTGGAATTCTTCCTGCAGTTATAGTCAGACACTCTCTGCCAGTCCTTCTGGGATGGCTGGATTCACCATTAAAAGGAATCCTGCAGGCACTCACATAATGATCATTTTAAGTGCTGCTCTTCAGATTACCTCTCTGTTCATTGTTGTTTCCCCTTCCATACGGTTGGAAGTGCACTCAGTGGTGTTTCCAATGGAACTCAGTCTCTCCCTGTCCTTGAGAACAGCACACAGCCTCTGGGCATCAAGCAGCTACTGTTTTTGGCAGGAGTGTCCATCCTTCTCTAGCATCTGTGCATTTAGCTGCCTGTGTGGCAATGAATGAATGCTGTGCAAAGGAGATGAGAATGATTCAATGCCTGTCTTACCCATTATTCTTTGCTGCAAGGTCTTATTTTACATAATTACAATGAAAACCAAAATCCAAACAAACTCAACAATTTACAGTCAAACAAAACTTTTGTTTTTTTAACTGTCTGATTTCTGCACAAGACAGGCCTCATGGGAGTCTATAGAGGTTTTTCCTTTCCCATTATTTATAAGCTTTCATATTATGTGAGAAGCTTTAAATTTCTCTGGATAAATTATACGTAGGTAAAATACTGATTTTTTTTTTTAATTAACATGTTCAGTAATAATGATGTTTAATTAGCTCAGACCTGCACTGCAAATTGGCCTGTAAATTTCTGCTTGCTTCACATATGGATTAAAATTAAACTTTCTGGTTTTATACTAAGGGTTTTTTTAAGCTGAAAACAATAGTCAAAAGGAGTAAACAAAGGCAGGATTGTTCTAGTACTGTGTTTCCCCAGCACATGATATTCTAAAAATACAGAAGTACCTCAAACTTTGAGGGGCAAAGATTAAGTCCTTCAAATTTGTCTACAAAGCTCCCCTGAAGAACTTTCTTTAATTAGCTGTATGGATTTTGAACAGTTTGTGATTCTCCTGCAGCACAGTCTGAGCCAGACAGGCTAATACCTTATAAAGAGGAAAACATTTTTAATGTACTTTCTACAGAAGTGTAGAATATGGACAAAAATGAATGCGGTGTTGATAAATCAAAGCCAAGGGGAGGAGGATCCTGTGGTCCTAGCAACACAACCTGACATGCTTCCAGCCTTCTCTAGGACTGTTACAGCCCACTTTTTTCACCTTTGCTAGATCTGCTCCCTTGCACTAAATCTCCCTTTGGGAGGGGTGTGCTGGGCAGAGACAGCTGGTGCTCTCAGAGAGTCACAGCTGTCAGCAAACCTTAGGGCACACTGTACACTTCCCACTCGTAGCGAGCTTCCTCTCGGGCCACACAGCCCTGGCCACATGATTTGATGATACAAGGGACTTTCCTGTGGTCACAGGAGGATTAGCTAACTGCCTCACTGCTCCTTCCCTCCCTGGGAGCGGGGGAAGGTTAGGATTTGATCCAAAACCAACACAAGTCTCTGGAAAGAATCTCATTGACTGACACTGGTTTTAAGTCAGACTCCATAAATAGACAAATTTGCATAAAATGTGATCAACTGAAAAAACTGCTCTCTCTTTAAGTTCCCACTTTGCATCCAGCAGTCCCATCAACCTTCAGTGGGAATGTGCATGCCAGGGGCCTAGCAGGAACACAATTAGGTCCCGTAGGGTTTTCACAAAATTAAAGATATACTGAACTTTTGTCATTTTCTAGCCCAGCCTCCTGCTCAAGGCAGGACTGCTGGCAGTGCTGGATCAGGTCAGCCATAGTTTTGTTTAGCTAAGTCTAGAGAATGTTTAAATGATGGAGGCTCTGAAACCTGAGTAGCCCATTAAAGACCTGCGTTATGTACCTGGTAAGGGTTTTTCCTAGCATCTGGCTTGAACCTGTGAAGTAGAGACACTGTCTATGCCACTGGTGGTTATCTGCCACTATGGAGAAGAATTTGTCTCTATCTTCATCACTTGCCCTCAAATAGCTGTAGGATTCTGACTGACACCTCCTCAGCCTGTTGCACCTGCCGAAGCAAGACTGGCCCTCTCAGCCTCTCGTTGTAAGGTAAGTGCCCCAGGGCCCAGTCTTGGCAGCTGTGTATTGTGTCCTCTCCAGTTTGCCAACATTTTCTTCGAACTGAGGGCCCTAAAACTGACTCCAGTATTTCAGCAGCAGCCTCACCATTTCTGGGTATTGAGGCACCATGACTTATCTCATTTTCCTGACTGCATTTCCAATGCAGCCCAGCATGTAATTTTCTCCTCTTGTGATGAGAGCACACTCCTGGCTCATGACCAGCTTGACTTTCACCCTAACCCCTACATCCTCTTCAGCAGGGCTGTTTGACAGCCAATTGAACCTGACTTCTCTGTAACCTGACATTACCCTACACCTGCCCACCCTCCTACCAGAAACCCAGTGTTTATTTCCTGTTTAAGATCAATTTGGCTTTAAAAGTTTACGGAGTTTTTAACGTATGCTGTCAGCTTGGCCCACTGCAGAGATCAGTATCAGCTGCACAGTCTGTCCACAGCTCCACCTAATTCCATACCTGGGCTGCATCCAATATGGTATTTTACACTGTTGTATACCTTTCCCTCTTGGTATTCCTTGTGGAAGAAGCAGCTGTCCAACCTCTTCTTCTGTAATCGCTCCCATCTGCAGTCACTAAAGAGTTACAGTTTGTGTATCTGACCAGGAAATGTTAAATGTTTGCAGGCAGCCAATAAAAGCAGAGATCAACAACCAAGCTGACTCACCGGCAGGAAAACTCGAGCTGTGTTTGAATTCGGTTCAAAGCCGACTCACACTTGGTATCTACAGCAGTTTCACTCCATCATTTCATAGTTTTATGTTTGTATTTCCAGAGGTAAGTTGATTTTTATTTCCAGTTTCTTTCCCTGAGACATCTGTATATTAATATAGTTTCTCTCATAGTAAGGAAACATCTTTGCTATGAATTAAATTTTGAAAATTACCTTATAACTAGAAACTTGAAATAAATGGCTTTATAGCAGTCTTCTTCATGACCTTGCCTGCACAGCTAGGGGAGGATGGCAAATTTATCCAAGACTTTTAGTGTCTTACCAAAAAATAATGCAAACCGTTTCCTTGCAAAGGTCACCCCTGGAATACTGATTTTGGGATTTGATAATGAGATTTTAAAATTACACGGGTGAAAAAGTATTCAAAAGAGCAGAATTATTGAAAGAATGTCTTGGTACCTTACAATACAAAGATGTAGAAACTCAGCGTGTTATGACATGGTTTGTAACGATAAAGATTGAAGTGGTTTCTGTTTCAGTTTTTAAAAGTCTGTAGTTTTATTAGATTTTGCAAATCCAAAATAGGAGATGATGATTAGCTTTAATTTTTATCTAAGTAGCCAGTTAGCGAGAGTTTAAAAAAACACCTATATTATTACTTGATTCAATTTTAAATAAAAGTAAATACTTTCAGGAATGGTTTAGGTGGTAAAATCATTGTTTGATTTTCCTTGCACTATGGTTGGAGTTGAGTAAATTTTTTTGGCTATTTAAATTATTACTTATTCCTGTATATAATGAAAATGAGATATAATTAGCTTCTGCCAGCATTTTGATTACCTCCTTTACATTCAGGATTGGTGGATTTGTGTGGCCTGTCTTTGCAACTTTAAGGAATAAATCACTCATTTAGAAAATTACCTTCATTCAGAGGAACTCTTCCAAATTTTATGAAATTGTTAACCTGTCAGCCTCATCTCTTTTTTAAGGAAACTCTCAGAGAAGCACCTAAGGCAGTTATTGCTTTCAAACAACAATAATCTAACAAACAGCAAAAAGTTCAGCTGTGCTTTCCTACCAGAATCAAATACGGTTAAAGCTGAACTCGTAAATCAGCTGCTGCTTTTTGCATTTTGGTTGTGGTTAGAGGCAAAATTGAGCTTAGATTGTGAACATGCCTGCAGGAAGAGACTGAGATTCACCAGCAATAAAATGTTCATGAACTGGAAGCAAGATCACAGGCAAATTTATCTTCAGGCTTTTATTTCTATTTTACTTGTGGAGAAAAGGTTATCTGGACTTCGAGGCCTTCTGCATCCCAGGAGCTCTTTTTGTAGAACACATCTAAAAAGACACAATTCTCACTCAACAGTCCTTCACAGTTACTTCAGTTCCCTCATGTTTCCTTTTCTAGTTCTGCTCTACTGGACCTAAAGGGAGTATTCCAGTTGGAGGAGTTCTGACTCACTGACCACTGCTCTTGCAGTAATCCTTACCAATGCCATCTGTTTTATGCCATCTGTTATCTTGGATTGCTTGTTTTCCTGCTTTGCCACTCACTTTTTGGCTATCTCTAGTCTAATGGAGCTTCAATGATGTAATTAGAACTGTTACTCGTGTAGCAACAAGGTGATGCTTTGCAGAAGTTGTCTCTAATCCATGTGTGTTGCCATGCAAAGTGTTTGGGACGTGCAGCTGGCCCTGGAGAGGTCCTGGGCAGACACTGTACTGCCCAAATTAGTGGTGGCTACACAGACACAACTCCACTTAGCAGAACTATGACAGTTCACATTAGCAGGAATTTTACCTCTTTCTTTCCTTTTGCATTCACATATGATGTATTAAAGAAGATATGCAAGAATGATGCAGAACATTCTGACATGAGTTATTGAATAATTGCCTTTTTTATCAGAAGTGGAGAAATTATTTGCCTGGCATGCAACTATAAGATGCTAGTTTGTTGTCTACATAATTCAGTATCACATTAAAACCACATTTTATATTATAAATACTGGTCTACTATTTCAAAGGCATCAGACATAAACAATGATGAGCAATTAATTAGCACCTTGCAGCCTCAGATGGCAAATTATGGTCCAGACACTCCTTTGCAATTAGGGCATTTTTCCTCTCTTTGTAAGGAAGGTCTGACACAGAGTGGTGAAACGAAGGCTGTTGGCTTTGTTATTTAGGTAGTAAGGGGTGGTGCAACTTCACTGTGCTTTGGTAATTGTGACAAAAAACCCTCTTAAAACTTTTTACTTTTCTGCCACATTTCCCCCCCAAGCCAGCCATCAAGAAATGGCCAATCCATTACCTGTGGTAGCCCAGGAAGATTTGGAAAGCTTTACCTTGACCAGGACAGGCTCAGGCTTTGCACTCAAAGCCTTTCATATTTCCTGGAACACTCCCATCTCCGTGAAGCTGCTGACCAGCCAGGACACTACAGACAGGTACGTGTCTTACCTACCCAGCCAACCACGCAGGTGGGCAGCACAGACCTGCAGTGGTGGCACCAGAACGAATCGTGGCATATCCTGGATCACCTGATCCCTAAGCACATCTCCATTCCTAGAAATCCTGAGTAGCCAAGAGGCAACCTGGAGGCAATTTTACTAAGAAACAAGCTCTATGGTTTTTTACAATTTTTTATGAAGTAGAGCTTAATCCTGAAGTCAATAATTAATCTACTATAATAATGTCTACAAACCCTGATGACTAATAGCAGTATCCTAAGGTGTTGTCTTTCTAGAGGCCCTGAAGAGACCTCAGTTGAATTTAATCTAAACCAGCATGAACAGATGAGAGCACGGGAAATGGGAGGAGGGAAGGTAATGGCCAGGTTCACACAGCAGTGAGATGTGCATGGAAAGCATGGAAACACATCATTTCCTTGTGAATGTGGATGTCACTAACAGCAAAAGAACACAAGTTCTTGGGAACGGCAAAGGAAAAATCCTTTTTTTATTCTTAATCTAGCATTTCATATACCCCAGCTTTTTCCTGCCTTCACACTTCAATCCTGCTTCAAACTGTGCTCTTCTGCTCATATTAAAGCAACCAGACATCTTTCATTTTATATCAGAAAAATTAAATTTACTTTGTATGAGAAAAATACGCTACACTATGAGTGCTTCGTGTTCTTGGAATTGATTAGAAGATTATATGATATTGGGTTTATTGGTAAAATAATACTAGCTTGTGCTCAACCATATGGCTCTCTCTCATTTCCATATCCTACATTCTCATCTCTTGCTGAAGTTCCCTTCAGTCTAACCTGCTTCTAACTTGTTTTTTTTTACAGGGAGTGGAAGTTGCTACTTCAGGACATAGCAAGTGTCAGACGCTATGAGTCTGAACGTCTCCTGCCTTTCCTTGGGATTTACCAGTACCATGGACTTGTGGGGATAGTGACTGAATGGATGAACAATGGATCCCTCCACTCCCTCATCCATGAGGTAGATAAAAGATGTCATCTTTGAGATGACAAAATTAATTACAAGATCAGCCAACAAAGAATAATCAGCATGTAAATTATGGACAGTAGTCACAATCCTTTCTTCAGTTTCTGCATTGTAGTTCTGCGTGTTGTCAAATGAAAATGTGAATAGCAACAATTTCACATTACCAAAACCTGTATTTTGTGTTACTTAGCATCAACTGTACCCAGAACTTCCCTTTCCCTTACTCATAAGGATCCTGTCGGATGTGGCTGAAGGGCTGCATCATCTTCACAGCCTGGAACCCGCTCTCTGCCACTGCAGCCTGAAACCTTCCAATGTGCTTTTGGATGTGCAGTACAGAGCCAAGGTAGGAGCTTCTGCTTTTAGTCCATTAACATAAAATCCAGTGATTGTCCTACTGTTGCATATATTGATCTTAATAATCAACATTTGATACCAAGACTTGTTATATTGTTACTAAAATTACTTTCTCTCACATTTCCATAGATATCAGATTATGGCCTAACCAACTGGAGGAAACAGCAGCTGAGGTCAGACCTGCAGAACTGCCACCAGAGAAACTGCCAGGATTTAGTGTATCTCCCTCCTGAAATAATTGAAGGAGGCCTCCCTTCCCAGGAAGGTGATATTTACAGGTGAATGGAATTTCTAAGGGCACGTCATACCTAGTCCATGTTGCACTCTACAAAGCTGCCAAAACACTTGTCTTCGAAGACATTAGAGTAAAAATGCCAGACCTACGTAATGCAGTAGGATAGTATTGCACGAGGCCAATTACAGCAGTGAATTAAATTTTAAATGCCCATATTTGGTGAATAAGACACCAAGGTTAAGAACTGCTCTCAAAGTCAGTCATACAAATATTTATATAATGGACCTAAATGTTTTAAAAGTGTAACAGCTGCCAAAACTTCCAGATATATTTAGAAGCCTCATAACTGCTTCACATAGTTTATAAGTGTGAACTGTTGTTAGCTTTAGTTTCCAAAGGAACTGTTTATGCCTAGATCAGGCCCAGGTAAAAATAAGACCTTTCCCTCAAAAGCGTCCCATTAAAGTCCTATGGAATTTCTGCTGGGATAACTTACTGGGCCACTCAAGCACTCATGCTCTTTAACAGAGTGATTGATACAAAGGAGGGAGATTACCCACTGCCACGTGTCCCTTGTGGGTATGTTACATGCACTGTGGCTGCCTCAGTAAGTGAGAGAACCTCAAATTGCCACTGGTCTGGATGGTCTGGATGGACACACATCATCATAACCAGCACACAGAGCTGTGGACTAACATTACAAATAACTTTTAAGGAGACCACTCTTCTGATTTCTTAGCTTTTGTGAAACCAACAAATTTAAACTCTTGCTTTATCATCACAGAGGCAGGCTCTAAGATGAGTCAAATAATTCATACACTATAAATGTGACTAATCTCAGGTTGTTCACAAACACAGGTTTTGCACAGGAAGAGTGGACCCTTACTTTCAGGCAGCATAATTAATTTTCCAACATTGTATTAATATATCCAACCCACTACAATTATCTAATGTACATATGCATTATATAGTACATTATATAATAATAAGCTCAGATGTGACTCAGGTGCAAGCCATAGGTGTATATCTGAACAGTGGTGCAACGAAGAAAACAAAAATTTGTGTCATACGTGAAATACAAAGTACATTTAAGTTACATATTTGTCCACATTACATTAACACTTTCCTAGAGAGTGCAAGTAAAAGCACTTCTAGATTTTTATGTGAAAGTAAGGCAGAAGAGGGGGCTCTTTTAACCACTGTAATCACTACAGCAAGATATATAAATAAGCAGATATGTTTATCCTAGAACTGCTTCTTCCCCTTTTGATTGCTTTACTTCTGGCTCATCCATAGCCTGTTTTTTCTCATCCAGCAGCCTCCTCTTTTCTGCCTCTGATTGTGAAGATTGATCTTTTTATTAAACCACTTCATTTTATACCATCTCGGTTGTGGGCTATATGTATAGATCTATGATATCACTGCAACTATTCCTAGGATGTTAGAAAAGGAATACGGTATTTGGAGCCCCATCAAAATTTACTGAAGAAAATAGAAACATAGTGCATCAGAATCAAGTTTTTGTAGATTAAGTGATGTGCTTGTTGGTACCTGCTGAAAAGCCCAGTTGATACTGAAATGGCTTGAAAACAAACCAAAAACTAGAGAAAGAATAGAGAAAGGAGAACAGAAAGTTTCAAAATTCACAAGATCAAATGGAAATGAGGTGGTAACCTGAAATGTAATTCTGATTGAACCTATAAACAATAAAAACCCCTCAACCTGATGATTTTTTAAGAGCAACTTAGTTGAAAACTGAAAAAACATCTCATCAAATTAGAAAATACTTGGATAGACTTTGTCTTGAAAAACTCCTTTCTCTTAAAGCAATAAACTTGCTCTTGGAAATAACATAGATACAGATAGCAAACTAATGAATGGTCTTTCACTGGTTTTTTTCAGCTTTGGAATCCTGTGTTGGGAGAGCCTAAGCAGACAGAAACCTTTTGAAGGTATTTATTGTTCCTGTCAGACTTTGTGCTGTCCACATCTTGTCCACAAACTCCCTTATTATAGTGAAATTATGATACAAACACCACTGTCTTTTCAGATGTCCCTTTGCCTCTTACTGTTACAGCACAAAGCTCCACATTATATGATGTAAATATTAGAATTCCTCACCAAATCCTAAATGTTTCCAAAGAAGCTGCTCTTTCAGAAGGGGAAAGGCAGAGCTTCTTCCCCCACTAGTATCATCAATTTATGCTTGCTGAAGCACTGTCACTGAGTTGCATTTTCCACGTACCTTCAGTGAGAAGGAATATCACTTCGTATTTGTCAGCTGGAATTCTAGAATCAGTGACAAGTAGCTAATTGAATGAGCAGAATACTCATTTTTACAATTGCCATGGATTTCAAATACCAATCCAGAAATGGCAGTGCATGATGAATTATCTTAAGGAAGGAGGGAATCTTACTTTCTTAGATGAGAGTATGAGCAGTTTTAAAGAACTTAGTTTGCAAAGCATTGTATAATAATTGTCACAGTCTAGGAATGATCCCTGTTTCATGGAGATAAGTAAGGGCTTCTCTGCTATGGGCTTCATTCTGCATGGCAAAACTGATTGAAGGACTCTTGTATTTCACAGACTGAGGACCTTTGAAAAATACTGCATGCAATAATATCTAAATGCCCATACAGCTTATGGCTGCCATCTTGAGGCTGCTCAAAGTAGATTTTTTTTTTCACAATTATTTTGTTCTATTCTCATAACGCAAGCGTAAGGCTTTATATAAAACTTTGCTTAGAATAATAACCTGTATTCCTGAGGTATCTGTGCATGTCATTTATAGTACAAGTTTACATTACCACTTGTGACTTAGTATTGGACAGAGTTCTTTATCCTGAAATGTCCTGTTGCAATAAGTAGCTACAGCTATTTTTAAAGGTTAGCATATCTACTTACCAGAGCATTCATACATTTTTCCTTTTTAAAAAGCAGTCTTTGTTTTAAAATACACAATATGACTTACACTGGATGTAATTTTAAGAGAGTTCTGAGGTCTTTAGTATTTTTTGGCAGTGACATTTTCCTTTAAATTGTAGGGCAAACAACCCTGCTTGATGTTTTGAGAGGAATCTGCAGCAGTTTGCGGCCAGGCATTTCAGAAAAGTTCATACCAAGCAATTTGCCTGAGAGAAATAGACTGTTGAACCTCATTGCTCTGTGCTGGCATCAAGAACCAGATTATAGACCACGTACTACAGGTAACATTCAGGATTTGCTTTCTGTGCAAGATTTGTAATGCAGACAGTCTTTATAGGAACATTGCTTTAGTACTCTGAACAACTGAAGTGGAAGTGGTCTTTGGATTATCAGACTACCTTTGATGTTTCCTCTAACTGAAGCTTTTTACCAGACACTGACTTATTTGTCTCCAAAATTGTGTTTACTACAAAGTAAAGTATGAGGTGGAAGTTTTATTAAACTAATTTCCTCTAGTTCATCCCATTTCTCAATATAATAGTAAAGCTAGTTGCAATATGATGATGCCTAAATATACACATGCTTTCATACACAATATGTTATTTAAAAAGCTTTATTACCCCTGCAGAATGTGTAGACCTTCTAAATGGAGTTTTGACTAGTATAAATAAGGAGGTAATTTCTGCAGCAATCTACAACTTGATGGATGCAAAGGTCAGTGCAAAATTTCTTTTTCTCCTACAACGGCATTACTTGACTTGTTCAATTGCAATCTTTGTGATCCAAAACCAGGAAAGGTTTTGTCCTGATTGTTTTAATGGACATACCAGAGAGCTGGAGAGTACCCTTTGGCACTTCAGGTTCAGAAATTGCAGAACATATAATGTGAGGTTCTCTAGAAAATGAGTCAGTTGCTCCCTGCTATTTTAAAAATATGATAACTTCTTTCCAGTCACCACCTGGAGTCAGACTGGCAAACCCATGTGAGTGAGAACAAACATCAGCTCAAGTACTGCAGATTAGGGCTAGAACCAAGGACAATTTTTTTTTGTATGTACTGGCTAGAAACCAATTAGTTCAAAACCTGAATAGCATTTGTACCTGTGGTAGCAATACCAGTAACAGCACTGCTCTGTACTCTTCACTGCTTCCAAATTGCCAGGCTTTCAGGCAAAGCCACTGCTCATCCCAGGCTCTCAGGGGCTCTCTGATACCACAGGAGGGGATGGGGAACAGACAGAAACTGAGGGGATAGAGCTAACTCGATGTATGCTTACACTGCCATGGGAAATCTGGCACAAACACAGCTACATCCTACCCAGTTAACTTAGGCACTGAGGGAAAACAGTGACACACGTGTTTTGGCCCTTGGACAAGGACTCTGACTCCAGCTGGAGTTACACAACCCATGTTGTGTTGTTGGTTTCATTACTGTGTGTTGTGCATGTTGATGCATGCTGGATTATTTCTACATGTTGCAATCACATTCTGAGCTTATAGAACAGCCTTGATCAATGTTTTAATAGGTGGCATAGTTAGAGTCAAAGTAATTTTTACTACTGTTGTAGTTTATTTAAGATTGTACTGCCGAATATTCCATAATCTAATGCTTGGACCTCCCTTGAGCAAGGTTTTATTTTTTTAATTTGTTAAATTGTGAAGATTTTTTTTTTACTGAGCATTATTTATTGTTCAGACAACTGAACTGATAAGTCCAAAATTACTCTGAAAATGATACTGAAGTTTCTGGGAGATTGATTTATTCACAACTGTTGAAGTATAAAATCTAAAAAATAGTGTAACAAATCTGCTGTGGATGTACAAACTGGAAAAAAGTGACAAGTATTGACACATCCTTACTGCAGACAGCTTGGCACACTGAACACAGGATGGCCATGCTGTTTGGCTCCTTAAAGGAAAACGTGTTATAGCTGGCCCAATCTCTCTCAATACAGGCTTATTTTCACCTTCTCCTGCATGATTCAAAACTGGGTTTTTAAATAAATGTGAAACACCAGAAACAGTAACAGGGTAGAATTTTGTCAGATTCTACGCCCGTTCACTCTGTGCCGTTCACGATGGCTATATATGAGCATACCTTACAGTATAATATATATTGTCAGCATTAGTGATGTCAGTATAAATTCTTACTGCTGACATGAACGGAACAAACCATGTGTACCCTTACTGGAGTTACCGTGCCTTTTTTCTTCCAGGAGAGAGCGCTTAATGCCTGCAAAGGCTCAGAAACATACACACTGCAGACAGGCACGTGCAATTCAGAGGTGAGTTCGTGGCACAGGAGCCTTCAGAGTACTTCAGCTACTTATTTCTCCCGACAGTCCTGACAATGCGTAATGCAAACACGTGGGCAAAATGCTCTTAACCAGGATAACTCCACCCAACAAAACCCACTGCTTTACCTTGTTCCAAGCAGCTCACTCTGGCGTTGCTCTTGCAAAAACAACCCCCTCCTCTTAAGGTTTGTTTTGAACCTCTCCTGTTTAAAAAAGGTTTTGGAACAAAAGTTTCCAAGATGATAACATTTCTCTATTTGGATCTCTTTCAGATCATCTGTCCACAAAAAGGCAACCACTTAATCAGCAAGAAAATTCCTCTTGTAGTGCCAAGCTTGTCAACTGTTCAACTTGATAGCAGTGCAAATACTGCAGGAAGAGATAATATTGAGATGGGTGTGTCAAACACTACCCCACAGAACACAACAGCAACAAAAGGTCTCTGTTTTGAATTATATTCAGGTCCAGCTGTTATAAGAAAAGGACAAATATTACTAGTTGTTCCACATAGAAATGTAATTGTTCATGTAAAATTGTCACTTCTCAGAGTAAAGCTGTGCTCTCTACTGGTATCATCTGAAGCATGAGTTCACTGCAGGAAACCAGAGACACCACAAAGCTTTCCTCTTAGATGTATAGATCAAAAAGCCATTTTTACTAATTTTTCTTTTAGAATACTGAGCCGTAAATGTAGGTCTGCCTTCCTCTCACACATCAAATATTGCCTGTTGCTTTTGATAGAAAAAGTCCCTTCTGGGTATCACACTGCTTTGTGCTTTTTTTGTGATCTGCTAAGAAAAGGAGATATGGTTTAAAAAGGCTATGTTGCCAGGAACATGTGAATAATTCCTGATCATCACTGTTCCCATACAGATAACTACCTTTTGGATGTGGATTTGTCCTATCTGAGTGTTTAAATTTTTGTCAAGAAGAGATTGTCTGTATTTCTCATGCCTTCAGGTACAAAAGCTGAGACATCAGAAGTCAATTCACCTGTAGCAACACCTGCATTTCCAAGCACTTTAGTTCTCATCAATAGCTATCAGACTTATGGACAGAACAAAATGTTCCATAACTTCAATAACAAATTCCTACAGACTTGGAAAAGTTAGATGTGTGTAGTAATATATGCCAAAACCTTCCTAGGAATAATGATGTATTAACAAGAGCCAAAGTAATCTCAAGTCAGTCTTCAGTTCCTGCTTCCTGTAGTGGCTGACATACATATAATGTTTTCTTGTTCAATTCAAAGGTCTAATCTTGTTCATCTTAAACTTTTTCTAGATCACTCAGGCTCTGAGAGTAGAAAATCAAGCTCCTTTTGCACAACTCCTTTATCTGGTTCAACTGCAGGGAAAGAGAGCAGTCAGCCTAACTCCCCACCACTGGCTCTTAAGCACAGACCACAACCAATGAACCCTGGACAAGCAGTGACAGGTAAGGCACCATTTCCAGTTTGAGCTGGCAATATTCACCTTGGCCAGATCTTAGTGATTAAATTGTTTAAGATTTGGAGAACACAGATATTTCTAAATTTTGTGCACATTTTCAGGTGTTCACAGTAATAACTGATTCTAACTTGATACAAATGTCTCTCTATTTGTGTATAGCTGCTCCTCTGCTCTTAGAAGTTCGGGCACTGACCACTGAGAACATTGGTTTGTTCTCTTATTCCAGGGCCACAGTGAGGCTGAGAGCAGTTCTGAGAAGACCATAAAAAAAATACAAAAAATATAGCACACATTGAACGTGAAATACATTAGTTGTTTAGCTCTGGAATATTTTTTGGCAATCATAAGCTGTGTATTGCATACCTCTGCAAAAGTAGCTATTGACTACAGAAACAGGTGACAGGGGACCCTTCATCCCCTCACTTACATGGTCTCAGGTGTTCCTGCAGAACAAAGACAGAAAGGGTCAGTTTTTCATTTGTGAAGACTCTTTGCCTGTGGGTTTTTTGGTGAGGGTTTTTTGTCAACTTTTTGCAAACTGGCCTGTAACAGTTGTCAACCTAGCTGGCCATCCTTCTCCATGGCAATTTACTTGAGTGATGACATAATTTCTGGATAAATCAACAGACTAGACCATGCAGGAAAAGTTCAGCATAGAACTCTCCTGGCAACAGTCAGAAATCAGAATGACAGAGGCATGTTCTCCAAAGCAACATGGCTTTTGGTTATTAATTTTCTCTTGGTGTATGGTATTTACCGTGCACTAAAAACCCTAATGTCAGCACTAGGTATTCTAATCACCTTGTGAAAAGAGGCAGAACACAAAGCTCTCGACTCTTTTGTCAAGGGTATTACTTTTCTTATTAGTTTGGCTTTGATGTATATTCATTTTCCCAGTTTCATGCTGCATGTATCAGACACTCCTACCCTGAAGCACCTACTATTTGTCCTTCCACCTTTACAAGAAGTTTTCTCATCTGTGTCCAGCCAAGGTGCTTTGCATAAAGTTAAATATAGATGCTAGATGAATAGGGCAAGACCTGAAAATCTCCTCCCCCCACACCATCTGAGCACTCAGTGGTTCAGAAACACCTATTTGCTGTAATCTGATCTTCGTGAATTTCAAACACAAGATGAAAATACTTTTGGACTAGTTTCAAACATAGAATGCAAACAAACTAACTCCTCCTCCTTCCTTCCTCTACTGAGGGGGTATTTCTGGTGTTGATGCTATCACTTGCTAACAACTTCTGGAAGAAAAAAGCACTTCATCTCATTTTGTTTTCTTTCACTCAAGGTCCTTGCTGCAAAGGAAACTGCTGCCAAATACTCGCCTGCCAGAGACAGACCATACTGAAGTGCATGACAGAAGGACGCCTCAACCACATCCTCGATGTGCTTCGCTCCCAGCAAACCCTGTCCCGAGTGGATTACGAAACAATCACCTCGTACCCCACAGTGACTGGGCGTGCTCGGGCACTGCTGGACACTTGCCTTTGCCTCGGGGAGAGGGCAGCACAAGCTGTAGTGACTGTACTTTCAGTGAAGAAATGTAGTCCTCTGGGACAAGTCATCCATTGCCCAGACTGTCCTTCGAACATAAATAGGCTGTTGTTGTGACTGATTTTTTTTGCCGTCTGTTGTATGCATCTGAGCTCTAGTAATTTGTGATGGCAAAGATTCACATTAGTTTCTCACAACCCATTGACTAAAGTCAATTCTTCCTACAGCCCATTATTTGAGTCCTATAGTGGAAAAAGCTAACTCGATTAAAAGTTCGAGTCAACCACTGCCAACAGAAATTGCCAAGACTGGTCCCTTGGACCTCAGAGATGGGAGAAGTGCAATATGTGCCAGAGCAAACAGAGTCTAAGTGAGATAACACCTTATTTCCTTGACTTTTTTTAGAAGGGAGGAAAATGAATCGTGACTTTTTAGAGGTCACACTATGGAAGAATGGCTGTTTGTAAATCCTTCCAAATAAGGATAATGAACAGCAGAGTACTGGATGAGGAGAAAAAATTTACTGCCTTTCACTGAGCTCATATCTGAGCCAGCTGTTAGAGTGAAAGGCTTCAGAAAATCAAGAAATATTTCTTCAGTAGGACCTTAAGTAAGACTTGAAGGTTTCATATTATGCATATAAATTACTTCATTTTCCTCACAAATGGTTATATGCTCTGAAAATGTAGCAGTACTTACAGCAGTACTTTGGAGAGGTGGGACTTCAAGTACTCATTAAACGGAAAAATGTTAATACCTTACATCCATGTATCTCTCTAAATATGTCTGCAGTTCAAGTGTAAAATTAAACCAGGCAGAAGAGGTGCCAAGCTGATCATTTTGAAATGGTGGTTCTGCCGAACTGTTGTCATGGTTATACTCAAATGGGAGACAGCCTGGGAATACTGGGAGGCTTTCCTGCTCTGGCCTGGACTTACCCACAGTCACAGATGCTTCAGAGCGTCCTGTTGCTGCTTGAACTCATCCTCAGGGCACGGACCCTTTGACTTGAGTTCACATGGAGTTCCAGTCTGTCCAGTGCAGCAGCACAGAAACATTGCTGCTATCAAAGTGTTCCCAGGCACAGTCCAGTAAGATGATAAGTGGTACAGCAAGCAGTGAAAGCAACAAACCAGCCACTAATGAGCACCAGACACTTGTGTACAGAAGGCAAACAAGCCCCATGGCAAGCACAGGAGTCTGTCAACAGCTGAACAGCAACAGCAGCTATAAATGCGACCCAGCACATTCCAGTCAAATCTGTTGTTACCTTGAACCCTTCAAGCCTCACACTGGATGCTGAAAAGAACATTTGTCGTTTAACCCCAGTGGACAACTATACTCCACAACAGTAAAGTGTTGGTTGAGATCCAGCCAGTTTAACAGGTAAAGCAAAAGCTGCACACAAGCAAAGGAAAACATGGAATTCATTCACCACTTCCCACGGGCAGGTGGGTGTTCAGCCACCTCCAGGAAAGCAGGGCTCCATACCACGTAACAGTTGATTAAGAAGACAAATGCCATCACTCCAAACGTCCCCCCTTTCTTCTTCCCTAGCTGAGCATGATGCCACATGGTCTGGAGTATCCCTTTGGCCAACTGTGATCAGCTGTCCCAGCTTGTCCTCTCCCAACTCCTTGTGCACCCTCAGCCTCCTCCCTGGTGGGGTGAGGGGCAGAAAGGCCTTGGCTCTGTGCGAGCTCTGCCCAGCAATAACAAAACATCCCTGAATTATCAACACTGTTTTCAGTACAAATTCAAAATACAGCCGCATACTAGCTCCTATGGAAAAAATTAACTCTACCCCAGCCAAAACCAGCTTAATTTGAAAGGGAAATAATAAGATTACTTTCATTATAATGAAAATAATGATATAAGGTGCTGGATTTTTAAAGGCCCAGTGGGATTTCTTTGAGCTTCACAGCACCAGATTAACATGAGAACTTGTTATACCATCTACAGGTATTTCAAATTCAAAACCATGTTATTTGTTTCTTTATGTTGCTTTTGTTCTCTCTGCAGTTTCAAAGTTCTCATTGAATTCAGTAGTTTGGCTGATTGCAATTTTAAATGCAGTAATGATGTGTTGTCTAGGCACACTTAAGAGACAAGAAATTCATTACATCAAAATTTCCAGCTACGACGCTGCTAGAACAATAAACATAATTTACTTTTTTTTATATTACTTCATTGAACTTTGAGACTGCCTTGAATTAATTTATTGTTACAATTAAATGCAATGTCTATCAGAATATGTTGACAATAGTTTTGCTTATTAAAGGAGCTAAACATCCATTTCACAGCTGAATTTTTTTTTAAATCTGCACTATAAATGGGAAATTTCAAAAGTCTGCTAAAAAAGGATGTCCTGCTTGTGAGAAAAGGAACTGCTGTCATGGTGTACTGCCTGTTTAGAAGGCATAAAATACTCAGTCAAACAGATAAACATTCACTCATGGTTACAGACCTTTAAAAGAGAAACTGGCAATACCGTTGAAACTTAATACCAGCTTTCAAAATCATTCCATATAGTTATTCTGCTAGATACTTTATACTCCTGTGAAAGTAGCCTGGCTGCTGGCTGGCAGGCTATGCTGAATTTTTGTCATTGTGTTTTTGACACAGAAACAGTTTTGCCTCTTTTCTAGAAGCAGCTGCCTACTTGAGAATATAATTTGATGTCAAACCTAAGCCCAGTCTTAACTGTTAATAGAAGAACTGGCATGAAAATAGTCGGAGCACAAGTTAACTCCTTGTCCAGTGCAGTATTTTTGAAGGGATGCTGAACATTTGTTGAAATGAAACTGTTGCTGACATAAAAAGTTTTGATACAAAACTAAAATACAGTGACCTGGAACTAGCATCATTTTTTCTCACCAAAAATACATACTCTCATAAAGCCCCCTGTAATGTGGGCTGTTTAAAAATGCCTCATGTTGATCACTGGTGTGAAATATCAAACTGCTGAAAGCTTATGGTATTTTGCTCCTGCCCAAGCTTGTTCATTAGCTAAGATTTCTATAGTTCTCACCTCTGTTTTCTGCAGTTGCCTTGATATTACAAAACAATGTAGAATAAATGGCACTGAACAGGAGTAAAGGCAGAAGAATCAGACTGTTCTTTAGTATCTATGGGAAGAAACAAGGTTTGAATGTGAAAAACAACTGGAGTTGCAGGAAGGAAATATAAAACATGGGTATCTCTAGAAAACAGCAAGGAGAATAATAAAACAAAGTCACTTCAGGACTGATCATACAAGCTGATTAGTAAAACTGTTGCAGTTACTCAGAAAGACAAACCTAGAGTTAATAGATGTTAAAAATTACAAGTTGTACAAATTTTATGAAGCTATTTAAATTTATTTAAGGAATGGTAAGTAGAGTAGGCAGATGTTTATTTTTCTGACTTACTGGAATGTAATTTTCTTCTTGACACTGGTTGCAGCTATCTTTTGCTGATTTGCAAAAAGATGACTGTCCCTTGCCCTTTGTCCTATCTACACCACACTTTTATCTGAGATGGGATCGTTTCTGCAATATAAGAATGCCTGCACTGGAATTTGTTTGAAGTTCATTTGTGGAAAATTAATCTGAGGTACTGGAATGAAATGTTTAAGAGATTAGTCCTTCCAGCAGAGAGCAAGGCAAGCAAAGCTATAAATACCACTCAGAAGTTGTTACCAGTGCCTGTTCAGTTCCAGAGAACATCAGAGGAAGATAACAAGTGCATATTCATAAACTGCTAATCTACAAAATTTTAAAAAAAGCATTAATGGACTGCTAACATATACAGAAGAATTTTACACCACATAAGTAGTGTAAAATGTACAAAACTTAAAGCACTAATGAAAACGTACTGAATCACAAGGCTTCTTATTTTATTGTTTCAAGTCTGAATCCTACATAACCTTGTAACATTTTCATGCTTGCCTAGGTTTAGTCACTTGAGCATCACATGTGAAAATTTGTAAGGAAGGTTAAGTGGATAAATACTTGTGGGCCTGGTATGTTAGGGAAAGACCCAAGCATCATCAAGGCAGGCACAGAAAATTTAGATTTCTTTATTGCTATTTATTGATTTATAGCTATACAGCTATTTATTGATTTATAGCTATACAGCTATTAACTATGCTCTCCTCCAGTAATACATGTTGTCTCCAGGACTGCTGGGGTCTTTTATGCCTCAGGAGATCTTGTCTTGCACTATATTCCCTTTCGTTCTTTTCCTGCACACAGCCCTGCCCCGCACTCCCCCCCCTTTGCAAAACACTTCACTGGTGCTCAAAAGGCCCTAGCATAGCTTAATTTTATTCCTTTTCTAGAGAAGCAATCCCTTCATGGCTTGCCTGGAACTACATTCCCTTAACTGAGCCCATGGTTGACTTGACAGCTGGTATGTCAGCTGAGTTAAACAAAACTCCTGGATTTTGAAGGTAAGTCCACCATAAATTAAACTACCTGACAAGGTCTGAAAAGAACACATCTAATGAGCTATTTGGGTTACATTAAAGTCAGCACAGCTGCAAGAACATATTAATTGTAAGCATTTTGCTTAACCCCAGCAAAAATGGTAGATCAGAAACTCAGACATACTATTTCCAGCTCTTGTGCTGATACGATTTGTGATCAGTATTTTATTTCCTGCCTTTATTTCTCTTTGCCAAGAATACATGCCAAGTAATATCACAGAAATCTCTAGCCTCAAACTGCCATTTTCCCTGGGCTTTAAGAACAACTTTTCTTCTTTCAGAGAAGACATGCATCAGTTAAAGAACTTCTGGACTCCTTCAATCAGGATGAATTAAATGGCAGTAACTTAGAATAAGAACATGTTCACCCCTTGAAATGTGAAAACATTCCAAAGTAACCCAGTACCTATTTCCAACTTCTGTATTTGAACTTTCCACAAAGCAAAAGCAATACACATACAAGCAGAAAGCATGCCTGAGTTTCACCCTTTCAGGAATAACCTGGCTGTACTCCAGAAAGTTCTGTACAGTTAGTCCTTTCTTTAGATACCAAGAAACAAGAAGTGCCATAGTAGTTAACAGAATGACTACTAACCTTAAATTTGTTGTTCTTTGGCCAAAAAGGGCTCAAAGCTTTTTTTTCAGTTCATTAGAA